>CM064484.1:35593302-35730802 GCA_032716605.1 Paralithodes platypus
TACCCATGAAAACTCAAAATTCGAAAGTCGCCCGCCAAGTGCAAATTTTTTCCTGGGCTTAATTAAACGCAGGGAATTTGGAAACAAATATTTTCGATTCTGGGCGAATGGCTGGTCTAAAATGCAATCTACGACCATGTCTAGAAGCTGCTCATCGAGAAAAATCGAATGGCACCAAGTAGAATTCCCTAGGACTTATAGTTTGGGCTACAGAGGACTTTTAATGTCCAAACTGGTCATTTGGGACCTGGGAGGACCAGTCAAATACGAAATCCTTAACTAATTGTCCGATTTCAATTCTGTTTGCGCCATTCGATTCAGCGTGTCAAAGTGAACTTATGGTTAAAATTTGAACAAAATCTATACATCGATAACAACGGAAAGTACTGATACTCTAAGCCTACCTCGATTTCTAATACAATATAATAGTTACCCATTCATAGCTATCGTTTTCTCTAAGGATTATTAAATGAAAACTATCCTTCTTAAATATTGTATGGGTAACTATACTATTTGAACATGCCATATTATCACTTTCGTGGCTGCTCCATTATAACAAGTGGGTAATTTGGATGGAAGGAAGACACAGGAAAGAGCTTTAATTATATATCCTTCTCTAACTAATAACACGCACAACAATGCCACTCCAACAGCTTCTTCTCTGAATTAGACCGCCACCATGTGTGACAGTGTTTTTTAAACTTTAAAATAGGCCTATTGGGCCTAACAAATTGTCAAAATTAAAAAAATCATATATCGTTGGAATTGTAATGAGACGAATCCATATATAACCATGAAAACTCGAAATTCGAAAGTCGCCCTCCAAGTGCAAATTTTTTAATTCGAAAGTCCGCCCGCCAAGTGCAAAAATTTTCCTGGGCTTAAACGCAGGGATTTTGGAAACAAATATTTTCGATTCTGGGCGAATGGCTGGTCCAAAATGCAATCTACGACCATGTATAGAAGCTGCTCGTCGAGAAAAATCGAATGGCACCAAGTAGAATTCCCTAGGACTTATAGTTTGGGCTACAGAGGACTTTTAAAGTCCAAAAACTGGTTATTTGGGCCCTTCTGGGAGGCCAAGTCAAATTTTGTGCAGTTTTAGGACCTGTGGTAGCACTAAGAATTAAATGAGATAGTCTAGGCTATAGGCTAGCATTTTAGTGGTTAGAAGTCCTCCTTAAATTAACAAAATTGTCTAACTGTAGCCAGGATAAGTTAAAAGCAAGGCAACGGTACTGTATTTTGTTTAGCCTACACTCAGTTTCTTTCCAACTGACGGCAAATTGCTTAGTTCCCATTAAGGGGAAATGGGTGTATTTATGATTTCAAGTCACTCCGGCCCATAGTTTTTCCGGCCCTAGTCACTCCGGCCTCCCTCCCTGGTCATTACGGCCTCCCACCCTAGTCATACCGGCCACCCACCCTAGTCACACCGGCCTCCCACCCTAGTCACACCGGCCTCCCACCCTAGTCACACCAGCCTGTGCAATTCTTATTTATTTGTGTAGGATGCAATTATTATTTATATAAGAAATTAAAGTAAAAGATAGATACAACACTAGATAGGGACTTGGTGATTCCAAAATTAGCAATACGATAAATAAAAGTTAATGAATTGTCACTCGTTTGATGAAAAGAAATATACCGTATGAGCAAAGACAATGTATTTGATATGAGATAGAAAGGCAGTCATGATTAATATGCGATCTTATGCATGGTATTGCTTTGAAGTAACTTTGCTTTATATTGTTTGATGAAACGAAAATATATGAGATAGACCTGATAAGATAGATACAGATAGATAGGGACAGGGTAATTCGAAATTGATCAATATAAGAAATTAAAGTAGAAGAATTGTCACTTGTTTGATGAAGATTAATTAATATATGGAACTCGTCAAGTTAACTGAAGTGCATGCCATAACAGCAAACTAAGCAATAAATCACTAAACAGAATCGCTACCATTGCAGAATACTGTACTCTCAAAATGCTGCCAGAAGGAAATTGGGGATAAATACTTGCCGGAAAAATCTCGTGTGAATCTGTCCTCACGTCCCCAAATTGCCAGAAGTCTCTCCAACACTGTCCAGGATTTTGAATCAAGGGCCATTTTTTGCAAGCCATTATTATTCAACTTAGCTCCTACAAAACAAATTCCGTCATTTATATTACTCTTAAACTATATAATAAAAAATATATTTGAAAACATTACTTAAACTTTTATCAATTCCACTATAAAGGAACACCACTGTCGAAAAATAGTGCTAACAAGATACATAGAGGGCCTCGGAGTCGGACGGATCGTAAATTGAGTGGTCAATCCTATAAGTCCTTCAATAAAATGGCTCGGGGTTGTCCCTCTTACAGGGAGAGACACTGTTTAATTTAGTTTGTCATTTTGTTGACAAATAGACAGACACACATCAATGATGACATAATATCTGCAAGTTTCTTTTGGAGATAATAGTGCCCATATCAGGCAAGCACCAGCATATTTAGGTATTAGCTATCCCTGCAGCATCCAAGAGTGGATTATCTTCCATTTAATTTATAATAATAATAATAATAGTTCTTAAAGCTAGCGCATGCTAAGCCAGCTAAGCATAGCCCAATAAGGCCAATTAGGCATATTTCCATTGGGGTCCTGTACTACTACCCCATCCCCTTGCTCATGAGGGACGGTAATGACTCGGTGCTTGTGAAAAAACTTTAATGCGTTCGGCGTGGGCGCGATCGCTGGACCTTCTGGGTGGAAGTCCAAGACGCTAGTCACTGCACCAGCGAGCCGCTTTAAAATCAGGACAACCAATCATTTTACTCCTAATCCTTCTCATTAACCTTTAAGTTTCCATTTAACCCCCATATATCATGCTTCCCGTGAACATCCCTCTGTTTGGTCCCTAAGATAAAGCTAAACAATAAAGAGTAGCTTGTATTGAATTCAAGTTGCCCGCCAGAAACATTTAACAAAACACATTTTGGGACTTTATATAAATATCAACATTAGAGCTTTAAATCTATATAATTCAGTCCGTATAGATTCTTGATTCAAATAGGGTATATATGCTTGTTCCAAATTAATCTTACTATGTAAATAAATAGTTTAAATTATTAGTTACTATAGTTGAGATTATTTGCAAAACGTAAACACAGCTCTGAAAGTTCGGACTCATTATTTTTTCGTTGGCTTTGTCTGTAAGTGTACATTAGAGAGAGCAAATGGGAAACATATAATATTTATGTATGTTTTAATGTGAACTCCATCTTTACTGAAGCTGTCTTACGATTTAGTGAAAGTGGGCAACCGTATCATAAGTGGCGAAATTGAAATGTCGAATTCCTCAATGAGCGTCTTCCACCCAGGTAAACTATTTTAAAGCTTATTTCTCAGAGACAGGCCCTTTAACATAGGATAATGAGTTTTTACCCTACTTAACCTTTATCACCATCAGGAATATCAGGAAACAAGGATCTATCGTAATTCAGCTCTGTAAGGTACGTTATAATAAAGGCCAATTTGGATAGGCCTAGGCCTACTCCCATAGGCCTAGCATCTTGTTGGTTTGATATAGCCTAGGCAGCAGGCTACACTTACACTTAGTTACACTTAGTTGTATTCCGTCCGTTAGTGACACAGTTGAGCTGGGGCTCCACTGCGACCAGGCAGCTCCCTTTCTTCCACTCTCCATTCCAGAAGTCGGTTGGAGTTGGTGCTGGGGTATCCTGGTGTTGGTGGCCGGTCCGGTATTTTGGCCAGCCACATGTCCAAGTGTTTCTTGAAGGTGTCTGGAGACACCCCGGTTATGTTCCTGAGAGGGGCTGGTATACAGTTGAACAGTCTGGTTCCATTGTATGTAAAGCTGTGATGGATCAGGGATTTGATTTTTTGTGTTGATCCCGGCGTAGTCCTCACATAGCACAGCCTCCCTCGCCTTTGGTGCTGAGTGACGCCTGAGTCTCTTGGATGTTTGGGTTTGGTACCTTTTTTTCCAAAATCTTCCAGACGTAGATGATGATGTATCTCTCCCTACGTCTTTGAAGTGAGTACTGTTGAACTGGTCGCCGACATGATAGTGGATATCACTCTAAATATGTGGGGCACAGGGAAAACACATCCTCCTTCAACGGTTTATTTCTCCGTAATAACAACAAAGCTTACAAGAATGGCCGCTAGGGGCAATACAGAAAATGGAACTAAATAATGGCAAACTAATTTATCCTTTGGAAAGTAACTGCTTATATATTTATTCTGAGTAACTTGAGTTTATATCTTAACAAGTACAGCTGCAGCTCCTTAAGTCTCTCCCAGTAGTTAAAGTGTTGAAACCCATGGATTTTACTGGTGAATGTCCTCTGGGTGGCTTCAATTTCTGTTATTTCTCCTACTTTTTGGGGAGACCAGAGCTGGGAGCAGTACTCCAGTCGTGGTAGGACCAGTGACTTCCACAATGTTAGCATACACCTCTCATTTCTTGTGTGGAAGGTTCTCAGGATCCAGCCTGCTATTTGTTTTGCTGTTGTTGTGGCTTTGGTAATATGCTGGGAAAAAGTGGCGTCACTGCTCATATTTACTCCCAAGTCCTTCACTGTGTCCTTGGCGGTAATTTCTTGCTGTCCGCTTTTGTAGTTGGTGTCGTTTTGTAGTGCTCTCTTGTTCCCGTACCTTAGAAGCTCGAACTTGTCTCCGTTTAGGGCCATGTTGTTTTCTTCTGCCCACTTCAGGATTTTGTCCAAGTCTTGTTGTAGTAGCTGAGCATCATGTTGTGAGGTGATTTTCTTCATGAGTCTGGTGTCGTCTGCAAACGATGTGGCTGTTGAGTGTTCCAGGTCCCTGTCGATGTCTCCTATCATGATGAGGAATAGGAGAGGTCCCAGTACTGATCCTTGTGGTACTCCGCTGATGACCCCACCTGCTTCTGATAGGCTTCCTTGAACCGTGACTCTTTGTTTTCTGTTGGTGATGAAGCTATGGAGCCATCTTCCAAGGTCTCCCCCTATTCCCAGTGATTTGAGTTTATGTAGAAGGATCCCATGGTCCACCTTGTCAAAAGCTTTGGCGAAATCTAGATATATGACGTCTACATTTTCTCCGTCTTGAATATCCTGTAGGATTTTGTCGTAGTGTGATAGTAGTTGTGAGAGGCAGGAGCGGCCTTTTCTAAAGCCATGTTGCCCCTCGTTGAACGCCTCATTATCTTCCAGGAAGCTGACCATCTTAGCTCTTATTGTTCTTTCTATGATTTTAATAAGGTGTGACGTCAGCACCACTGGTCTGTAATTTTTGGCTATGCCTTTACTACCCCCTTTGTGTATTGGTGTGACATTGCCTTCTTTTAGGGATTGTGGTACATATCCAGTTTGGAGGGACTTGCTCCACAGCAGTTTTAGAGGCAGGGCTAGCTGATGTTTGCAGTTTTTTAGCAGTTGGGCATGAAAGCCGTCTGGTCCTGCTGCAGAGTTTGGTCCAATCTTGTCGATGGCTGCTATTATGTCCTCTGTTGATACTGTTACCGAGGAGAGTTGATGTGGTGTCTCTGGAGCGTTGCCAAAGAAAGTCGTTGCATTCTCGATTTTCTTGTCTTCATTTGGCGGGCTGAAGACACTTTCATACTGCTGTTTGAGTATCTTGGCCATTTCGGTTGGGTCACTCTCAAGTTCGCCCGTAGGTTTTGCAAGTGGTCCTATTGTTGTGGTGTTCCTGAGTCTCCTTTTTGCATATGCATAGAAGAATTTGCTATTTACTCGTATGTTTGCAACTGCTTGTAGTTCTTCGCGTGTTCTTTGCTCTTGGTGTGACTGGATGAGTTTACGTTCCACTTCATCAAGCTCTTCTTGTAGTTTGGTGATATTGTGCGCATAGCTGGTCTTCCTTTGCTTGGCTCTCAAGTACGTCCTTTTCTTCATTAGTATTTTTCTATCTCTGGGAATCTGCTTGATCTGCTTCCTGCTTGATTTGGGTGGTATGGTGTTTTTACAGGTCTCCAGGCATTGTTGCTGGAGGATACTGAGAGTTTCGTCGACGTTTTTATCTTCGAATAGTGCCCTCCAATCAGTTCCTGCCAGTTCTGCTCTCAGTCTGTCCCAGTCTATATCTTTGCTGTAGAAGTTGAGATCTTTCAGAGAGGTGCAGGGTATTTGGCTTGATTCCTGTTGACATCTTCTTGGTGGTGTGGCGGTGTGGGGGGTTCTAACTTTGATGAGGCTGTGGTCGGACATTATAGTTTTTACAGTTTCGTACGAGTGTACCAGGTCGAAGTTGTTGCCAAATAGTAAGTCCAGTGTGTTGTTGCCTCTTGTAGGTTCCTCGATGTATTGCTTCATGTATGCAGTGTCCATGATAGTCATTAGCTCCTTGGCTTGCTGTTTTTCCTCCCTGGTTCCTCCATCTATTTTCATGGTTGCCCAATTGATGATGGGCAGGTTGAAGTCTCCTGTGATGATGACATCTGTAGCGGGAGTTGGAAGATTTTGTAGGAGTGATTGTATTTTCTCTGTGACCTCCTTGAAAATTTCCCCTGTGGTGTTTGGAGGTCAATACAAAATTATGATGAGCATGTCGGTTTGTCTTATGTGTACTGCTAGTAGCTCTGTTGTGCCGTTTGAGAATGCAACTAAAGTTTCGGTATTTGCAGGCTAGATAGTAATTGACATCAAGGTAATCATGAAGGAGACCCTTACCAAGTTACCAGTTAGGTTTTAATTTCTTTTCCTTGGTTATTAGGCAGCGGGTAGCCTAGGCCTATTCAGAAACGGCTCGCGCATTCATGTCGGGTCACAACCGTTTACCGTTACGTTCGTGTCTACTGTAGGCCTAGACCTAATTTGATATTTTTTTCCAAATATCCATGGGCCCATGGCCTGCTGTTAGCCTAGGCCTATTTAGGTAACATTCAAGACAGCTAGAGCCGCCTTATTTACCAAGTTTCTTTATAGGCCTAGCCTATTTTTTCCAGAGAATATAGTGTTTAATTGTTGTTTATCACGGTTTGAGTGGAGGATTTGCATTAACTTACCCATTATTCATTAATCTGAAGATACTCCGTCAAATGGCGCCATTTATTGGGTGAATCACGCTTTTACAGTAGGTAAGGAAAATTGTGGGGAGGCCATGCACGCTTCCAAAATGTACAAATATTATATTAGATTAGATTAACCTAGGTTAACCTAACCCTAATATAATATAATATAATATCGTTTTTGTGAGTAACGTTCAAGCCATTTATTGGGTGAATCGCACTAACCGCATCTTTCAAAACAAGAAGAAGAGGACCCAGGTCGAAGGATCTTAGGATTCATTGGGTGCAATGCTTTGCTTACGTTCGGGACATTATTTTTGTGTTATTTTTCGGTGTAATCGGGTTTTTTCAAGTGTCGATAACGAAATTCCTCCATGCGGACTATAATGAGAAAAATATGGCGAGTCTATTGGTCCCTATTTTCCCTAATAAATTATTTCTAATAAGGCGGTGAAAGAGGTCTTGAATGTTATCGTTATTTATCCCCTGATGACTATATATGATGATGATAAGTCCTGGGATGATGAGGGGGAGGGCGGAGGCGCGGAGTCCCCACTCATACCAAAAGCGGTCAAATTAGGCTAGATGTGAACGTAAAGGTCGTCATTCGTGGCTGCGAGCGAGGGAGCCTTTTCGGAATAGCCTAAATACCTCTTTTTCTGTATTTTCTTTCATCGTGGCTAGGCCTAATCTCTTCTGCTGCAACGGTTTTGAATTTGTTCCAGAGTGATTCATGGACTTTGGCTGGGAGCCTTGTGCCACTTTAAAAATATATGCAGTAAGGATGTAGTATTCAGGCATACCGCCCGCCTTGTTTACACTACTCGGCACGCTCGTGATAATTTTCCCGTCTATTTTGCCTGCCGTAGGATAAAATAATAGGTTGAGGCAGGGCTTTGCCCCACTCACACCCCCATGACTTATTGTCATCATCACATATATTTCCAGAAGTGGGCAAATAACATAAATAATAGCCGTCAAAATAGACGGGAACATAACCGCGAGCGCACAACTGTTGTAAACATGACCGTATACCCGAATACTAAATCCTTCCCAAATTTTCTATGGAAAGAATATGACGATTTGTATTTTCTAAATTTGACCATAGCCTAGATAATTTAGCTGTTTGGGCTTCTTGTGTTTGTTTTTCTTTTTTAGTTTGATTTGTTGTAGGGCAATTGTGGGTCTGAGTTCCACGAGGGGCGGGGTACGGGCGTCGGGGAGGGGGCGGAGGTAGTCGTTTTCCCATAGGTACCTCGTCAGCACCGTGTTGACTTTTGAATTTGGCGGGACGTGAATCATCGACCGTATCCTTGGGTACGGTATTGGGTGTACTAGGCCTGCGTGTCTTGCTCGTTGATTAGCGGGTGCTGTGTGTATCCGGTGCCAGGGTACCGTATGGTCGCGAAACATTTCCCCATAGGGAATTCCTGTGTATTTGCAAGAGAGCTAAAGAATGTATTTTTATTTATTTCACTCCAACACCAAACATGTCCCAAAGAAATTAATGAAAGCAAGCATGTGATCCACCGGGATTCGAACCTGGGTTACCACATTCAGATGCAAATCAAATATATAGGAATGCAGATAAAATATAAAGGAATACCTTATGGGTATGGGCAATACACAGGAATTCCCTATCGGTAAATGTTTTGAGACCGCTCTATATACAGTATACCTGTATACAGTATATATACACAGTACAGTACTGTGCAGCCGAGGGCACCATCATTTCCATAGTAAGCATATTAAAAGAGTCAAAGCTGTATTCAATGCCATCTTTATTTTACTTAATTTGTTTCAATTTTCTTTTCTTTGCAATTATTTGGCCCACATCAGGGAAGCCATCATCAGGTAAACACTTGATCCTTAACAAAATTCTATCTATCTATCTATCTATTGCCGGACGCCTTACTCCCCTAAATGAGGGTGGCCATACACAGAATACCCCCAAGCGGACCTATTCCCTGTAAGAGGGACAACCCAAGCCAGTTTACTGAAGGACTTACAGGATTGACCATTCAATTTAGGATCCGTCCGACTCCGAGGCACTCTGTGTATCTTTTTAGCACTATTTTTCTACAGTGGTGTTCGGCTAGTCCATCCACTAACCTGTCTTGCCATTAGGTAAGCAGTACGGATTTGTATCAGGTTTACTCCCCTAGAAAGGTTGCCGACCAAGGCTGACGAGTCCCATCCACCCGTATATTTATAAGGTTGTCTCCCCTAGATGGGTTGCCCACCAAGGCTAACGAGTCCCATCCACCCAGAGTTGAATCCTATTATTAATGCAAAGTAAAAGCGGATCCCTTCATTATATAATTAAATGTTTAAAACTTAGCAAAATACATTAACACATGAACACATTAAATCAGCCTAGATCACAAATAACCGCAACAACCATTACATTTAATCAATAATCATGTTTCTACATTTATTACGCTAGAATTAGATGTGGCTGGGGTTAGTTCAGAGAACTGCTGCCAATTCTGACCATGAAAAGAATGCCTCTCCCCCTGAAGGGAAAGGTGTATGCCTCATGTGTTAGAAGTGCAATGACGTATGCCTCAGAAACATGGGCCGTTAAAGTAGATGATGTCAACAGATTGGAACGTGATGAGATGAGAATGGTGAGATGGATGTGTGGGGCCAGGCTACAGGATAGAATAACAAATGTTGAGCTGAGGAGACGTTTAGGTATAAAGAGTATTAGCGAGGTGATGCGTACAAGTAGACTGGGATGGTATGGACATGTGGAGAGAATGGATGAACAAAATTGGGTGAAAAAATGCAGGTCTGTGATTGTGGAGGGAGCTGCACCAAGGGGTGGACCGAGGAAGACCTGGGATCGGACTATACGCGCCGATCTCAAATCCAAGAACTTGACAAGTGAAGCAGCCCTTAACAGGGTTGCCTGGAATGCCGCCTTTAGGACAAGAGACTGAAACTGCACTTAGGTGTGGAACACTCAGTCTTAAAATGTTATGTATGTATGTATGTACATCACCATATCAAGACTACTGTACATTAGGCAACTTGGACTATAAATCAATAAAGTCCTGCCACAACATACAAACACTATGGCCAACACAGGCATGGTGCCAAACAGCACCCTGTTAAGACTCTAGTAAAGTACCCTGTCGCACCTATCAGCATCCCACCAACCTTGGCAGTGCCATACCAGGACAGCATCAGGATCAAGGTTTTATTGTATATTTATGGCTGTAAGTCTACAAATCTACAGCCATCCCCCCTATTAGTTGCCTTATACTGTACAACATGCAGTAGGATGTGTGAGGCATATTCGTTTTTCCTCCACCATAAGGTAAAGTGTAATAGTGTGGGTGGGAAAGTGCGGTGTAATAGTGTGGGTGGGAAGGAAGGCAAGAGAGTTACAGTTGTTCAGGTATCTAATTTTCCAATGTCCATAGTCTTCACGCAGAGCCACAATGGAAAGGGACTTGGGCTTTTGATGATAATGTAGAATATTTAGTACCGGTACAGTAATCTATCTCTGATGATATTGTAGGATGTTTTGTAATTTATATATATTTTGAATTTGATAATGTAGAACAATTTATAATCTATCTATGTTTTGTTTTTTGATGATATATTATGTGGAATATATAGTAATCTATCAATGTTTTGACTTGATGACAATGTAGAATATTTAGTAATGTAATGTTGTGTTTCAGAGTATGTCATATAGTTTGGGCCTGCTGCAGAAGAAAGTTTTACCCATGGCCAGGGAAGCACTGGAGAAGTTGAAACAGAAATGAGTGTTATCCTTATTAGATTGGAGGGAAACGCAGGAGATTGCTTGAATTCTTGATTTGTTTATGTTTCAGGCTATGCAGAACTCATCATTAACCCCTTGTGTACCAGCAACATCTTTATTATTTGATTTCAGTTACATTTAGGCGATTTTATGTAGCTTAGGAAGGATATATGGTAGCTAAAAGTATTAATTTTAGATAGTCTGCAGCCTTTTAATGGGTATATGTCTTTCTTAAGCTTAGTAAAATTGTTTAATCATTACCAGAATATAATAAAAAGGATGTCACCGGTACTGAATGGTTTAAGGAGACTAGGTTTTGTGTAACCAAATACATTAGAGAAAAATATATATATTTTTTTTCCTGTGTCCCTCCCACCTAATTCATTCACTTCTTGTAATGGATCAGCCACATCGTGACTTTATTTAGCGTATGCAGTACGGGTGATGCCATTGTTTCTTATATTCTGGCTAATATTCAACAATTTTGTGTAGCTTAGGAAGGACGTCTAGTAAATCAGAGAGGTGTACAGTATTATATCTCCATTATTTCGTTGATTATCATAAATCCTTCCGAAACAGAGGTAAATTGTCTAATGATAGCCAGAATGTAAAGAAATGTAACTTCACCCATTGTCAAAGGGTTAAGCTTATCTTTAGTAATGGTACACTCGGATACCATAGTCTCTAGCCCACTAAGATTTGGTGGACCCCTGATGTTTTTCTTTATGCAAATATTTCTATCTGGATTGATTTTGGGATAGAACTTGCTTTTCAATGAATAGTATACATAGTTTTGTAGTTGATTTATATAAAATTATATTCATAAATTAGTTTCCAGAGATATACTTCCATAATTAGAAATACGTGAAGTCCACAAATTTGTATGAGTGAGCTAGAGATAATGGTATCCGAGTGTACCCGTAGAATGTGCCTGAATTTATTTTTGATAACATAGTTTTGTATGGAATTTGATGTTTAGCAAGATAATTTTTATTGATAAGTTGTTGTTATTGTTCCCCAAGCTGCCTGGCCGAACAGCCCAAAGGCCCCGAGCACGGCCAAGGCCATAACCGAGCGCACCCACAGAACCCTCCCTGCCGACCACAATAAAGCCTGGGTGACCGAAGCCACTCCATGGCGGGGAGCTGAGGAGGGTGCGGAAACGCCCAGGACACCAAAGCCCCACCCAGGGCCCTGTGCCCCTCAGCAATTATGAAGAGAACGTTGAGGGGCAAGGGGAAAATGTGACGCTTTGGCTTCCAATCTTGGTAGATTGGGAGGTCAATCCACAGAAGACACCGTCACTCGAGATCTAGAAAATATATAAGTAAAAGGAACAGTCAGAGTAAGCTATGGGTATGGCAGAGATCGCTCAGTTCTCACTCTGATAGACCAGCCCATCACCAATTTATCAATTTTATTGATAAGTTGTATTTATCAGTATGATAATCTGGACAGTATTATCCATTGTACATTTTATTTGTTATTTATATTTCACAACAATCCTTCTCTTTCTAAGTTAGGGTGTTGATTTCAATAGAGGGCAGCCAACTTAACCCCTTCAGCACCATGACGTAATTTTCATCTTATTCGGGCTACCGTTAGGCGCTTTTATTTAGCTTATAATTTACCTCTAGGATTCAAAGGGGTAAGTACTGTATGATCTCACTAAACCCTCTTAGTAACACGGGTCCTTCTTAAACTGCATCAGATCATCTCATTTTAGCCAAAATCAAAGGTAAATAGGCATCATGGTGGTGAAGGGGTTAATATATTGGAGCTATAACCAGGAAGACTTAAGTTATTATATTGAGGAAAATCAAACCAATCTCTTATGGTAGGAAATACATTTTTATTTCTCCATAACAAAGGAGGAGTCTTCATATTTCCAAGATATTATTGCACAACCAACTGTCAAATACATACACTAAACCTTGGGCAGAAGTTTTTACAGCTAGATTTATGGTGGATTTGCACAAATGCTCTTTCTGGCAACTTTTGATTAATATTTTTTTCTTGGCAGTATTTTGAGGCTTACACAAATATTGGCAACTGGCCTGGATGTACAGTTGCCCACATAAGTTCTGTTCCTCTCTGTGATCTTATACATATATTCATACAATTTATCTTGAAAGAGGTCTAGGGTATTTTTGTTAAAGCTTGATGGAGGTCTAGAGATGTTACTATAAGATAAATAAGTAAATAAATATATTGACAAAAACTAAGTATATAATGCGCATACTTTTACTACAAGTGTTATTTCTTATACAGTGGCTAACTAATTGTCTGAAGATAGAATACATCAGTAAAGGCATCATCTGGTTGAAAGGGTTAAAAGCCAAGCCTATATTGTGCATTCTCCACCAATTTTTATTGGCATTTTTAATCTGGTAGCTTCTGGATTCTAGTTGTACAAGAAATTAAATGGTATTGGTATCAGTTCAATTGGTGCAGCATGTTCAGGGGGACTTAATTGAGTCTTGCTGAGACACCAACAACAACAACTGTGATGACATGATGGGGCTGTGTTGTGGCAAGTCTATTGTACTGTACTATAGTAAAGTGAATAGAACCACGCCTTCTGTGGATGAAGCGGTCTTTAAGCTTGTATGTATGTACGTACCTATGTTTTGCATGGGTATACCGTCACGCAGGGTGTCGAACCGTAGCTACTTTGTTCCAAGCCTTGAATGACTAGGAGAAGGAATACTAGAAAAATAACAGGAAATAGCATGGTTTTTGGTCCTTTTATCACTTCCAAAGACATAACTTGAACCATAAGCCACAATTTTATCTTTATATATACAATAATAAAGACTAAAAAGAATGGCCTCTGCTTTCGTTTGAGACCCTGATACCTTGGTGGTCAGCTGCTGGCAACTCTCCCTGCTGCACTGACTCCTGCAGCGTCCCTGTCAAGTACGCTAACCCTGAGATCCTACCCCAGGTCTTCCTTGGTCTACTGCCCCTTGTTCTTCCCTCCACCACCTTAACCCATACAGTACCAGGGACGTCCCTTTTATCATACTGCATTTTGGCAACTACTAGATCATTGTATTCAGCCTAGGAAGGACCTCTAGCAATATTAAGGCTTCAAACTATCTCAACCAACCTCATTAACTACCACAGATCCTTCTTAAGCTGCAAAATATCATCTAAATATAGCTAGAATACAATATATCACACGTTGCTGGTACTCAAGATGGTTAATAATCTACCTTTAGGCCTATATGTGAAACGTTGTCAATAAAGTGCTCCTCCTCACATGGTGTTTATATTCATTCTTTTAAAGTATATTTGTTATCTATTTGCCCATACCAATGCAGGATGTTAGACTGAAACTACTTCTTAATTATGGGTCACTCAGCCTTTAGAGTGCTGTGGTTATTTTGTTAGTCTCTATATTCATGTTTTTATTTTTTTTATTTTCTCGCTGGACCTCCATCAATAAAAAAAAACCTAGACCCTTGTACATTTTTTGGTAATTTTTTTTCTGGCCGAAGGCCGTTTCCTTCTAAAATTACAGGCACGCTTTCGCTCGCCAGGAAAAAAATTGACACCTAAATGGCACGAAAGGTCTTAATATTGACAAAGAATTGGAGCGAAAGGTCATAAAATCACCAAACTAATGAAACTAGCGTCTTAAAAAATCAAAACTAATGGGGCTAAAGGGGAAGAAGGGTGTCCAGAAAAACCAACCAATCCCCCCTTAGTATATAAATGGAATTCAAAGGCTGCTAGATTGGAATTGCTGACACAAATTGTCAGAAATTATGCTTGTGTGACTGTATGGTCGCGCTAATTAGTCATGTCTCTGCTGTCCTTACGTTTGGTTCACTCTGTGCTGTAATAATGTCTGCCAGATGTTGAATAGGGTGGATAAGTATACAAACATGTTTGTATATCTCACTCGAATCTAATATATCAAGTTTTAGATATTGCTGATACCAATTATGGATCAAAATATACTTGCTGCCGAGACATCACTTATTAGGCCGATTGTACCTTTGAACATTGGGAATTAGTCTTCTTACCTTTCCTGGTGTTTCCCCTTCAATGGGGGAGTAGGAGAGCTCCATTTCTTGTATAATATAATTCATAAAAGGTCACTCCCAACACCAAACACCTCCCAATGAAATTAATGAAAGCATGTGATGCTACCGGGATTCGAACCTGGGTTACCACATACAGACCTTAAACACTCCAATCATTACAATATCAAGACAGTATTTAAAATTACAGAATCTTGATTATCTGAAATTGAACTATCTGATTTTCTCAAGTAACTGGCTGATTCGGAATTGGTATTGGAGAATATTGAATGGGAACTATAAAGGATAAGCGAGGAGATGATCACATATAGAACAATAATGATTACGTAGGATACCATTAATTTTATACATACGATCGGGGTGTCAAACAAAAGCAGAGTCCATTATTTATAGTCTGTATTATTGTGTATGTTGTTGTTGTTGTTGTTGTTCCCCAGGCTGTCTGGCCGAACAGCCTCAAGGTCTTGAGCAAGGCCAAGGCCATAAACGAGCGCCCCCACAAAACCCTCCCTGCTTACCACTAACAAAGCCCGGGTGACCGAAGCCACTCCAAGGCAGGGAGCTGAGGAGGGTGCGGAAACGCCCGGGAAACCAAAGCGCCACCCAAGGCCCTGTGCCCCTCAGCAATTATGAAGGAAAAGTTGAGGGGCAAGGGAAAAATGTGACGCTTTGGCTCCCAATCTGCCAACTTCTAGGTTGGCAGTAGGGAGGTCAATCCACGGAAAAGACGCCGTCACTTGAGATCTAGAAGATATATAAGTAAAAGGAACAGTCAGAGTAAGCTATGGGAATGGCAGAGATCGCTCAGCTCTCACTCTGATAGACCAGCCCATCACCACTTATTGTGTATGTAAAGATGATGTTATGGTTTATAGTTCAAATGATGTCTTTGGAAGTGATCAAATGGCCAAAACAATACTATCTATGTTATCTATCAATTTATTCAGGCCAGTTCCCCATATTGTCTTTTATTTTTTATTTATTTTTCTATTTTATTTGCTTACTGGGGTGGCCGACTCGAGACAGAGCCTATTTTATGTTAATTTTTTTCTATTGTTCCTCATATTCATTCAAATCTTCACACAATATTGCCCTGTGTGATACCCTGCATTAAAATTATAATGATATTTTCATGTGTATTTCATTTAGAATTATTGGTACTATTCAAGCCAAGAGCAAACCTCATATATCCAGTTGTTGTTGTTGCTGTTCCCCAGGCTGCCTGGTCGAACAGCCCCAAGGTCCCGAGCAAGGCCAAGGCCATATATCCAGTAATCTCAATTGACCACTTGTGAGGTTCAAACTATAAGGAAGTTGGAGCCGTGAGCATTGATATTAAAGAGAAATGTAATAATATTGTGGATTTCTGATGGATAGTAAGTATGATCAATTTTATTTCATGTACTGTATTTATATATGTATTATGACTGTATTTTAGCTGATAATTGTGCTAAATATTGATGGCCACAGCTCCAACTTCCTTATAGACCAAAACTCGCAAGTGGTCAATTGTGTGGCTCCTTCAATCCCCTAATTAATGTTGGATACCCCTTTCAATCAGCTGACACCTTTCTCAGTTGTGCTCGAGTTACCCCTAGACAATTTTACTGAGCTTTGGAATGACCTCTTGGGGTTTTAAAAGGGATAGATATGAGCATATTTAACCTCCATAGATAGATAGTTAGATATTTAGATAAGAACATATTAAACCTCTATAGATAGATAAACAGAAAATAAGAGCATATGACCTCCATGCTTCCTATTCGTCGGTTCTTGACAGCTATACGCCTTTTTGACGAACTCTGATTGCCGCTAATCGTCTTTCTCCTACATTTACCTTTCCATACATTAGTTGCCTTGCTTACCTATGCCATGATATTATAGCTTTTGTCATTGCCTGTATGTTTTTTTTTTAATTATTTAACTAGCCTTATGAGGGCTGAGGCCCAGTAGGCTGATAGTAATAGTTCGTTCTCTCTCTCTCTCCATACTTCCTAGTCTGCATAAAACTGGTGGCAGCTAAAAACATTAAAAATTGTCATAGAATCGAAGATGGTAAAGGGGATTCTTCTGTAGGCCTTTTTCACGTTTTGTTGCCTTTTCCTGTCCTATCGTTCTTTCATCTTAGTGAGCGTCTATATCAATAACTCAATGGTGTGTAGCAATAATGGGCACACAGATGCACATGAATAATAGTCTCACTCTGTGGATGCATATAATATGTATAGTAGGTATAGGGAAAATAAATATTGGTATACAGTGTTGTTCCTTTATATCAGTTGTGGGCGCTATTTAGGACTCACTGATGCCAGCCTTGCCACATTAATTTGGCTTCATTTGTACGCATACCGGTAAATTAATTTGAATTTAAGTTTTATTTGGATAATTTATGTAGGTATGGCATGTTCTTTGATGAATAATTAGAGTTAATGCTACTGTACTTTAATGTTACCAAAGTGGAATAATTGGTATCAAGAAAAATATCAAACATAATGTTAAAATAAGGATTTTATTTTACTAATACAGTACTGTGCATAAATTCAGTTTGTAAAGCAAATTCATGGAAGAAGGCCTGATGTCAGTGGTTCATAAATGCCCCAAAGAATGCATTACTACTTCACAATCTCAAAACATTATATATCTTTAGTTTGCAAAAGAACAACTACAATTTGTTTTAATCATATTGTTAGAAGTTCACTATTGAGTTGGAAGACAATACTGTAGTAAGGCAATGTCACACAAACGATTTTTCCATCAATTTTCGATGAACAAGATTTTTCTTTAATATTTTGCATATCTTGCATTGATATCGGCTAATAGACTCTGTAGCAGTTGCAGTGATTTCTTGTTACTGCTTTGTTGTAGCACGGTTAAGGCTGGCGTGGTGCGGATACTGCAGGTGCAAGTGCTGCACGGGGACTTTGTTGAGTCTTGCTGAGACACTGTAAGTGCTATTACTGCTATACCAACATCAGTCACAGTAATGACATGATGGGGTAGTGTTGTGGCAAAACTTTATTGTACTGTACTACAGTAAAAGGACTGAAACCACATTCTGTGAAATGAAGCGGTCTTTAAACTTGTATGTACAGTACACTGTATGAGTATATTTTGCATTGGTTTTGGCAAATTGACTGAAGTCAGATTATAGTAGGAGTGGTAGGAGGGTGAATTATGATTAAACTTACATTTTGTGGCTGCCAGAACACAATTAACTGAAAAAGTTGCTGGGTAAATCGCTTGTGTGACACCACCTTAGGAAATGCCTCACCTGTGCACCAAGTCTGAGCTCCGGGGCCCAGGCGAGGGACAGTGAGCGATACATTGTGGTGTTGCACAGTTATTTATATATAATATTTATTTACATATCGTATCCCTGAGATCCTGCCGCCAAGTGTTCAGTCCTTCCTTGCCACCTCTCTAGACTCTATAATGTAGGCAAAGTGTCATTTTAATGAACTTGAAAATGTGTATGCTGATTAACTAATATAATTTTGAACAAACTATATATACAGTATAGCCTATATATAAACTTAGATCAATTATATATGCGGTACTGATTTAAATATAACCATCTTAGCAGTATTGTAGGTAACTATAATTTTAGTATTGCACTGTAGAGAACTCTATAATTTTGAACAAACTATATAATGTATATATATTTATATATATACCGGTATATACTGTATATATATTTGTAGATTCATTATATACTGTACGCTACTTTGAAAATAACCACGCCAGCAGTCATATAGATAAATCCCATGAAGCTATATATTAATCATTACTGTATAAACGACGCAGCCCATAAGTGTGCTCACCAATTGGAGGCTTCAATCCATCAAATTATTGCTTGATATTCCCAAATGCTCTAATTAATGTAACCCTTAAAATCTGCAAAAATGTGTACAACGCTAATTAAGTGATAAATAATTACTCTTTTATTTTCATGAAATTATGAAGTGTACTTTTTGCATTAATCAAATCGTATTTTACATTTTCTATATTTCTGTGGTTACTTAGAGCACCTATGAAGTTCTGGCATTTATTTGCTTATGTGAAGGCTCCTATTAGGGACTCAAAAGCCTATGGGGGCTGCATCATAGCTTATAGTGACTAAATAAATTCCTATTGAATTTTGTAGAGTCGTAAAGAGGCGTAGAAATGAGGGACTTCGCACGGGGACTCCATTAAAAAACATCGGCTATCACACGGTTCTCTTACGACTATCACAATGTTCTTCTATTTTGACTTGAGTATGTGCAAGTCTAGTTTTTTATTCTTATGTTTCGGTGTTGGGTCTACTAGGCAAAATCTTACACAACATAATATAAACTTGATACTTATTTTTGAAATATAAACTTCTGTACAGTATAAAGTATGATACTTGGTACATTATCAATAGCAAAGTTGTCCAAGCTAGTCATAAATTGGGGTTTGTAATAGATCAAAATATGTACAACAAAATTGGCTTTGCATGATCAAAATTTCCTCATAGAGTTATGTCGAAAACCCTTAAATGTTTCCACTGAAATATATTATAGTCAACAGAGATCAGTGAATATTCATTTAGCCCCATACTGTATTATGTAGTATTCCTTCCCTAGTGTTTGTGATTTTATCTTTGGTGATATACTCAAGTCATGTGATAGTCCATTGAGGTGCGGATAATGCCATGCATGTTTTCTAGGAGCGCACATCAGCTCATCGCACATACATACATCTCTTCCACACAGGCCCAATATCATACGTACGCACACATGTAGGCTACACTGTTGTTTCAAATTTGAAGACGCTAGGGAACCGTTTACAAAGGCTGTGTGTAACTCTTGCTTTAAGATGGTGTGTTTTTCACATTCTGGATAACATTAGACAATTTTATGAAGCTTAGGAAGGACATCTAGGAATGAAAGCAGTAAACAGATTTCTTATTAACTCTAACTCCCACAGATTCTTCCAAAGCTGAATAAAATAGTCTAATGAGAGCCACAATATTATAAATGAAGGAGCCATCTTGTAACTGGATGGATAAAGAGTACGGAGCAGCCATTGTTGAATATCCAATCTAATAGTAAAATGTTCTCTCCTTTGGCACCAATACATTTTCCCCAAGTCCTGATCAACGAAAGGCAACGCGTGAATGCTATCTATAGAGAAATATAGTCTGCTACGTTATGTACAAGTTCTCAAAGCAACATCCATTTCATGCGTTGGGTTTTGTTCTATCAAAACAATAATAGTGCTGATGACAACATAACCGTCCATCACAAGATTACGTATATATTTGACTTGAAAAAATCCTAATTCTGCACAATATTTATAATAAATATAATAAAATGGTAATAGTGATAGTTTTCAAATGCGTTCGTGTATGACATAATGAATAAAATAAATTAATGTGTATTACCTCATAAATACTCAGAACGTGACAAAAGCGTACACGCATACATACAGCACACACATACAACACACACATACATACAACACGCACATACATACAACAAACACACACATATAAGCATACAGGCACATACAAAGATTATTGCAACTATTAAAAAGTTTGGAATATTGCAGAGAGAAAGAGGGGTTGAACATTAAAACTAGTGGGAAAGCTAGAAAAAGAGTGGCAAATAAATTTCATACAAACAACTGAAGTTATAAACAAATTATAGCGGGAGAAAAATTTATGACAGAAATTATTGCGGGAGAGAATTTTGTATATGACATATTATTGCAGGAGAGAAATTGTAAGATAACAGAAATTGGAGAGAAATTGTATCACATAAATTATTGCGGAAGAGATAGTGTAAGATGACAGATAATATTGCGATAGAGAAATATAGTATCTAAAGGGCTGATAGACCCATCCAGATGCTGCTGAATGCCCTAATCATTCTCTGACTATTGTGGGTGTAGGTAATAAATCCGAAAGCTAAATAAGGAAAGGGATTAGAAAGCTTAAACCAAAAGAAAGTCTGAGTGGGTGTACTGGTGAAAGCACTTACATGGGTGAAAGCTGAGAGAGAGAGAGAGAGAGAGAGAGAATTAAAAGGATGTGTAGATGAGAAAGATGGATTTTATCAAAGTGGATACATGGCAAGGTGGGTGGATTGAATTAATGTATAATATGGGTTACTTTGACTAATAACTAAATGTGAGTTGGGTGGATGAATTGGTGTTAAGGGGACTGGATATTTTGGGGGTCTTTTTAGTTATATATTAATTTATTGTTTAATTTCCTCGCTAAACCTTCATCAAGCTTAAAAAAAAAAACTCCCTAGACCCCCGTTCAAGAAAAATTTGTACATTTTTTGATAGAAACATTTCCTGGCAGAAGGCCCGTTTCTCTTAAAATTACAGGCTCTTTATTGCTTGCCAGGAAAAAAAATGACACCTAAATGGCATGAAAAGTCTTGATATTGATATAGAAATTGGACGAAAGGTTTTAAAATTGACAAACTAATGGGCCGAATGTCATAAAATCTGAAAACTAATGGGGCTAAATATGAGGAAGTTGGGGGACCAGAAAAAACAGCCCATTCCCCCTTAATGAAAATTAGTAAATGCTGTTAGTGTATGATTTTGCTAGTAAATGAATACTGTAGATCAGTTTTGTGTATGAGTTGATGAGTAACCGTGGTGTATAAATGAGGCTTATGAGTTCGTTGAATAATATAAATGTATGATTGCTATATACATTCAAATGAGTAACTCGCAACCAGATACATAACTAGATGGGTGAAGTAAATGTACTTATAAGTAACTTGTAATATGTCTTGATAAGGAAAAATAATGGATGATATTGGATGTCAAAAATTGGATAGCTGAGTTGTGGAATATAGTGAGGGGTTATAACATTTAATATATATTTGTATACATGACTTTTCCAACTGAATATTATTTAGTAGCATGCACAAGTAAATTATACCTATATAATTATATATTATGAAGTATTCCATTTTGTAAAGAAAGTTGAGTGGAAATATAGACAAAGGCTAAAGAAAGTGAACCACTGGATAATTCTTATTAACTCTTTCCTATCTGAAAATAATGCTCATTATATATTACTTAATATACCTGTTAAAACTAGGTGTGATAGAAATAGCTTGTAGGGAAAGCCATACAAAGAGTTGATTTTTTTTTTTTTTTTTTATGAATAGTTTAACCAGACCACGGAGTTCCAACATGTAACTAGAGTTGAGAAGTACTGCAAGAGTTGGTGTGCAGTACATTAGAACGAGAGCTACACAAAACTTAATACCGCCAAAGAGGATTTAAAGGAAAATTATGAAACAGATTTAATAGTGGAACACATGTCTATAGAACAACTACAGGTATATACTGTATATGATAAACACAAAATTAAATGTTCTGGACTTGGGAAAAGGTAAAATAAATGTCTATAGTGTCTGTAGACTAACTACAGGTATATGGTAAGCACAAAATTAAATGTTCCTGACTTGGGACAGGGTAAGATATATGTATATCGTGTTTATAGAATAACTACAGGTATATGGTTTACACAAAACTAAATGTTCCTGACTTGGGACAGGGTAAGATATATGTATATCGTGTTTATAGAATAACTACAGGTATATGGTTTACACAAAACTAAATGTTCTGGATTTGGGACAGGGTAAAAATAAATGTATACAGACTCAGCAAGGCTTGGATGCAGTTAGGTATAGGTGAATTAAATCTGAAAACTGGATATGAACAGTGGTGAGGTACAAGATGTATTGAATGAAATGCTAAAGCAGAGATACTGCAGTATTGTATTGTAACTGATTCAACAGAGAAAAGGAAGATAAACTATACTTGAAACTATAACATGAAACTTAATGACACCAATTAGTCTCCCTTTTAATTGACTCAAACAGGTATATTTTCTGTTTTCTACACAACATTCTGATACTTTTAAACATGGTGAACATGACACACTCTCCATTACAAGCAAACACTCTCCATTACAAAAAAACAATCTCTTATTATAAGCAAACATTCTCCACTATAAACATACTCCCTCAGAAGCAACTAGCAACCTCTCCATTACAGAAGACATTACTAAACATTCACAGCTACAACACTCACTCGTATGCTCAGACAAATATCACCGACACACTCTGTAAACCCTTCAGGATAATGACGCATTTGACAATTTATTCTGGCCATCATTAGACCATTTTTATGCAGCTTAGAAGGATCTGTGGGAATTAAAACGGTATAGACTTGACGCGTTTGACAATTTGTATACATCTTAGAAAGGATCTAGGAATTATAACGGTAAGGACTATCTCAATTAACCCTCGAACTTCCATATTACCTTCCTAATCTGATTAAAATTGTCTATTAATAGCCAGAAAAAACTGTCAAAACGCGTCATGAGCCTCAAAGGGTTAACATATCACAGTACACTATACTAAGTACACTTCAACACAGCCTGTAAGTCTTTTTTTCAGATAGCCTCCATGAAGCCACTAGTAAACAGATATAGTCAAGACATAAGCTTATCAACAATGCTAGCTAGTAGACAGGAAAAACGCAGCTAGCTAGTAAACATTGATAAGACGCAGATTTGATGTTTCTGTTATAGTAGGCATTCAGGAGTAGTGTAGTAGCTAGTAGCTATTGATTAGACATAACTAGCAGATGTAGATAGAACACAACTATGTAGACAAGATATAGCTAATGCACACACAAACAATGCTCCTTAGACATAGACAAACAAAGACTTTCAACAAACAACACACAGCAAGTACACATAGACACGTACCAAGTACACACACATAAAACAAAGCTCGTAGACACATAGACAACACGCACCAAATACACATATACAGTATATAACAAAAAGCACACATACCAAGTACAGTACACACATATAACACAATACTCGTAGACACCTAGACAACACACACCAAGTACACATATAACACAAAGCTTGTAGACACACAGACGAAACACACCAAGTACACACATATAACACAAGACAAATCACACCAAGTACACACACATAACACAACGCTCATAGACACATAGCCAACACACACCAAGTACACACATTTAACACAATTCTCGTCTACGTAAACAAATCACATAGAATAAGTTCACACACATACCACAATGCTCGTCGACGTAAACAAATCACATAGACCTAGACAAAAGACTGCGCTAGTAGACGTAGATGTGCTTGAGCTGATGTCGCAGGTTCTCGGGGATGGTGGTGTCATGGGCATCGGGCTTCTTGAAGATCCGCTGGCCCGCCTTGTTGATCACTTGTCTCAGGTGCCGGTGCCACTCGGGCCGCGCCTCGCTCGGGAACATTATGGCCTGGTGGAGGAGAGAGAAGGGGATATATCAGTTAGTATAGTAAAAAAAAAAATAAAATAAGGGGTATGTGCCTGAGTATATTAATTATATAGTAGATAGAATAGAATAGATAGATAGTCCATTCATTATAGGTAGGCTAAAATTCTTGATTATTGACCTCTATAACTAAGAAACAACTAGAGTAATCAAGCTAATATTTCTACCATTTGGGGAAGGTTAACCAGAGTGTAAGTGTGGAAATTGACAGCTCATTTGCTCTAGCCCCTTTTTAGTTACAGAGGTTAGGGGTCACGATTTCTGGCCTACCTATAGTGAATGGACTATAGTAGCCAGCCCTTACTCCCACAAGGGGTAGGGAGGATCAGAAAGAGACACAAGAAAGGAAAACGAGGAGGTGACAGGAGAACACATATTGAGTTCACCCATACAATACCGGTGACATCCTTTTTATTGTATCTTAACAACTATTAGACGATTTTATTCGGCT
Organism: Paralithodes platypus; assembly: GCA_032716605.1. Taxonomy (NCBI): domain Eukaryota; kingdom Metazoa; phylum Arthropoda; class Malacostraca; order Decapoda; family Lithodidae; genus Paralithodes; species Paralithodes platypus. The sequence continues at coordinate 35,617,969 of CM064484.1, forward strand.
TCGGAAGGACGTTACCCATTAATAGGTTACATAATATCTCATTTAATACTTTTAGCTAAACCAAATATTTCCTAAGTAATGAATACATGTGGCACTCCAAGGACTCGAACCTAGGATACTCGCACCGAAATTCCGCACACTAAGCATATTACGCTATCAAGACAGAACATTGGATTGTCTCGCTTGGGTTCGATACAGATTTAAATAGGTGTGCAGGTGTTATGGCTCGTGACTGTACATGTTTACACGAATGTCCCATTTTTTTTTTTTTTTTTGAGGTGCCACTCAAATTTTGTCTCGCTTGGGAAGATTGTGAGGAAGATTTAGTATGCATACGATGTATGTCCGAAAAACCTCACACATTGCCTGTTATACCCTGTTCCGAATAGGTAGTCCAGAAATCATGAACCCAAGCCTCTGTAACTCAAGGATAGAGCAAATGGACTGTAAATTTCCACACCTATTCGCTGGCTTACCCTTCCCAAATGGTAGACATATTAGCTCGATTACTCTTGTCGTTTGTGAGTTATAGAGGTTAATGTTCATGAGTTAGACCTACTTACTTGGAACAGGGTATAGTACGTATATTTACTCATCTCTTGTGGTCAAAGAATTGCATCAGTTATATTTTCTTTTCTCATGAAGAGGTGATCGAACCGTAGACCTCCATATCACGAGGCACCACTGTAAAGCCGGTATCACACGAGAGCTTTTTTATTCAACATTCGATAATCAAAACATTTCTGGCAACATTTCTGGAATATTTTGCACTGGTATTGGAAACTAGACTGATGATAGATGAACTTACGTTTCCGAAATATTTAAAATGTCGACCTCATAAGCTGCCAGGCCAGTGTTGAGCATACATGTTGAGGGAAAAAGCGCTCGTGTGATACCGGCGTAAGTTGCCATTGTATCAAGAGGACTAGCACATTTAGTCAAGACAAAACAGGGATATTTACATATATGTATTCAAGTTAGTTTTATGATCACAAAGATTAATCCAAAATGACTAAGTGTGAACAGATGGACAGTATCTTCTTTCCTTTAATGTATGTGTACTGTACAACTAATTACATTCACTACACTAATAGGTACATTTCACCTGAATCGGCTATTATAGTGAAATATGATGTGTCTGTCCATAGAGTTAAAACACTTGCTAATTAACCTATTTGGATAGAGATTATAATGATTTCACATACACACACACACACACACATGTATAATTATGTAAGTGTGTGTGTTTGTGTGTATACGCAAGTGTTCAACAGTGAGTATGGTTAAAATCCTTGCGTGATCTCGGAAATATTAATTTTCGATATTTGTTGCATACATTTCCCAAACCCTATACATTTGCCCTGTAACCCTTTCAATACCTGGTCCGTCCTTTTAACTTTATTCTGACTACTATTAGACGATTTTATTCTGCTTAAAAAAGGTCTCCAGCAATTAACAGGATTTGAACTATCTCCCTTAATTCTTTTTACTACCACAGATCCTTCTTCATCTGCACACAATCGTCTAAATATAGGTTGAATAAAACGTCGCCGGTACAGAAGGGTTTGAGAGGTGTACCTTTCTAAGACAAGCTATTACTCACAGATACTCGAGTGTTTAACCCCTTCAGCACCATGACGCCTTTTTGTCTTGGATTCTGGCTAAAATTTGACGATTTTATGCAGTTTAAGAAGGATTTATGCCATTAAGAGGGTTTATTGACATCGTATTTACCCCTTTGAGTCCTAGAGGTAGATTATAAACTGAATAATAAACGTCATATGGTAACCAGACTCTGATGGCAATTATGTACTGGTGGTGAAGGGGTTAACCCTCCTATTCCTATACTGTAGGTCCTTCGTAAGTTGAGTGTAATCGGGTAGTGGTAGCAAAGCTATAGTAAAATCCTTATCTGATTATAGATATAATATAACTAGGCTATATCAAACCCAAACAAGATAATACGACACTCCTGCAATATATCACAGATTCTCCAGAATTTAATTTAAGGGAGCCCACCTCGCTTTTTTGTCTTTCTCTCCCTCTCTCTTTGGCTTGTATCCATTCGGCCCCACTCAGCCTACTGTTTTAAGACGTTTACCCCCATCCAGGTGTCAGTATTTTCCTGGCGAGCGGTAGCGAGCCAGCATATATGCAGTATTTTCGATAGAAAAATGTCCGGCGAAGCCGGATTTCTCCATACAATGCTGGCTCACTATCGCTCGCCAGGAAGAAATCGACACTTGGATGTGGATAAACGTCTTAAAACAGTTGGCTGAATGGGGCCGAATGGATACAAGCCAGGGAAAGAGAAAAAAGAAGAGACAAATAAAAAAAAGCCGGTGACCCCCCTTAAGATGTTTAGATGTAGGCTACATGGGGATATATTTATTATAGCTTATGACTACCGTATACTGGTGGGTGGGGTTATACGAGTAGACCTCAATAACCTCCACATTAACACACACACACACACACACATACACACACAAACACTTACACACCCAGACACTTACACATACACACCCACACACTTACACCCCCCCCCCCTCTCTCACCCACACACACACACACACTCTTACACACACACACACTCACACACATACACACACACACAGCCACACTTACACATAGACACCCACACAACCCCCCCCTCTCTCACCCCACACACACACACTTACACCACACACCACACACAACACACACAGCCACACTTACACATACACACCCACACAAACCCCCCCCCCCTCTCTCACCCACACACACACACACTCTTACACACACACACACATACACTTACACACACACAGCCACACTTACACATACACACCCACACAAAAACCCCCCCCCTTCCTCACCCACACACACACACACTCTTACACACACACACACACATACACTTACACACACACCACACTTACACTACCACCCACAAACCCCCCCCCTCTCTCACCCACACACACACACACTCTTACACACACACACACATATACACTTACACACACACAGCCACACTTACACATACACACCCACACAAACCCCCCCCCCTCTCTCACCCACACACACACACACACTCTTACACACACACACACACATACACTTACACACACACACACACTCTTACACACACACACACACTCACACAACCCCCCCCCCCCCTCTCTCACCCACACACACACACACTCTTACACACACACACACACTCACACACATACACTTACACACACACAGCCACACTTACACATACACACCCACACAAACCCCCCCCCCCCTCTCACCCACACACACACACACTCTTACACACACACTCACAGTCACACACACATACACTTACACACACACAGCCACACTTACACAGACACACCCACACAACCCCCCCCCCACCCCCTCTCTCACCCACACACACACACACACACACACTCACACTCACACACATACACTTACACACACACAGCCACACTTACACATACACACCCACACAAACCCCCCCCCCCCCCTCTCTCACCCACACACACACACTCTTACACACACACACACACACACACACACTTACACACACACAGCCACACTTACACATACACACCCACAAACCCCCCCCCCCCCCTCTCACCCACACACACACACTCTTACACACACTCACACACTTACCACACATTCTCACCCACACACACACTCTTACACCAAACCCCCCCCCCTCTCTCACCCACACACACACACTCTTACACACACACACACACTCACACACATACACTTACACACACAGCCACACTTACACCACACACACAGACCCCCCCCCCCCCCACCCCACACACACACTCTTACACACACACACACACTCACACACTTACACACACACACCACACTTACACATACACCCCCACAAACCCCCCCCCCCTCTCACCCACACACACACACTCTTACACACACACACACACTCACACACTTACACACACACAGCCACACTTACACATACACACCCACACAACCCCCCCCCCCCCTCACCCACACAACACACTCTTACACACACACACACACACACACATACACACACACACACACCACACACTTACACATACACACCCACACAACCCCCCCCCCTCTCACCCACCACACACACTCTTACACACACCACACACATACACTTACCAACACACACCCTTACACATACACACACCCACAAACCCCCCCCCCCCTCTCACCCACACACACACACCACACACACACTCACACACATACACTTACACACACACAGCCACTTACACATACACACCCACACAAACCCCCCCCCCTCTCTCACCCCCACACACACACTCACACACATACACTTACACACACACACCACACTACACACACACACACAACAACCCCCCCCCTCTCTCACCCACACACACTACTCTTACACACACACACACACACTTACACATACACAGCCACACTTACACATACACAGCCACACTCACACACACACACACACACTTATACATACACACATACACTTACACACACACAGCCACACTTACACATACACACCCACACAACCCCCCCCCCCCTCCTCATTATTATATTACCTCACACATTTAATACCCAGCAATTGACTAGTGTTGCCTGTCACCAGCTCACCGCTCTTCCTGTTTCATGACCAGTAAAAAGTAGTGAACATTGGGACCCTGGGCCTAGTCCCAACCTGGTTATTATTACTTTAAGAGGCTACTGCTTACTTTTTGGGGCTATATATTAATGTATTCATTTATTTTTGAGTTTCCTCGTTAGACCTCCATCAAGCTTAGAAAAAAAAACTTGACCCCCTTTCAAAATAAATGTGTACATTTTTCGGTAGAAAAATGTCTCGGCCGAAGGCCGATTCCTTTTAAAATTAGAAGCTCGCTATCGCTCGCCAGGAAAATATCGACACCTAAAGAGCACGAATTTCCACGAAAGGTCTTCTTAATATTGAAAAACTAATGAGGCAAAAGGTCTCAAAATCGCCTAAGTAACGGAACGAACGTCTTAAAATCTGAAAACTAATGGTGCTAAACACGAGGGAGAAGGGGGCCATAAAAATCTAGTACTACCCACTTAAGTCGTCAAATACACACTGGACTCGTCTGGCCGGCATTTGCGTCCATTTCCGCGTCGTGCCTGTTACCGGGTTAAACCTTTTGTCGATTATGCATTCATTTAGCAAATACAGTATGTGTGGTCTAATTTTGGTCCTGACTGTTGGTGGTTCGAGCCCGGCTGAGAGTAAACAAACAATTAGTAGCTCATGTGTATGTGTGAGATATACTTAATGTGGTATATTATACAGCATTCGACCTCAACTTAAAGATGAAGCAATGCCAAATATACAGTATACTATACATAGTGTTAAGCCGGTATCACACGAGAACTTCTATAGTCAACATTCGACGGTCAACATTTTTCTGGCAACATTTCTGGATTATTTTGCACTGGTATAGGAAACTAGAGTGATGACAGACGCACTTAGGTAGCAGATATATTATAAAAGTTTACCCCATAAGCTGCCAGACCAGTGTTAAGGATAAATGTTGATGGAAGAAGCGGTCGTGGGATACGGGCTTTATTACTCTCGGATGATATATAGTTTGTTAAGGGAGCCCACCTTGCTTTTTTTCTCTTTATCTCCCTCTCTCTTTGGCTTGTATTCATTCGGCCCATTCAGCCTACTGTTTTAAGACGTTTACCCCCATCCAGGTGTCAATATTTTCCTGGCGAGCGGTAGCGAGTCAGCATATAGGTATTTTTGTTTTGACAGCAAGCTAAATTTGTAAATTTTTCGAAAGAAAAATTTCTCCGGCGAAGCCGGATTACTCCATACAATGCTGGCTCGCTATCGGTCGCCTGGAAGATATCGACACCTGGATGGGGACAAACGTCCTAAATCAGTTGGCTGAATGGGGCCGAATGGATACAAGCCAGGGAAAGAGAGAAAAGGAGAGAAATATAAAAAAAAACGGTGACCCCCCTTAATTTGGGGTTCTACTTGCCCGTCTTATCTGGTTAATGTATTTAGAGCTCAACATGTTAAGAGCTATATCATTTAGTGGGAGGGGAGGCGTTAAGTTTTTCTGGACCCCTTTCTTCCTTATGTTTAGCCACGGGTGTATTAGGTAACCTAGGGGGTGCGGTGAGACTGATGAAGGCTGCCTGGGTCATGCAATACTGTACACACACACACACACACACACACACACACACACACATACTTTCACACACACACACATGCTTTCACACACACACACAAATACACACACATGCTTTTACACACACACATATAATTACACACACACGCATAATTTCACACACTCACTCACACACACACTTTCATACACACACAACACAACATACTTTCACATACACACACACACACACACACACACACCAAGCTCCTATCAGCCTGTGCTAGCCTACACATCTCACCAATACAAAGTGCATCTGCGTATGTACAGTAGCCTACTTGGTGGGAAGCCAGGCACCTCATGGTCGCCAAAGGTCGCATGAGACTTCGTAGTTAAGGTACCTAGGTTTAAGAAAAACGCTGTAGATTTTCGGCCTCAGGGCTGCAATAAACAAATCGACAAATTTTTGTTTTATACTTTCATACACACACAACACACGCACGCACACTTTCTCTCTCTCACATCCACACAAATACTTTCATACACACTTTCTTTCTCACACATACACAAACACTTTCATATACATACACACAACACACGCACACACACGCACGCACACTTTCTCTCTCTCACATCCACACAAATACTTTCATACACACAATTTCTTTCTCACACATACACAAACACTTTCATATACATACACACAACACACGCACACACACTTTCTCTCTCTCACATCCACACAAATACTTTCATACACACTTTCTTTCTCACACATACACAAACACTTTCATATACATACACACAACACACGCACGCACACTTTCTCTCTCACATCCACACAAATACTTTCATACACACACTTTCTTTCTCACACATACACAAACACTTTCATATACATACACACACACACACACTCACACTCACACTCTCTCTCTCTCTCTCACACACACACACACACACACATATATTTTCATACACAAACACACTCACTCACGAATCAAAACAATTCCATTATATAATGGCCGATCTGTTACCAATCAAAACAATACCATTATTTAATGGCCAAGCTGGCACCAATCAAAACAATGCCATATTAACCCAATAACTGCAGTCATATTTCCGCTATAATAGGGTTCATTCAGGCACTCCTGATTGCTTAAGCAAGTGCCTGAATGAAATGTTTACAGCAAAAAACTAGTAGAAAATAGCTTTAAAATGACACCAGAACGAGCTTCGTAGCACGCGGAGTTCACCCGCAGCGCTACCGCAGACATCGGCAATATTTGCTAATTATTAGCAATGTCGCGCTACTTTTGCCTTTGGCAGCGCTGCATATATTTCGCGAGAGATGGGGTGAGACTTAGTGCCCCGGCAGGCGTACCAGAGAGCGGACGGGGTCTGTCACGCTCCTGATCACTCGCACTTGTCTCCACAGGCTTAATGGGCTTTGAATTGCAGTAAATTGCCATGGCATTCCAGAACGGCTCCCGCAATGAAAGGGTTAAATGGCCGATACTACCACTCTTGCTAAAACAGCTTACCAGAAGTTAGGCGTGCTCAACCGTCTCAGTGGGTTCTTCACCTCCACACAGCTTTTTGTTCTGTTTCGGGGCACAGTGCGCGCATGTATCGAGTATTGTTCGCATATGTGAGAAAGTCCCACCCATACCACATTTCTCGAAAGGGTAGTCCCAAAAGCATCTCGTCTCATCAACTCACTTCCTCTTACAAATTCCCTACAATATCTCTCTATATGATGCCGCAATGTTGCATCTCTCTCGCTCTTCTACCTCTATTACAATAATCAGTGTTCTGAGTGTGTAAGCTACTCCCTTACAGGGAATGGGGGGCACCCGCCTCACAACACACTCTCACCCCTATTCTGTCCAACTCTCTAACCCAAGACTGAACTGATTTTCCCAGTCTTTCTGCTACACAACAAGCAAGGTTTGGAACTCTCTTCCTCATTTTGTCTTTCCCTCGCCCTATGACTTAAACTGCTTCAAGCTCCATGTGTCCAGACAATTCTACTCTAAGGTATCTTGAATTTGGCTCTCTGTCATTCTTTCAACTTTGGGGAGACGCTTCTTACAGGCAGCATTGCCTTTTGTCCCCTTCATTCACATAAACAATAAAATAAAAATAAAATAAAGACAATAATAATATATAATGACCGATTCCGGCGATCCGACAGCATACACGTGTCGAAATAGACAAATTGTCCCCTTGGAGATCTTGGCAACATCACTCTCTTCCTGTTCCTCCCCCGGTGGAAGGCCACCCGCACCTTACCTTACCTGGCCATCTGTACACACAATAATTTAAGGGGTGTCACACGTGCTCTTTTTTCCTCAATTTTTTACGGGCAATTGTAGTCTGCCATCTTCAACATTTAAGCGTTATCAAAATTCAGCCACCTAACATGATCTATTTTCAGTCTAGTTTCCAGTGTGAAAGAACCTCAAAATATTACGTGAAAAAACTTGCTCATCGAAAATAGCTGAAAAAGCGCTCGTGTGACACTGGCTTAACACACTTTTGGGTTAAAGCAGGAAACTATTAGCTTTATATTGGTTACAGTACGAAGAGTAGCCTTTTTTGTTCAACTAATTATACAGTATTTGTCCACTCCTGAGAGAAACATAATTATAATTGATAATATACAGTATAATATATATATATATATATATATATATATATATATATATATATATATATATATATATATATAATTATATCCCACACCTTTTTCTTAGTTGACACTTCCCAAATGGTAGAAATATTACCTTGAATACTTCAGTCGTTTTTTTAGTTCTAGAGGTTAGTAGTTAAGAATGTTGGCTTACATAGAATGCTTAGACTATAGTTATTGGATAAGATTGATGGATTTATACTCTAGAGGGTAACATGGATATGAGCACCCTCGTAAGGCGCAGTCTAGCGTAAACCCCCTCGGTTTTTTTCTCTTTCTCTCCATCTTTCTTTGGCTTGTATATATTAGGCCCCATTCACCCTACTGTTTTATCACGATTACCCCCATCCAGGTGTCAATATTTTCCTGGCGAGCGGTAGCGAGCCATCATATGTATATTTTTGTTTTGACAGCAAGCTAAATGTGTACATTTTTTTATAGAAAAATTTCTCCGGCGAAGCCGGATTTCTCCATACTCGCTATCGCTCGCCAGGAAGAAATCGACACATGGATGGGGATAAACGTCTTAAAACAGTTGGCTGAATGGGGCCGAATGGATACAAGCCAGGGAAAGAGAGAAAAGGAGAGAAAGATTAAAAAATACCGGTGACCCCCCTTAACTTGTTCTATTATTGTGTGGTTTGATTTGCTTTCCTTCCTGTCCCACTACTCGGTCACCACACCACCAGCCCTATGACGTCACCACACCACCATTTCCGGTGTATATGTAAACAAACACAGGTAACGATCAAACCAGGCCGACTCAAAGTATATAATGTACTTTGGGCTCACTATACCTTGTTCATTATAGGTAGGCCAGAATTATTGACTCCTAACCTCTATAACTGAAACCACTAGAGTAATCTAGCGAATATTTCTAGCGTTTGGGAATAGGTGGGGAAATTTACAGCCCATTTGCTCTGCTCAGAAAACTCCAGTCCTTTCCAAGTTATGGAACTTTTATGTTGTCCTTATATATTACTTGAACAGTTGAAGCGGGTTTTTATGTGTATGAAGGAGACAAAGGGCAGAGCTGCCTGTAGTAAGTGTCCCCCCAAACGTTAAAAGAATGATAGAGAGTCAAATGCAAGGTGCGTAAGAGTCAAACTGTCTGGACACAGAGCTTGAAGCAGTCCAAGTCATAGGAAGAGGGAAATATAGTCTGAGGGAGAAAGTTCCTGAGTTTACTTGTTGAGTGGAAAAAACAAAAATGGGAAATTCTGTTAACTCTTGTGTTAGACAGTTGGACAGAATAGGGATGGGAATGTGTTGAAAGACAGGTGCCACCCGATCTCCGCTAGGGAAGGTGTATATACTGAGAAAGCTATGAAGAACATTGATTATTATAATAGCGGTAGAATCGTGAGAGAGATGCAACATTGTGGCGTGTAGAGAGAGATTATAGGGAATTAGTAAGGGGAAGTTAGTTGATGAGACGAAATGCTTTTGATTACCCTTTCGAGAAGTGCGGTATGGGTGGAACCTCCCCGCACATGCGAACAGTACTAGAAACATGGGTGCAATAAGCCCCTGTACAGAGAAAGAAGCTGTGCGAGGGTGAAGAACCCACTTGGACGGTTGAGCACATCTAATTTCTGGGAAACTGTTTTAGGAAGAAAGGTAATATCAGTCTACTATCGTCTTCTATATATTTTGATTGATATCAAGTATATCTCACATATAAACATGAGCTACTAAATGTTATATACTCCCACCTGGACTCGAACCACCGACATTCAGTACGAGTGTCCATGTATTAATCCACTACACCATGGCGTGATAAGGATACTTAACCTCTGATAGGAAAAGGTTAAGTATCCTCTATCACGCCTTGGTGTGACACTTGTCTAGATTGTCGGTGGTTCGAGTCCGGCTTGGAGTATAAAATATTCATTAATATACTGAGAGAGTTACAGTCTGTTGTCGCCTTCTGTATATAATAGTTGATGTGCTGACGGGGTTAACAATATTAGCGTTTTCTGATTTGCTTTCTGTTACTACAACACGAATTCTCCATGACGTCATTTCCGGTGTACACGTAAGCAAACACAGGTAGACCATTCATCAATCTAAATTCTGGAATGACTTGTACCGTACTTATAAATAGAGTTCGTGGAATATAGATAGGCTATAGGACAAAGTTGCATCATTAAATAAAGTTTCACCATTCAATAAAGTTTCATCATTAAATACAGTTTCATTATATAGGGCACAATTTCATCATATATCTGATTAGGAGAGTTCGGACACACATGGTAAAATATTAGTTGATGTACAGTTGCCCTCATTATTTCGTATACACTCCCTGATTTTATATATGGAAGGAAGATGGGTGTGATTGCGTTAGCAGTGTATTATCTTATTCAGTAGTTTGAATTAAAAGTGTATTTTATTATTCAGTAGTTAAGGGGGGGTCACCGGCTTTTTTAATCTTTCTCTCCTTTTCTCTCATTCCCTGGCTTGTATCCATTCGGCCCCATTCAGCCAACTGTTTTAAGACGTTTATCCCCATCCAGGTGTCAATTTCTCCCTGGCGAGCGATAGCGAGCCAGCATTGTATGGAGAAATCCGGCTTCGCCGGAGAAATTTTTCTATCGAAAAATGTACAAATTTAGTTTGCTGTCAAAACAAAAAAATATATATGCTGGCTCGCTACCGCTCACCAAGAAAGTATTGACACCTGTATTGGGGTAAATGTCTTAAAACAGTAGGCAGAATGGGGCCGAATGGATACAAGCCAGGAAAAGAGGGAGAGAAAGAGAACAAAAAGCGAGGTGGGCTCCCTTAAATAATGCGACCAATGAACGTTGTCATTATTCGTGTAAGTCAATCATATACTATCTTCCCTTCCATACATAGAATCTCACTGTATGGACGAGCTTTTAAGAGGTTTTATGTGACCAACTGTACCAGCATACCAAACTTGTCAAATATATATGTTTTGATCCGTTATAAAATCCATGGACAAGGCATTTTTCTTTTTTCTTTTATGAGGAGATGGTTCACTTTTTGGCCGATTTTTGCATGTATTCATTATTGTTCTAGTTTCCTCCCTAAACCTCCATCAAATTAAAAAAAAAAAAACATCCATAAGATTCCCCTTCTAGATTTATTTGTACAAATTTTCGGTAGAAAAATGTGCCGGCCGAAGGCCGGTTCTTTCAACATTACTGGCTCACTATCGTTCGCCAGGGAAAAAATCGACACCTACATAGCAGGAAAGGTCTAAAGATTGACAAATAAATGGGGCGAAAGGTCTTAACATCGACTAACTAATAAGGCAAACATCTTAACATCTAAAAACTAATGGGGCTAAACATGATGGAGAAAGTGGTCCAGAAAACCAGCCCATCCCTCCTTAAATGAATGAAGGAGGAGACAGACGGCAAAGCTGTCTGTAACAAGTCCCCCCCCCCCCCAAGGTTAAAAAGGTGTTAGAGAGCCAAAATCAAGGTACGTTAGAGGAAATTTAGGTGTCTTGTTGAGTGCAGTGAAATCAATAAGAGGAGGTGGTTGTGAAAGTTAGCTGGATCACTCTCTGTGTAGGTGAGACTCACATAGAAACAGTGGGGGAACCAGGCAAATGAAACAGGACTTCCAGCAACTCCTTATCATATATCAACATTACAGTAAAACAAAATATAACGTTATATTTCTGTAATGTAAATAAAGATACGAGATAACGAGGGGACCGAGTTAACCCATTCAGTATCGGTGATAACCCTGGTCCTGCTTTTCCTAATATATATATACTGTATATGTATTATATACTGTTTATATATATATATATATATATATATATATATATATATATATATATATATATATATACCAGTATATAATACATATACAGTATATATATATATATATATATATACTGTATATATATACCCGGTATATTTACATATATATATATATATATTGTTCACATGTGTGGGAGGTTCCTCTCACACCGCTCTCCTAGACAAAGTTGAAAGGAAGGCCTTTCGTATCATTAACTCCCGTCCACTCACCAACTCTCTGCAATCTCTCTCTCTCCGCCGCAATGTTGCATCTCTCTCGCTATTCTATCGCTACTATAATAATCAGTGTTCCTCAGAGCTATCCCAGTGCATACCACCTCCTTTACGTAGGGCACGTGGTACCCGTCTTGCAACTCAATCCCACCCCTACTCTGTGCAACTCTCCAACCCAAGAGTGAAACGTTACTCTCAAACTTTCTTCTACTCAACAGCTGAGCTCTGGAACTCTCTCCCAGAATCAGTCTTTCCCTCTTCCTATGACTTAAATTGCTTCAAACTCCGTGTGTCCAGGCATTTTGGCTCGAACGTCCCTTGATTTTGGCCCTGTCACTCTTTCAACTATGGGGGAGGCACTCGCTATAGGCAGTTATGCCTTTTGCCTCCCTCAATCACATAGAAAAAAAAAAAAAAAACAAAAAAAAAATATATATATATAGTATATGTGTGTGTATTAAGAGAGAGAGAGAGAGAGTAAAAGTGAGTGAGTGAGAGAGTGAGTGACAGTCTAGTTACCAAAGTAGATGGCCATGATCCCTACAAAACCTAGCTATACATTATGACTTCCTTCTAAACACGCTATACCCACAGTCTATACCGCTATACTATCACCACCACCACCACCACCACCACTACTATCACCATCATCATCATCACCACTACCATCACCATCATCACTAACACCACTACTATCACCACCATCTATACTACTATCACCACCACCACCACTACTATCACCATCATCATCATCACCACTACCATCACCATCATCACCAACACCACTACTATCACCACCATCTATACCACCACCACCACCACTACTATCACCATCATCATCATCACCACTACCATCACCATCATCACCAACACCACTACTATCACCACCATCTATACTACTATCACCACCACCACCACTACTATCACCATCATCATCATCACCACTACCATCACCATCATCACCAACACCACTACTATCACCACCATCTATACTACTATCACCACCACCACCACTACTATCACCATCATCATCATCACCACTACCATCACCATCATCACTAACACCACTACTATCACCACCATCTATACTACTATCACCACCACCACCACTACTATCACCATCATCATCATCACCACTACCATCACCATCATCACCAACACCACTACTATCACCACCATCTATACTACTATCACCACCACCACCACTACTATCACCATCATCATCATCACCACTACCATCACCATCATTACCAACACCACTACTATCACCACCATCACCACCACCACCACTACTATCACCATCATCATCATCACCACTACCATCACCATCATTACCAACACCACTACTATCACCATCATCACCACCACCACCATCATCATCAACACCAACACACACACTCCCACATTTACACCAACACACACACACTACCACATTTACACCAACACACATACACTACCACATTTACACCAACACACACACTACCACATTTACACCAACACACATACACTACCACATTTACACCAACACACACTACCACATTTACACCAACACACATACACTACCACATTTACACCAACACACACTACCACATTTACACCAACACACACACTACCACATTTACACCAACACACATACACTACCTCATTTACACCAACACATACACCCCCACATTTACACCAACACACACACACTCCCACATTTACACCAACACATACACTACCACATTTACACCAACACACATACACTACCACATTTACACCAACACACACACTACCACATTTACACCAACACACACACACCCACATTTACACCAACACACACACTACCACATTTACACCAACACACATACACTACCACTTTTACACCAACACACATACACTCCCACATTTACACCAACACACATACACTCCCACATTTACACCAACACATACACTGCCACATTTACACCAACACACACACTACCACATTTACACCAACACATACACCCCCACATTTACACCAACACACATACACTACCACATTTACACCAACACACATACACTCCCACATTTACACCAACACACACACTACCACATTTACACCAACACATACACTACCACATTTACACCAACACACATGCACTCCCACATTTACACCAACACATACACTGCCACATTTACACCAACACACACACTACCACATTTACACCAACACATACACCCCCACATTTACACCAACACATACACTACCACATTTACAGCAACACACACACTACCACATTTACACCAACACACACTACCACATTTACACCAACACACACACTACCACATTTACACCAACACACACACCCCCACATTTACACCAACACACATACACTACCACATTTACACCAACACACACACTACCACATTTACACCAACACACACACTCCCACATTTACACCAACACATACACCCCCACCTTTACACCAACACACACACTACCACATTTACACCAACACATACACCCCCACATTTACACCAACACACACACTACCACATTTACACCAACACACACACTACCACATTTACACCAACACACACTACCACATTTACACCAACACACACACTACCACATTTACACCAACACACACACTACCACATTTACACCAACACACACACTACAACACACACCAACACACATACACTACCACATTTACACCAACACACACACTACCACATTTACACCAACACACACACTACCACATTTACACCAACACATACACCCCCACATTTACACCAACACACATACTACCACATTTACACCAACACACACACTACCACATTTACACCAGCACACACACTACCACATTTACACCAACACATACACTACCACATTTACACCAACACACACACTACCACATTTACACCAACACACACACTACCACATTTACACCAACACACACACTACCACATTTACACCAACACACACACTACCACATTTACACCAACACACACACTACCACATTTACACCAACACATACACCCCACATTTACACCAACACACACACTACCACATTTACACCAACACATACACTACCACATTTACACCAACACACATACACTACCACATTTACACCAACACACGTACACTACCACATTTACACCAACACATACACTACCACATTTACACCAACACATACACTACCACATTTACACCAACACATACACTACCACATTTACACCAACACACATACACTACCACATTTACACCAACACATACACCCCCACATTTACACCAACACACACACTACCACATTTACACCAACACATACACTACCACATTTACACCAATACACATACACTACCACATTTACACCAACACATGCACCCCCACATTTACACCAACACACACACTACCACATTTACACCAACACATGCACTACCACATTTACACCAACACACATACACTACCACATTTACACCAACACACATACACTACCACATTTACACCAACACATACACTACCACATTTACACCAACACATACACTACCACATTTACACCAACACATACACTACCACATTTACACCAACACACATACACTACCACATTTACAACAACACATACACCCCTACATTTACACCAACACACACACTACCACATTTACACCAACACACACACTCCCACATTTACACCAACACACACACTACCACATTTATACCAACACACACACTACCACATTTACACCAACACATACACCCCCTCATTTACACCAACACACACACTACCACATTTACACCAACACATACACTACCACATTTACACCAACACACATACACTACCACATTTACACCAACACATACACCCCCACATTTACACCAACACATACACTACCACATTTACACCAACACACACACTACCACATTTACACCAACACACACCTCCCCGTGGCGTAACTGATAGCGCGTCTGGCTCACAACCAGAAGGTCCCGGGTTCGAGACCCGGGCGGGGAAGAGACATTTGGGCAAGTCTCCTAACGGTGTAGCCTCTGTTCACCTAGCAGTATAAATAGGAACCTGGTATAAGTGGACGAAGTTGTGACGTCTCATCTGGGGTTGGTGATCGGTTACAAGGTGAGATGGGTATCGTACTGGTCAACCTAAGCTACTGGTCAACCTAAGCCTTCGGGTGAGACTGGTACCGTAGTGAGAATGGTACCGTACAGATTAACCCGAAGCCTTCGTTTCCAGATGTCGCCAATTGGCTAAAATACAGACTACACACACATCCACATCCATTCCAACGATATATAAACACTTAACATGCATTTCACGCAATACATTCCCAGTTAAGGAGGCGCGATAATAATGAGCTTAGCTCGCATTGCGTGGATTCCCCTTGACGAACAAGCAAGTAAAAAAAAAAAAACATACACTACCACATTTACACCAACACACACACTACCACATTTACACCAACACACATACACTACCACATTTACACCAACACATACACCCCCACATTTACACCAACACATACACCCCCACATTTACACCAACACACACACTCCCACATTTACACCAACACACACACTACCACATTTACACCAACACACATACACTACCACATATACACCCCCACATTTACACCAACACACACACTACCACATTTACACCAACACACATACACTCCCACATTTACACCAACACACATACACTACCACATTTACACCAACACACATACACTACCACATTTACACCAACACATACACTACCACATTTACACCAACACATACACTACCACATTTACACCAACACATACACTACTACATTTACACCAACACATACACCCCCACATTTACACCAACACACACACTACCATATTTACACCAACACATACACTCCCACATTTACACCAACACACACACTACCACATTTACACCAACACACATACACTACCACATTTACACCAACACACATACACTACCACATTTACACCAACACACACACTACCACATTTACACCAACACATACACTACCACATTTACACCAACACACACACTACCACATTTACACCAACACACATACACTACCACATTTACAACAACACATACACTACCACATTTACACCAACACATACATCCCACATTTACACCAACACACACATTCCCACATTTACATCAACACATACACCCCCACATTTACACCAACACATACACCCCCACATTTACACCAACACATACACTACCACATTTACACCAACACATACACTACCACATATACACCAACACATACACTCCCACATTTACACCA
Source organism: Paralithodes platypus (assembly GCA_032716605.1). Classification (NCBI taxonomy): domain Eukaryota; kingdom Metazoa; phylum Arthropoda; class Malacostraca; order Decapoda; family Lithodidae; genus Paralithodes; species Paralithodes platypus. The sequence goes on from CM064484.1 coordinate 35,636,093, forward strand.
ACACATACACCCCCACATTTACACCAACACATACACCCCCACATTTACACCAACACATACACTACCACATTTACACCAACACATACACCCCCACATTTACACCAACACATACACTACCACATTTACACCAACACATACAACCCCACATTTACACCAACACATACACCCCCACATTTACACCAACACATACACCCCCACATTTACACCAACACACACACTACCACATTTACACCAACACATACACTACCACATTTACACCAACACACACACTACCACATTTACACCAACACATACACTACCACATTTACACCAACACACATATACTACCACATTTACACCAACACATACACTACCACATTTACATCAACACACATACACTACCACATTTACACCAACACACATACACTACCACATTTACACCAACACACATACACTACCATATTTACACCAACACATACACTACCACATTTACACCAACACATACACTACCACATTTACACCAACACACACACTACCACATTTACACCAACACACACACTATCACATTGTACGCAAACACACACACTATCACATTGTACGCAAACACACACACTATCACATTGTACGCAAACACACACACTATCACATTTACACCAACACACACACTACCACATTTACACCAACACACACACTACCACATTTACACCAACACATACACTACCACATTTACACCAACACATACACTACCACATTTACACCAACACACACACTACCACATTTACACCAACACACATACACTACCACATTTACACCAACACATACACTACCACATTTACACCAACACACACACTACCACATTTACACCAACACACATACACTACCACATTTACACCAACACATACACTACCACATTTACACCAACACATACACCCCCACATTTACACCAACACATACACCCCCACATTTACACGCAACACACATACACACGAACCCCTTCAACAACAATGCTCCCCAGTGTTAGAGCTTGTGCTGAATGGATAATAGACATTTCTAACATGACAGTACTAGTTCAGATGACACTACTTAACCCCTTGAGGATCATGACGCATTTTAACATTCGATTCTGGCTGTCATTAGACGATTGTATTCAGATTAGGGTGGAGTTCTACGAGTCAGCGATGACTGAGATAGTTTTTACCCATATGATTGCTAGAGGGCCTTCCAAAACTGAATAAAATCATCTAATGATAGCCAACATGCATTGTAGAATCGCGTCATGAACCTCAAGGGGTTAATACATATTTACTGGTTGAATTGGTCTATTGGTTGAGATCTCCGGTAACCAAGGAAAGTATATGGTTATTGGCGGGAGTGGTGGGATACGTACAAATTTGATTGCTAGTTCCGGCTCCTCCAAGAAGATATCATTGAAGGTGAGGGAGGTGTGGTGGGGTGAGCAAGGGGCCGGGGCGGACAACTTGCGGAGCCGGACTGGGCTGGTCGGGGCGCTGGGGTTGCTGTGGCCGGCCATGGGAAGGAGCAACAAGTCACTGTGGCAGGAGACCGAGGTGACGAGGGTGGAGATGGTGGGGGCCTTGGTGGTACTGTGGCGGGAACGGCGGAGTGACTTACGGAGTCTACCACTGAGGCGGCTGAGTGGACCCACTGATTCCCGTAGCTCCTGCCGTCTCACCGCTGCTGCCACCGTGTCGTCAAGAGCTCTGCTGCCCCACGCACCGCCGCCGCACCCTCCACACTCAGGGGCAGTACACCCATTGGACACCTGCAATTGATTCTTTCTTAGCAGGTTGGGTGAGCTAAAGGGTGAACATGGCGATTTTGAACGGCGTGGTGGAGGCAGCGAGGTGTGTGAAGTAGAGCTTCTTCTGAAGGGTTCAGGTGAGACGGGGCGCCTCGGGGCACCCACAGACGAGTACTGGGGGCTGCCACGAGAGAAGGCACCCCCTAGTACGGGAGAGGCGGGGGTGGAGAGGAAGGGTGCTTGTGGTAGGTAGTGGTTGGGCCGCGGGGACACTCGGCGACCAAAGGCAGACTGTTGTGAGGGGCTGGAAGGCCAAACTAGGGTGGGGGGCGTCACGATCATCGTCGGCAGTAGCTGCAAGGGTGACTGAGTCATACCTGTCTTACGTTGCCATCGTTCAGACGTTCTACGCAAAAACATTGGGTCATTAGGTGACTGATTCTCCTGGTCAGCTAGTTCCTCCTCGAAGACAGAAGGTGAGGTGGAAGCTTCTTGCTGCTCTTGATCAGCACCAGTCTTCCCGGAGGCCAGCTGCACCAGAGGCCCCAGTTTAACCTTCCGCAGGTGTTTACGTCTCAGCATGACGGGGCTGATGGCGTCCTTGCGTTTGGTAGACGGCCCGGGCGAACGAGGCCTCACCTCCCTTCTCTTCTTCCGAGGACCGAAACCGAAGATCCTGCGAGGCTGGGCGGGGCGAGACTCCACCTGCTCCGGATTCGTCACCACTATAGCAGGCACCACCACCATACTGATGATCAATGTTGTTAGTGACCTCTGGCTCAACCTGTGTATGACCTCACTGTCTGTCTGGCTCCCGGTACCGCCTGTCTACCACCCAACTGGCTCTCTCAACCAGGCTGTGGCGACCAGGCTAATAATGGTACTGGATATCCTGACGTCACTGTCCACCACTACCAATGCCGCACTGCTACCCACACACCCCGCCGCTCTCCTTCACTATAACGCTGGCACCCACTCTCACCAGGGCTTATATACCCTCTCACCACACACACACACACACACACACACAATGAGACACACACACACACACACAAACACACACACAATGACACACTGGCTCTCACACACACAATTATATATACTCTTCCTGTTCGTATGTGGTAAGACTTGTAATAGTTGGGCAATAATAACGTAGCGTAAGTATACACGGGTGAAAATAGTCACTCCAAGGATAAGGGTACATGAAACTCTGCAACTTCTAACTTGACTAACTTATGCAGAGTATGTGAGAGACGTAGAGTTTGTGTGAAAGTTAAGGTAAGTTTGTGAGAGGTAGGGAGGGAGGGTGTGTGAGAGGTGGGGTAGGAAGGAAGGGTGTGTGAGAGCGAGGAGAGGTAGGAAGGAAGGGTGTGTGGCTGGGAAATTAAGGAAAATCCATAATAGGAAAGAAAAGGAAGAATTATATATTTGACAAATAAGTTTAGGCAAATAGATAAAAACCTAGATCAACAGAATGATAGATGAATACATAGAAGTGAGAATTAGGGAGGAATGAGGAAGGTAGAACAGTAAATTAAATAAAGATAAACATTGGAGAGAGAGAGAGACTGAGACTTGGCCAACTATAGGGAGTGGTACACCTTTCATCATGGAGATCCTTTGTAAGTTGAACATAAAGGATAACGTAGCAGAAGACACCATATTACTGAAAGGGATAATCTGAAAACGGTCTGGTCTTAAGGGAGCCCACCTCGCTTTTTTTTTTTCTCTTCTCTCCCTCTCTCTTTGGCTTGTATCCATTCGGCCCCATTCAGCCTACTGTTTCAAGTCGTTTACCCCCATCCAGGTGTCAATATTTTCCTGGCGAGCGGTAGTGAGCCATCATATATATATTTTTGTTGTGATAGTAAGCTAAATTTGTAAATTTTTTGATAAAAAATGTCTGGCGAAGCCCGATTTCTCCATACAATGCTGGCTCGCTATCGCTTGCCAGGAAAAAATCGACACCTGGATGGGGATAAACATCTTAAAACAGTTGGCTGAATGGGGCCGAATGGATACAGACCAGAGAAAGAGGGAGAGAGAGAGATAAAAACACGAGGTGGGCCCCCTTAAAGGTGGTGGCACACGAGCGCATTTATCGGTAATTTTCAACGAACAAGTTTTTCCTCGTACTAGTTTGAGGCTCTTTGGCATTGGCATCGGAAACTAGATCATCGAAGGTTGTTGTTGTTGTTGTTCCCTAAGCTGCCTGGCCGAACAGCCCCGTTCGGCTATGATTATGTTAGCTAGTTTAAGAGGGTAGTACTCGCTTTTTATGGACCCCCTTCTTCCTCATGTTTAGCATATATTTTGTTTTGAGGTTTGAAGACGTTCGTTCCGTTAGTTTGGCGATTTTGAGACATTTGGCCTAATTTTTTATTCAATATTAAGACCTTTCATGGACACATCATGGACAAAGAAATGGGGGCGAAAGGCCTTAAAGGTGGTGGTGCATGGGTTGAGATAAACATGAAATAATAATCGCCAACCTGCATATAATTATCTTGCAAAATGCAATGTCACTGAAATAATTATTAACAATGCATTATTATTTTTTATTTTGTTTTGGGTCGTCTACACCGGACCTGTGATGTCATAAAAGTATCCTCATCCTGGACTGGATGGTGGACTTACACTCCTATGACGTCACAGGTCCGGTGTAGACGATCTACAAAATCCTTTATACCATTGTTAATAATTATTTTGGTGCCATTGCATTTTGCAAGATAATTATGTGCAGGTTGGCGATTATTATTCCATGTTTATCTCAACCCATGCACCACCACCTTTAAAGATCGCCAAACGAATGGGGGTCTAGAAAAATACCCCCCCCCCCTGTAATCTCCTTTCATACCTTACCCAACCAAGTCAAAATCGTGTTAAAAAGCTTTGAAAAGTTGACAGAATGAACATAAACACCATTTGAGGAGAAGCACTTTATTGACATCATTTAGCAGATAGCTTCTTCAGATCACTGATCTTGAAGAAGCTATCTGCGAAACGTCAATAAAGTGCTTCTCCTCAATTGGTGCTATGGAGGAGCTAGTTTTTTTTTCTGAAACCCCTTCTCCCTCATGCTTAGCCCCATTAGTTTTGATATTATAAGACGTTCGCTTCATTAGTTTGGCGATTTTAAGACCTTTTGTTGCATTTAGATGTTGATTTCTTCCTGGCTAGCGATAGCGGGCCTATAATTATAGGAGGAATTTCGGCCGGGAAATTTTTCTACCGAAAAATGTATAAATTTATCTTGAAAGGGGGTCTAGGGGGTATTTTTTTTAATCTTGAAGGAAGTCTAGCGAGAAAACTAAAAAATAAATGAATAAACAGATACATAGACCACAAAATAACCGCTACCCCTTTAATATGTCAAAATAATGGGTATCTCAATAAATAATAACTTGACTCAATAATAAAACTCCAGATGTTAGAAACTCTCCCTATTAACGACTTTGGGCGTCGGAGGGAAGGAGAACCATGATTTTAATTTATTTATCTATTTTTTTTTATTTTTTTTTTGCCATGCCTGAAGGGGTTTCTTCGGGAAAACCCAACTGTCAGAGTAGGGAAGAAGAGAAGTAGTAGTTTTGGTGGGTGGGGAGAGAGAGAGTGTGTGTGTGGTGGCGGGGGGGGGGGGGCGGGGGAGGATTGTTAGTGTGTGGAGGCTTGAAGGAGGGGAAGGGAGGAGGAGGAAGAGGAGTAGGAGGGGAGGAGGAGGAGGGTGGGGGAGAAGAGGAGGAAGGAAGGAAGGAATAGAAGTAAGGGAGGAAGGAATAAGAGGAAAGAAGGAGGGAATAAGAGGAAGGAGGGAATGGGAGGAAGGAAGGAATAAGAGGAAGGAGGGAATGGGAGGAAGGAAGGAATAAGAGGAAGGAGGGAATGGGAGGAAGGAAGGAATAAGAGGAAGGAGGGAATGGGAGGAAGGAAGGAATAAGAGGATGGAGGAAAAGGAGGAGGAGGAATGGGGAGGAGGAAGGAGGGAATGTGAGGAAGGATAAGAGGAAGGGAATGGGAGGAAGGAAGGAATAAGAGAAGAGGAATGGGAGGAATAATATAAGAGGAAGGAAGGAAAGGCAGGAGGGAGGAATAGAAAGGAAGGAAGGCATAGGAGGAAGGAAGGAAGGCATAGGAGGAAGGAAGGAAGGAAGGAATAGGAGGAAGGAAGGAAGGAATAGGAGGAAGGAAGGAAGGAATAGGAGGAAGGAAGGAATAGGAATAGAAAGAAGCATAGGAAGGAAGGAATAGTAGGAAGGAAGGAATAAGGGGAAGGAAGGAATAAGTGGAAGTAAGGAATAGGAGGAAGGAAGGAATAGTAGGAAGGAAGGAATAAGGGGAAGGAAGGAATAAGTGGAAGTAAGGAATAGGAGGAAGGAATAGGGTAAGAGGAAGGAGGAAGGAATAGGGAAGGAAGGAATAGGGGCGGAATAGGGAAGTAAGAATAGGCCTAGGAGAAGGAAGGAAGGAATAGTAGGAAGGAAGGAATAAGTGGAAGTAAGGAATAAGAGGAAGGAAGGAATAAGGGGAAGGAAGGAATAAGTGGAAGTAAGGAATAGGAGGAAGTAAGGAATAAGAGGAAGGAAGGAATAGTAGGAAGGAAGGAAGAAATAGGATGAAGGGAAGAATAGGAAATAGGTAGATGAGGTTTTCATAGATTTACAGTTATAATTCTCGCTCTCTCTCTCTCTCTCTCTCTGTCTCATTCTAACTCTCACTCTTACTCTCTCTCTCTCTCTCTCTCTCTCTCTCTCTCTCTCTCTCTCTCCCCCTCTGCCATTGAGTGTAGTACTGTTGAAACTTTCAACAAGCGACTAGACAAAAATATCGCTCTTAAGGGGAAAGGGTTTATTTTTGGTCGATTTTTTATTTTTTTATTTATATATATTTTGTTTAAGTTTCCTCCCTATACCTCCATCAAACTTTAAAAAAAATCCCCAAGATTCCCCTTCTAGATATATTTGTACATTTTAGGGTAGAAAAATGTCGCGACCGAAGGCTGATCCCTCCTTAATTACAGGCTCACCATCGCTCGCCAGGAAAAATCAACGCCTAAATGACACGAAAAGTTTCAATATTGGCAAAGAAATGGGGGAAAAGGTCTTATAATCGCCAAAATAATGGGTCGTACGTCCTGAAATCTTAGAAATAATGGGGCTAAACATGCGGAAGAAGGGGGACCAGAAAACCTCCCCTTGACCCCCGATTAACCCCTTCTGTACCGGCGACGTCTTTTTAAAATATATTCTAGCTATAGTAAGACGATTCTGTGCCGATTAAGAATGATCTGTAAAAAAGGGTTAAGTGAGATAATACCAAGCCTGTTCGTTGCTGGAGGCCTTTTTTGAACTGAATAAAATCGTCTAATAGTAGTCAGAATAAAGTTAAGAAGACGTCGCCGGTACGGAAGGGGAGAGGGTTGTTTTTCTGGCACCCTTTCTCCCTCATGTTTAGCCCCACTAGTTTTCAGATTTTAAGACGATTGGACCATTATTATGGCGATTTTAAGACCTTTCGCCCAGTGGCGGATCGGGGGGTGGCCGTCCGCCCCCCACTTAGTGACCAAAATTGCGCCCTTACATCTGATATATACTGCATTGTATCTGAAATACAATACATATAAAGTTATGGCGCCCCTCATGTATATATATCAGCCCCCCCCCCCCCCCTTAAGCCTGAGCTGGATCCGCTCCTGCTTTCACCCCATTTCTTTGTCAATATTAATAACTTTCGTGTCATTTTGGTGTCGATCTTTTCCTGGCGAGCGATAGCAAGCCTGTAATTTTAGGAGGTACATTTTCCTACCGAAAAATGTACAAATGTATTTTGAAAGGGGGTCTAGGGGGGGGGGGGGTATTTAAGCTTGATGGAGGTCTAGCAAGGAAACTAAACAATCAATATATCTATAAATAAATAGTCCAAACAATAACCACTACCCCCCTTAATTAACCACTACCCCCCTTAATAACCACTACCCCCCTTAATTAACCACTACCCCCCCTTAATTAACCACTACCCCCCTTAATAACCACTACCCCCCTTAATTAACCACTACCCCCCTTAATAACCACTACCCCCTAATAATCACCACCCCCCTTAATAACCACTACCCCCCTTAATAACCACTACCCCCTTAATAACCACTACCCCCTTAATAACCACTACCCCCCTAATTACCACTACCCCCTTAATAAACACCACTCCCCCTTAATAACCACTACCCCCCTTAATAACCACTACCCCCCTTAATTAACCACTACCCCCCTTAATAACCACTACCCCCCTTAATAACCACTACCCCCCCTTAATAACCACTACCCCCCCTTAATAACCACTACCCCCTTAATAACCACTACCCCCCTTAATAACCACTACCCCCCTTAATAACCACTTCCCCCCTTAATAACCACTACCCCCCCTTAATAACCACTACCCCCCTTAATAACCACTACCCCCCTTAATAACCACTACCCCCCCTTAATAACTACTACCCCCTTAATAACCACTACCCCTTTAATAACCACTACCCCCTTAATAACCACTACCCCCTTTAATAACCACTACCCCCCTTAATAACCACTACCCCCCCTTATAACCACTACCCCCCTTATAACCACTACCCCCCTTATAACCACTACCCCCCTTATAACCACTACCCCCTTAATAACCACTACCCCCTTAATAACCACTACCCCCTTTAATAACCACTACCCCCTTAATAACCACTACCCCCCTTAATAACCACTACCAGAACAACACTTCACAACTCTAAACAGTACACCCATCACTAACATCAACAATGCTGTACACATACTCAATAAAACTATCCAAAACGCTGACAAGAAACACATTCCAAGAGGTAACAGAAAAAGACACAACCCCAACTTCACACCAGAAATTCAAAACCTCATCAGACAACGCGACATACTGAAACACTCCCCAGCACCCCACACACAAGACATCACACAACAAATTCAAGCACTCAACACCCAAACTAACAACAAAATACAAGAACAACAAAAACTAAATTGGAATAACTTCCTACAAACACTTGATCACAAACAAACCCCAAAAAACTATACAAACACTAAACAGCATCACACTTTCCAACAGCAACACAACACAATCACATGCTGCAATCACAACAACAGACTCTACTCCTTCATGTAAACAACAAGCAAACACTCTCATCAATCACTTCTCACATGTCAGCCACCTAAAACCTCACAAAGACGACCGACGTGTCATCCGACGTAAGAGACAATTCCCCACAGACCCTGACTATACACCCTTCACCAATCACCAGACAAAGCATATCATCAACAATCTCAAGCACTCACCCGCCTGTGGCCTAGACAACATAAGCAACATACACCTCAGACACCTGGGACCACAAGGCATACAAGCACTCACTAACATATCAAACTACAGCTATTCACACAACACAATACCAGACATTTGGAAGCATGGTATCATCATCACATTCCCCAAACCCAACAAAGACCCCACGCTACCCTCCTCGCACCGCCCCATCACACTCCTTTGCTCCCCCTCCAAAGTCATGGAACGCCTAGTATTACAACTAATTACACCTGACCTACCCCTAGCTCCAACACAACATGGCTTTAGGCCACTGCACTCCACAAACACTCTTCTCACAGACCTTACACAAAGAGCTTTCGACGGCATCAATTCAGCTAGACCACCACACAGATCACTATTAGCCACACTCGACATTAGTAAAGCCTTCGATGCCATCCCCCGCCACAACCTAACAAACAAAATCTACAACACAAACATGCACAACAACACAAAACGGTGGCTGGCCAACTTCCTAGCAGGCAGATGTGCACACGTATCTTTTGCCGGTCAGTCCTCTAAAATCAGAAACTTTCCAAACGGAGTCCCACAAGGATCCGTCCTATCGCCCGCACTCTTCAATCTGTACATGCACGATATAACTACACCCAATACGCCCCAAATAAACTTAGCCTCCTATGCAGATGACATAACACTCACATGCACACACCATGACCCAAAAAGAGCAACAGATCTCCTTCAACCCTATCTCAACACTACATGGCTGGTGCACTACAAACAGACTTAATCTAGCCCCAGCCAAATCCACCGCAACCCTGCTCACAAGTTGGACAGGAGAACACGAATACATCCCTCAACTCACCATAAACAACACACCCCTAACACATACACACACACCCAAAATCCTAGGAGTAACATATGATACTCATATGACATTCAAACAGCACACCACAAACATTAAAAAGAAACTGACACCCAGACTTAACGCCCTCAGGTCACTTGCTCACACAAAATTTGGACACAACAAAGAAACTACCACCACAGTATATAAACAATACATAAGATCAGTGATGGAATACGCAAGCCCAGCCTGGGCTTCTAACCTAGCTGAAACACATCATAAGACCTTACAGACTATTCAAAACAAAGCCCTGAAGATCATTACAGGCTGCACAGCTACTGCACCCACAGATCACCTACATCAAGAAACCAAAATCCTCAAAGTCAAAGACCATCTGGACATGAGAGGCACTCAATTCCTGGCAGCAGCCTCCACGAACCAAGACCACCCACTAAACTACATGGCAACACACCCACAGACACCAAGAAATATCAAAACAACACCCAGCACACGGTATCACACACAATTATTGTCCTCTCTCCCTCCCTGCCCACCCCGAACCAACTTCCAGAAGCACATCCATACTCATATCTCTCACCGATCCATCCACTCACTCACAGACAACACGCAGCTGCATGCACGACCTCCCGAAATCCATCCTTCCGAATCCTCCCTTCCTCGCGAGGACAGAGTCCACCTGGCCAGGCTGAGATGCGGACACCATCCAGCTCTCCTGAGCTATCAGAAGAGACTGGATGACTCCGTTGTCGACACCTGCCCGGGATGTAACACAGCACCCCATACCATTAAACACATCATAGAAGACTGCATTTCACACAACCACTTACGCCAACAACACAATCTACACTCAATGAGAGCTCTGTGGGAAAGCCCGATCGTGGCCATGGCCTTTCTCAGGGACTCGGGGCTGTTCGGCCAGGCAGCTTAGGGAACAACAACAACAACAACAACCACTACCCCCCTTAATAACCACTACCCCCCCTTAATAACCACTACCCCCCTTAATAACCACTACCCCCCTTAATAACCACTACCCCCCTTAATAACCACTAGCCCCCCTTAATAACCACTACCCCCCCCTTAATAACCACTACCCCCCCCCTTAATAACCACTACCCCCCCCTTAATAACCACTACCCCCCCTTAATAACCACTACCCCCCTTAATAACCACTACCCCCCTTAATAACCACTACCCCCCCTTAATAACCACTACCCCCCTTAATAACCACTACCCCCCCTTAATAACCACTACCCCCCTTAATTAACCACTACCCCCCTTAATAACCACTACCCCCCTTAATAACCACTACCCCCCTTAATAACCACTACCCCCCTTAATAACCACTACCCCCCTTAATAACCACTACCCCCCCTTAATAACCACTACCCCCCCTTAATAACCACTACCCCCTTTAATAACCACTACCCCCCTTAATAACCACTACCCCCCTTAATAACCACTACCCCCCTTAATAACCACTACCCCCCTTAATAACCACTACCCCCCCTTAATAACCACTACCCCCCCTTAATAACCACTGCCCCCCTTAATAACCACTACCCCCCCCTTAATAACCACTGCCCCCCTTAATAACCACTGCCCCCCTTAATAACCACTGCCCCCCTTAATAACCACTGCCCCCCTTAATAACCACTACCCCCCTTAATAACCACACTACCCCCCTTAATAACCACTACCCCCCTTAATAACCACTACCCCTTAATAACCACTACCCCCCTTATTAACCACCACCCCCCCTACTAACCACTACCCCCTTTAATAACCACTACCCCCCTTAATAACCACTACCCCCTTTATAACCACTACCCCCCTTTATAACCACCACCCCCCCTTAATAACCACTACCCCCCTTAATAACCACAACCCCTTTAAAAACCACTACCCCCCCTTAATAACCACTACCCCCCCTTAATAACCACTACCCCCCTTTAATAACCACTACCCCCTTTAATAACCACTACCCCTTTAATAACCACTACCCCCTTTAATAACCACTACCCCCTTTAATAACCACTACCCCTTTAATAACCACTACCCCCTTTAATAACCACTACCCCCCTTAATAACCACCACCCCCCCCCTTAATAGCCACTACCCCCTTTAATAACCACTACCCCCTTTAATAACCACTACCCCCCCTAATAACCACTACCCCCCTTAATAACCACTACCCCCCTTAATAACCACTACCCCCCTTAATAACCACTACCCCCCCTTAATAACCACTACCCCCTTAATAACCACTACCCCCCTTAATAACCACTACCCCTTTATAACCACTACCCCCCTTAAAAACCACTACCCCCCCCTTAATAACCACTAAACCCCCCTTAATAACCACTACCCCCCCTTAATAACCACTACCCCCCTTAATAACCACTACTCCCCTTAATAACCACTACCTACCCCCCTTAATAACTACTACCCCCCTTAATAACCACTACCCCCTTTAATAACCACTACCCCCCTTAATAACCACTACCCCCCTTACTAACCACTACCCCCCTTAATAACTACTACCCCCCTTAATAACCACTACCACCCCTTAATCACCACCACCCCCCTTAATAACCACTACCCCCCCTTAATAACCACTACCCCCCTTAATAACCACTACCCCCCTTAATAACCACTACCCCCCCTTAATAACCACTACCCCCCTTAATAACCACTACCCCCCCTTAATTAACTGCGCTTATTAACGAATGACCCCACTCTTTACTGTGTCCTTTATTTCACATAGGTTAGGTAGTTTCAGTCACAAGGATCAAGAGGGCTGTTGTTGCTTGTTTTCCTGTGTGTGACGTCATCGGTAAGGTGTATACGGTTGGGTCTGGGTATAGATGGGACGGGGTATAGAAGATAATTGTAGGGCAGGTGGGTATGGCTAGGAGATTCGCATCGATAATTAGCCCTTCACTTTGCGATTATGACCCTGTTTTGGAGGTGAGTGAGTGTGTGTGTGTGTGTGTGTGTGTGAGAGAGTGAGTGAGTGAGTGAACAAAATTAAAGATGGATAGAGAGAGAGAGAGAGAGAGAGAGAGAGAGCAAGAAAGGAAGAGAGAGAGAGATGAACCACCACCACCTGTCGCTCTTAATTAATATACTGTAGTCTACCTGTGTCCCGTACCTAACTGACACACAGAGACATATCTATGGTGGGGGATACAAAAACACACCGGTAATTAAGGGGAGGTAGGGCCCCCTTCTTCCTCACGTTTAGCCCCATTAGTTTTCAGATTTTATGACGTTCGGCCCATTAGTTTGATGATTTTAAGACCCTTCGCCCTATTTCTTTGTCAATATTAAGACTTTTCGTGTCATTTACGGGTAATTTTTTTCTTCTGGCGAGCGATAACGAGCCGGGACATTTTTCTAACGAAAAATGTACACATTAATTTTGAAAGAGGGTCTTGAGGGAGTGTTTTTATATGCTTGAAGGGGGTCTAGGGAGGAAACTAAAAAGATAATGAAAAGATAAATAAATGAGCCAACAAATACACCCATCCCCCCTTACCTCCAACCCACCACTGACAGACCTATTACCTTTACAGAACATACCTTTCACTCATCTACACTCACATACGTACATACCCATACATACTAATATATACACATACGTACATAGCCATACATACTTATATTCACATACACACATAAATACCGCTACACACAACATATACATTAAAGGAAACACAAAATATATAAATACACCCATAGATATACATAATTGTTCTTCAGTCTTCTAAACACGCATACCAACACTCCTATTCTTCCACACACACACACACACACACACACACACGCAGAGATGGTGTATTATGTGTGTGTGTGCGTGTGTGTGTGCGTTCTTCCCAGGTTTCCCCTCCTTATTTGTTTAGCTCTTCTCCTCAAAATAACAATAACAACAGCAACCAAAGCAACAACAATGACAAGAACACCAACGCTATAGACATACAACAAAAGAACCCCCCCCCCCTGCCAATAGTGTATCTTAGGTGGCGCCACGCCCTCTATTGTATCTATAAGAATATATACAGTATATATAATAGTCAAATTATCCTATGCAATGACAGAGACTATATAGTTGATGATTAAAGTCCCTCTGACGTGTTTATATGTAAAATAGTATAGTCCAATTATTATAATTAGGCCAAAACTCTCCACCACTAACCTGTATAACTTATAAACAACTTCAGTAATCGAGCTAATATTATGTCAACCATTTGGGAAGACTCAGCCGGGGAATAGGTGTGGAAATGTATAGCTTATTTGCTCTAGCTTTTTCTGTCCTACCGATAATTAATGAATAGACTGTAGTAGTTGTTGTGATTCAGGACACATCTTGGGTTTGCTTATATTAGACGATTTTATTTAGTTTGTTTAGGATTTGTCAACCATAGTTATGGTGAACAAGAGAGAGAGAGAGAGAGAGAGAGAGAGAGAGAGAGATGAGGATGAGGATGGTATACTGTGAGAGGTGACCTGTTGCCTTGGGGTATATACTACCAAGAACCCTGATACTGTCCATGTTGCAGTGTGTGTATGTCTGTGAGAGAGAGAGAGTGAGAGTGAGTCTGTGTGTATTCATGATTGTAGTTTGACAGGAATTGAGTTTTTGGCTCGTATTTTCCCGCTTCCTAGAAATTATTATCAATGACAATTACCCATCTCCTTGCTCAAGGGAGATGGTAACCACCGGCTATGTCTCAGAAAACCTTCATCAACCTGAGCGATATTTGAACTCCGGCCTGCTGGGTTGCAGGCGGGGACGGTACCACTGAGCTAGCCGCTCGGCTAGCTGTCTGTCTGTCTGCCTACTATCCATGTCTGTTGTGTCTGCTTGCCTGTCTGTCTGTCTTTCTGTCTACTATCCATATATGTTGTATCTGTCTGTCTGTCTACTATCTATGTGTTGTATCTGTCTGTATGTCTGTCTACTATCTACTATCCATATATGTTGTATCTGTCTGTCTGTCTGTCTGTGTCTACTATCTATGTGTTGTATCTGTCTGTATGTCTGTCTACTATCTACTATCCATATATGTTGTATCTGTCTGTCTGTCTGTCTACTATCTATGTGTTGTATCTGTCTGTATGTCTGTCTACTATCTACTATCCATATATGTTGTATCTGTCTGTCTGTCTGTCTACTATCTATGTGTTGTATCTGTCTGTATGTCTGTCTACTATCTACTATCCATATATGTTGTATCTGTCTGTCTGTCTGTCTACTATCTATGTGTTGTATCTGTCTGTATGTCTGTCTACTATCTACTATCCATATATGTTGTATCTGTCTGTCTGTCTGTCTACTATCCATGTCTGTTGTATCTGTCTGTCTGTCTGTCTACTATCTATGTGTTGTATCTGTCTGTATGTCTGTCTACTATCTACTATCCATATATGTTGTATCTGTCTGTCTGTCTGTCTACTATCTATGTGTTGTATCTGTCTGTATGTCTGTCTACTATCTACTATCCATATATGTTGTATCTGTCTGTCTGTCTGTCTACTATCTATGTGTTGTATCTGTCTGTATGTCTGTCTACTATCTACTATCCATATATGTTGTATCTGTCTGTCTGTCTGTCTACTATCCATGTCTGTTGTATCTGTCTGTCTGTCTACTATCTATGTGTTGTATCTGTCTGTATGTCTGTCTACTATCTACTATCCATGTCTGTTGTATCTGTCTGTCTGTCTGTCTACTATCTATGTGTTGTATCTGTCTGTATGTCTGTCTACTATCTAATATCCATGTCTGTTGTATCTGTCTACTATCTATGTGTTGTATCTGTCTGTATGCCTGTCTACTATCTAATATCCATGTCTGTTGTATCTGTCTGTCTGTCTGTCTACTATATATGTTTGTTGTATCTGTCTGTGTCTACTATATATGTCTGTTCTATCTGTCTGTCTGTCTGTCTACTATATATGTCTGTTGTATCTGTCTGTCTGTCTACTATCTATGTATGTTGTATCTGTCTGTCTGTCTGTCGGTCTGTCTGTTTGTCTGTCTACTATCTATGTATGTTGTATCTGTCTGTATGTATGTCTACTAACCATGTTTGTTGTATTTGTCTGTCTGTCTACTATATATGTCTGTTCTATCTGTCTACTATATACTGACGTATGTCTGTTGTATCTGTCTGTCTGTCTACTATCTATGTATGTTGTATCTGTATGTCTGTCTGTCTACTATCTATGTATGTTGTATCTGTATGTCTGTCTACTATCTATGTCTGTTCTATCTGTCTGTCTGTATGTCTACTATATATGTCTGTTGTATCTGTCTGTCTGTCTATTATCTATGTATGTTGTATCTGTATGTCTGTCTGTCTCTCTACTGTCCATGTCTGTTGTATCTGTCTATGTGTATGTCTGTCTGCTATATGTCTGTTGTATATGTCTGTCTGTCTGTCTACTATACAGTATATGTATGTGTTGTATCTGTCTTTGCCTTTCCTCTATCTGTCTAACTAACTGATTTATTGATTGACTGACTGACTGACTGACTGATTAACTGACTGACTTATTGACTGACTGACTGACTGACTGACCGACTGACTTTACTAGATATACTAACCTTATAATTTGGCTAGCTTGTTAAAATACACAAAACCTCAGAAAAAACAAAAAACCTTCGCACTGTCTCGGATAAAACGTCAAATAATACTTCTGCAAGGCGACAGACAGAAACACATTTGTGATCTATAGAGTTAACTTGACTGCCCCAGACACGGATCAGCAGTAGTACAATGGATAATACAACAGTCGTGTGTGGCCCACCTTAGAAAATAGTGAAAAAAAAAAATCAATACAGTACCCCCAAAAAAGAAATTGATAAGTCGAAATTGGAGGGTGGGCAAAAGGGTAGAGGGAGACATGACTGGCAAGGGGGTGGGGGGTGGAAGGAAGGAAGTAGGAAGGGAGAGAGAGGAAGGTAAAGGGATAAGTGAGAACAGGAGGGGGAAAGGAAGGACAAGAGAGGAAGGAAGGGAAGGAGGTAAGTTAGGAAGGTAGAGAAGGAAGGGAGGAAGAAGGAAAGGAGGTACAGAAGGAGAGAAGTAAGAAAAGGAGGGGGAAGGAAGGGAGGAAGAGATGAAAGAAGGGAAGGAGATAAGTAAGAAGAGGAGGGGGGAAGGAAGGAAGGTAAAGAAGGAAGGTAGGGTAGGAGGTAAGGAAGGAAGGTAGGAAATATAGGAAGGAAGGAAGGTAGGGAAGGACAGAAGTAAAAAGAGGAGGGGGAAGGAAGGAAGGAAGGGAAGGAGGTAAGTAAGGAAGGAAGAGAAGAAGGCAAAGGAGGAGAGAAGTAAGACGAGGAGAAGGAAGGAAGGAAGGAAGGAAGAGATGAAAGAAGGGAAGGGGAGAAGTAAGAAGAGGAGGGAAGAAGGAAGGAAGGGAAGGAGGTAAGTAAGGAAGGTAGGGAATAAAGGAAGGGAGGAAGAGAGGAAGGAAGGGAAGGACAGAAGTAAAAAGAGGAGTGGGGAAGGAAGGAAGAGAGGAAGGGAAAGGACAGAAGTAAGAAGAGGAAGCGGGGAAGGAAGGAAGGAAAAGAGGAAGGGAGAGATGAAAGAAGGGAAGGAAGGAAGGGAGAGAGGAAGGAAGGGAAGTAGGTAAGTAAGGAAGATAGGGAACAAAGGAAGGGAAGAAGAGAGGAAGGTAGGAAAGGACAGAAGTAAAAAGAGGAGGGGGGAAGGAAGGAAGGAAGGAAGAGAGGAAGTCAAAGGAGAGAAGTAAGAAGAGGAAGGGGGAAGTAAGAAAGGAAGGGAGAGATGAAGGTAGGGAAGGAGAGAGGAAGGTAGGAAAGGAGAGACGTAACAAGTGAATAGAGAGAAAACAAGAATGGGGGAGGGGAGAGGAGGGATTAGGTTAGTAACAAAACAAGGAAGGGAAAAGTTCGAAAAGTTGGATAAAGGAAAAATAACCCTCGCTCTGCAACACGCAAGCCATCATTCAGTTGTCATGTGTTTCAACAAGGACACACCTCTTTTTGCGCACCAGCCATCCTACAGGTGTTGCACGTGCAGGACATATCTTGCGCAGTATGTGTAAACTAGTGTATGCATATAACATAAATTATTATTATTTTTGTTTTTAGTTTGTTCCCTAGACCTCCATCAAGCTTAAAATTACACCCCTTAGATCCTCTTTCAAGATAATTTTGTACATTTTTCAGTAAAAAAAATCCCTGCCAAAGGCCGGTTTCTCTTAAATTACAGGTTTGCTATCGCTCGCCAAGAACAATAGACATCTACAGTATATGGCACAAAAGGTCTTAGAATTTACAGAAATGGGGTGGAAGTACTTAAAATCACCAAATTAGTAGGGCGAACGTCTTAAAATCTCAAAAGCAATGGGGCTAAACATGAGGGAGAAATGGTTCCAGAAAAAAATCCCTCAAGTGGAAATCTCCCCTTAACCTTACGTCTGTAGTCAAGTCCAATTGTTACAAACATTTATGGAGGATGCCTTTAGGTACATTACTCAAAACATATGTGCTGAGGCTGAGACAATAAATACGGCCATCCTCCCTTAACCAATCATAGTGGCTGTAATGAAGTGTGTATAAGTGGTGGAGGGGTCACTTATAAAGGTCAGCCGTGTCAAGGTCATATGGCTAGAGGTCAGCTTGGTGGAGAGTACAGTAGACCATCTCTCAGTTTCAGTCTGGCTGGCAGTACAGTATATACTACTTCTATGAACTATTCTCTCTCTCTCTCTCTCTCTCTCTCTTTCTCTCTCTCTCTTTCTCTCTCTCTCTCTCTCTCTCTCTCTCTCTCTCCTTATATACACTATACAATATACGATGTCTCCAATGTAGTAATTAATACATGCACGTAAAATATTCACACACATTACAGCTTACATACCCGTGAGGGGCCATACTGATATATATAATATATATATATATATATATATATATATATATATATATAGTGAGAGAGAGAGAGAGAGAGGGAGAGAAAGAGAGAGAAGCAGAGGTTCCTAGGTACAAAAGAGGGCGGAGTTTGCCTGTCTGTCTGTCTGTATGTCCAACTCTCAGCACTGTACACTGTGTACAGTCTGTGTGTCTGTCCATAATTCTGTATTACTGTCTTGCTGTCTCTTAAGGGGGTAGTACTCGCTTTTTATGGAACCCCTTCTCCCTCATGTTTAGCATATTAGTTTTGAGGTTTTAAGACGTTCTTTCTATTAGTTTGGCGATTTTGAGACCTTTGGCCCCATTTCTTTGTCAATATTTAGTCCTTTTGTGCCATTGGGGTGTCGATTTTTCCTGGCGAGCGATAGCGAGCCTTTAATATCAGAAGGAAACGGCCTTTGGCCGTGAAATTTTTCTACCGAAAAATTTACAAATTTATCTTGAAAGGGGGTCTAGGGGGTGTTTTATTAAGCTTGATGGAGGTCTAGCGAGGAAACTAAAAAAATAATAAATAAATAAATATATAGCCCAAAAACCAAGCACTACCCCCTTAAGGGGAGATTTGTATTTATTTGTTTATATATTTTGTATTTTTTTTTCCTCCCTAGACCTCCATCAACTATAGAACAATATTCCCAAGACCCCCCTTCGAGATTGGTTTGTGCATTTTTTGGTAGAAAATGTCGCGGCCGAAAGCTGGTTTCTAGTAAACCGTAGGCTCGTTATCGCTCGCCAGGAAAAATTGACACCTAAATGGAACAGAAAGTCGTAAAATCGCCAAATTAATGGGGTGCATATCTTAAAATCTCTACATATAATCGTCTTTTAAGGGAGCCCATCTCGCGTTTTTTCTCTTTCTCTCCCTCTCTCATTGGCTTGTATCCATTCGGCCCCATTCAGCCTACTGTTTTAAGACTTTACCCCCATCCAGGTGTCAATATTTTCCTGGCGAGCGGTAGCAAGCCAGCATATATATATTTTGTTTGTTTTGACAGCAAGCTAAATTTGTACATTTTTCGATAGAAAAATGTCTCCGGCGAAGCCGGATTTCTCCATACAATGCTGGCTCACTATCGCTCGCCAGGAAAAAATCGACACCTGGATGGGGATAAACGTCTTAAAACAGTTGGCTGAATGGGGCCGAATGGATACAAGCCAGGGAAAGAGAGAAACGGAGAGAAAGATAAAACAAAACGGTGACCCCCCTTAACCCCTTCAGACTCATATGACGCAGAGGTTGCCAGATTAGCAATAATAAATAGAGTTCTCTCACTCTTATAATTACCTCTCCAAAATTAGTTTTCTGCCCACAGCTAACTAGAGGTTGAAGTAACTAAACTAAAGGTTTGTAAATACCCCTGATGGTAATAAAGGCTTTAAAGTATCCCTAATAGGCTCAAAGTCCATCATATGTCGGAGAGGGTTAATAGCACGACTATAAAGGAGAATAGCTTCCTCCCTTCCCACCGGTCATTCTATACACATGTATACCTTATCATGCAACGCTCTCACCATGTGTTATCTTTAGTTATATCTACCCTTCTAACTCTAACTCTAACTCTCTCTCTCTCTGTTTAGGATCAAGATGTATACCTGTGGATATATATATATATATATATATATATATATATATATATGTACATATTGTAAATCTTATATCTATCCAGGTAGAACAGGTAAATATAAAAGGTGAGGGTATGCATTATGTTAAAAGAGCAAAGAGCAGAAACAACAACAACAACAACAATAACAACACTACTAACGTTACGTAGAGCTTATATCTATGTTTTACTTGTAATGGGGAAGATGAGGATTGAAACCACCACCACCACCACCACCACCACCACCACCACCATAAAACTCTACGGCCGCCACTACCCATCAAATTTTACCTATGATTCGTCTTCTATTGAGTTTGAACTGGATGCTAGTTGGTTGTACGTAAGTGGTTAGTGTGTGTGAGTGCAATATATATATATATATATTATTATATGCAAACTCCTGGAGGAAAACGTCTTAAACCTTTAAATATTTTCACGGATTTTGACAGTTTAATCTAGTTATCAATGGAAGATTTTATACAAATTAGGAAGGATCTGTGGGAATTATGAGGAAAAAAAGAAGTGAAATTGAGTGAACATTACCGACCTTCTCAGAGATAAACAAACCGTGACGATACTGACCCTTACCAACCCCACCTCGCCGCTCTGACAATATTCAATATTAATAGCAGTGGATAAAAACAATTGAAACTCACTCTGATGCTCACCCATTATGAGGACTCCCGGAACAATTAATTTATTTATTTATCTATTTTTTTTTGTCTTTAGTTTGTCCCAAGACCTCCATCAAACTTAAAAGAATACCTCCAAGACAATATAAATGTGTAGGCTACATGTCTCGGCTGAAGGGTGGTGCCTCACATTTCAGGTTTGCCATCGCTCGCCAGGTAAAAAAATAGACACCTAAATAGCACAACATTTCTTAAATTCGTCAAACTAATTGAGCAAACGTTTTAAAATCTCTATTAATAGGGCTAGACTTGAAGGAGAGGGGTGTCCAGAAAAAACAAACCTCCCCTTAAAATATCGTTGGTCATCAAAAATATAAACATTCACGCGTCCCTAAATTACACAAACACCCACAGTAGATTATATTCGGCGGCTGATTCATTATAAAACTTGAATTTAGAAGTTGTCAGACCCGAATTGCCGATATACACTCTGATGTCTGCCTTCAAGCCCCAGCACTCCGAGAAACATAATTGGTGTGTGCATTTGTTTAGTGTAGGTATGGGTGCACAGGCAGCATGGCTGCGTTAAAGCCAAAGCTAAAGCAAATATAGATAACTTTTCAGTGGCTCACTGGTGTAGTGACTAGCATCTTGGACTTCCACCCAGAAGGCCCAGGATCGCGCCCACGCTCGGCGCATTAAAGATTTTTCACAAGCACTGAGTCATTACCGTCCCTCATGAGCAAGGGGATGGGGTAGTAGTACAGGACCCCAATGGAAATACGCCTAATCGGCCTTATTAGGCTATCCTTAGCTGGTTTAGCATGCACTAGCTTTAAGAACTATTATTATTTACTCACTCGAATAATATTTAAGTTACCCATCAAAGTACATTTTCTTCAATTGTGGTACATTTTCTCTGAATCGGTATTATTGGGTAACGAATATATATTTTAGTAATTTAGTTAAACTGCCTTAATTATTACCTGGAGTTAGGTAATTTTAACTAGATTATTTAACGTTTATTTATTGTGGTGTATAATAGATGATAGCTGACCTTTAGCCTACCTCGCCATGATTTAAAAAGCTAAAATGTCAATACACAGAAAACGATCACAGTAAATTTAGCTGTTCCAGTCTTAAGGTTTTCTTGATATGCTTTCTACAGGTATCTACAGTAGTTCGTGTACTTGCTGTCGAGTAGTAAGTGAACGCTTAGATTATCCTGTCAACTTTAAGAGTGAGGTAGTTACTTTTTGTATCCCTCTTGTTTAGCCCCATGAGCTTTGAGACTTTAAGACGTACGTTCCATTAGTTTGGCGATTATACTTTTTGTCCCTTTTTTTTGTCAATATAAAGACCTTTCGTGCCATTAACCCTTTCACGCACAGGACGTGATTTGAGCCCATCATGGGATACTCTAGAGTCTTTGTGACCATCAGGGGTGTTTAGAAACATTTAGTTTGGTTACTTCAACCTCTGCAGCTGTGGGCAGAAAACTAATTTTAGAGAGGCAATTATAAGATTGAGAAAACGATTTTTGAATGCTAATTGGCAACCTCCGAGTCCACAGCGTAGCGAGAGGGTTAAGGTGTCGATTTTATCCTGGCGAGTGTTACGACTGAGGTTTAAATATATCAGGGCTCTTATTCATTGGACTAGTAATGGCATAAATTCTACAACGGAAAGCGCTAGATCCAACCTCTGATGTATATTCCCAGTGAACAAAGAACACAAATACTCTCCAGAGTTCTATAAATTATGCAATAATAGGTTATCAAACTCTCAATAAATGTGCGTCTACTCTAGGCTTAATGTTATGTGAAAACAGCCTATTACTACCTATAACAGAAGGTGCTTGGTTATGGTATGCAAAGTAAGGTGGTAAGAGAAGTTACAGCTTACGTTACTTTAATCAATAAATGTCAGGCACTCCTGCATGAAAGAAAGTGCACTAAAGTCCTTCAACACCAACAAGGAATCTTCTTTAAATGTTAGGTGCTATCAAGATGCTCGAATCGGAAATGGAACCCAAAAAGGCAGGCAGCGGAACAATGCTCGTGCAGGCTATGCACACAAAAAGGGAGGATATATAATGCAGTCGGAGCCAAGAATCTCCTAAACGCTACAACAATAATAATCGCCACGACAATGCAGTATTCCTATCAACAAAAAGAGCCTAAGTCGTTTGTGTCTCAATACATCAAACTAGGCTGCGAAGTGCTTGTGTAATCATAAACGGGTATGCATAATAAGAGTAATTGGTTTAATATACTTAATGTCTACTATGACTGATAAAGTCTAGCTAGAGTCAATGATACGAGATACTGGTGCGCATGGCATGCCGCATAGCCTAGTGCAAATCTCAAGTCTGTGCGTCAAATATTACGTTATAGTGAAGGGTAGCTCTCTTGAGAAACCTTAATACCGAAGTATTAAGCGTTCTCCTGGCGTACCTCAAAGACAAACAACCGAGCTTAGAACAGTGCAGAATGGTATAGGCAAAAAGCCCTCATTCGTGCATGCTCTACTCTCAATGGCACACAGACTAGAATTTACCCAATCAACTCCAGTTCTCAGGTATGTCGTGCAGCTTTTAACTAAAGCCAGCACCCATCGGAAACAATACCTTATAGTATCAGACTCCTAGTCTAGCATTATCTAATCCAGCAGAACACTAATAATTATAGGAAGCGGTACTGAACAATATGAATGCCAACCAATGCTTCGTGATCAACTTATCTTAACAACTAACATACATGGGTTATATAAGACCTTAATGCACAATACAACTGGCCAGCATTAAACTGATTATGCAGAGTTAACCAGAGGGGGTATAATATTAATAAAAGGTGGTGAAAGATATGGAAAATGAGAGAGATAGGCAGAGGAAAAGGTTCTCAGGTGCAGAGAGGGGGACAGATATCAAAGGGATAAGAGGGATGCATTCTAGAAACCAGATCTGAGGGAGAGAGTGGCAAGAGAGCTGTATATATACTAGCACTAGCTCGCACCGCGTAAGCAAAGCGGTAACAAGTCCTCCAGCCAATGCCATAGAAGCCAGCCAAACATGACGTCACCAAGCATGGTAAAAAACTCCTCCAACCAATCCCCAAGAGACCAGCCAGCTATGACGTCATCGAGTATGGCAAAAAACACTGCGCGCCTCCCCACACTCCATTCTACTCTCTCTCTCTCTCTCTCTCTCAAATCCTATCATTACTACTTAATGATAAAACCTATACTTTGCAATTAAATATATAAAGCCTTGACATGGGCAAAAACAAAGAGCCTTTCTGGACTGCCCATGACACGAGCTTTCATATGAAATAAAGCACACAATAATACATTAACTGTAGCCACATCCACTGCCCTGGCGATCCTAGCGAGTCACCGTAGGACAAGCCATGCGGTTCTAACGGAGTGGTTAATGTCACACGAGCGATAGCAAGCCTGTAGTTCTAGGTGGGAAAGGCCGGGACATTTTTCTACCGAAAAATGTACACATTCGTCTTAAAGAGGGGGTGTGTTTTATAAGTTTTATGGAGGTCTAGCGAAGTTACTATAACATAAATAGATAAATAGATAAATAGATACACAAATAAACACTACCCCCTTAATAGTTACAAGCACTATGTACTGGTTTTTGGAATACATTGTATCTCTTCTATTGTTCCTATCAGCTTTTAGTTTCGCATGCATTTTTGGTGCATCAAATTGTTTAACCTATTACTGGCTGTGTTCCTTGCTTTGTATTCCTGCCAGATGATCCCCGCTATCAAGACTCTAGTTCACCGTATCAGTAGCATCTCAAGGAAGTGTGAGACGGTCATAATGTGGGTTCACGTGTAATTATGATGTTCGCACTTCCCATCAGCACGGTGTTTGTACCATGGTTTAAGCCTCTGTCACACACGGGACTTTGTCAATACGTCCTTGCGCCCATAGTCCGTTCTTGGCCGGTTTTACGGAATTCTGGGTCGAAACCAAATGTGGTAGACATGGCTAAAGAAAATCATCTAATGGTAACCAGAATATAATACAAAAATATGCCATCGAGCTGAAGGGGTTGCAGACTTTGGGAAACACACGGTCATATTGTCTGAAAAGGTCGGGACGTTAGTGTGACAGACCCTTTATGGTACTGGAAACACTAGTAACACCAACTATAAAGAAGAGTACCTACCTGGAGGTATGGGTCTGTTGGCATATCCACCTCCATGTCTGTTGAATCTGCGTTTTGTCGCCGCCTCATCTTGCTGCAATAGGAGATGGATATGATTAGTTTACTGACTCATATGTATTATGTATAATCAAAAGGATACACACCCACACACATACACACACACACAAACACACACATATATATATATATATATATATATATATATATATATATATATATATATATATATATATATATACAGTATATTGTATATATTTCAATATCTTGTATTACAGCGCACGTCACTGTATCCTTTTGTATTTGTTCTGTAAACCAATACAAGTGGGTTAAATATAACCACGCTAGATTTGTTACGAGTGTACGAAATAAGTCTGCAATAGAAATTAAAGTATATCAATACTAAATATACACCTAGTTCCTACTAACACCCTTCTTCCCCCACAGGAGCCGCCCCCACCCCAGCAGGATGTGGGTGAGTACCATAGTGAAGGTTGTGGTGTTGTGTTCATGTTGGAGGGGTGGGGAACTATACCACTGCTTGTAAATACCATGGCCTAGGAGTTGTCTGGTATGGGCTAACAGCTATTATTTATGACATCAATACACACACACACACACACACACAGCCACACACACACACATTTAACAGATTACCTTAAGAAATGCGTATCTCAGAATATACACTGATTGAGCGCGCTAAATACATAATACTTGTCTACTGGTATGTCCCCTCAATTAATACGTTCATACTCTCTCTTTATATCTATCTTTATATATTTGTTTTACTGGGTCCATTTATCTTAGTATATGCTTGAATTATTATGTGTATTTATGTTGTGAGTGTGTGTGTGTGTGTGTGAGAGGGAAAGACTGGAACGAGGTCAGCCTAACATGACCTAGATCTTCAAGAGAGGTCAGGAAAGACAGGTAAGCACAAGCACACACACACACACACGTCTACATACAAATACACACATACACACACATATATTCAAGCACACACTAAGATAGATAGACCCAGTAAACGGATAAATAGACAATCAGATAGGACATATTTATAGATAAATTGATAGATATAGATAGAGAGGGAATATGTGTGTGTGTGTGAGAGAGAGAGAGAGTGAGAGTGAGTGAGTGTGAAAGGTGTCAAGTGAAATGTTAACCCCCTCAAGTTACCAACCCTGGCAGTTAACCCAAGGAAAAAAAAAAAAAAAATTGTAGACCTTCTTGTTTTTGCTTCTGAAAGTAGTACCGGAGGAGCGACCTTGGTTCTTAAGTGGCTTTCCTTTCCTAAGTATTTACATTTGGAGTTTGTTTGTCCATCCTCCCTCTTAGACTTTCCACCAACGACTATTTTACGCTTTCCAAATCATCAATTTGGCGTTAGTTCTGTGGTTTCAGCTGAGTGCGAAGGGAATTTAAGCCTCTCGTAATTATCTGGGCCTGGTGCGGTTTCGAACCCTGGTAAGTAGACTTACCAGATTCCTGTTCTACCACTGTACTACGCTCGGACGTACAATAGGAAAACAACATTAGTTCTCCTTGACAAACCAAGTGATAGTCTCGTGGTGATACACGTGGAGAGTGTCTTCCACCAACGACTATTTTACGCTTTTCCAGATGTAAATTCGGCGTTAGTTCTGTGGTTTCGAGATTTTCGGGTACAGTGCAACGCAACTATGTTTTTTTGTTTTAATATATTGGACGTCATCTTGTTGCCGTACTAATCAAACAGCAAATTGATAATTATGTTTTGTTGATTTTAAAAAGTAGACAGAATTAATATGAGCACCACATAAGGAGGAGCACTTTGTTTTGTTGATATAAGAAAAAGACAGAATGACTATAAACACCATATGACGAGGACCACTTTATTGACAACGTTGCATATACTGTAGCTTCATTGGCCTGATGAAGCTTTATGTGAAACGTTGTCAATAAAGTGCTCCTCATTTGACGTTTTTTGTTGATCGTGCAGAATTTAGATCAGAAGACCAAGCTATATATTCTGTACCGGTATTGTCGTATGTTTATTATGGGTATGGATATTATTTGTGTGTGTGTGTGTGTGTGTGTGTGTGACTGTGTGTGTGTGTGTCTGTGACTGTGTCTGTGTGTGTGTGTGTGACTGTGTGTGTGTGTGTGTGTGACTGTGTGTGTGTGTGTGTGTGTGTGTTTGTATGCGTGTGTGTGTGTGTGTGTGACTGTGTTTGTGTGTGTGTGTGTGTTTGTATGTGTGTGTGTGTGTGTGACTGTGTTTGTGTGTGTGTGTGTGACTGTGTGTGTGTGACTGTGTGTGTGTGTGTGACTGTGTGTGTGTGACTGTGTGTGTGCGCATTTGAGTGTGACTACTGTATATATGAGTTTGTGTATGTGTTTGTGTGTGCGTGTGTGTGTATGTGTGTGTATTTGAGTGCGACTACTGTATA
Organism: Paralithodes platypus; assembly: GCA_032716605.1. Taxonomy (NCBI): domain Eukaryota; kingdom Metazoa; phylum Arthropoda; class Malacostraca; order Decapoda; family Lithodidae; genus Paralithodes; species Paralithodes platypus. Next base: position 35,663,811 of record CM064484.1, read on the forward strand.
TATGAGTTTGTGTATGTGTTTGTGTGTGTATGTGTGTGTATTTGAGTGTGACTACTGTATATATGAGTTTGTGTGTGTGTGTGTGTGTGTAACTAGAGCCTAATAAACACCAGTGGCACCAAAATGGCTTCTGTACTTTCATATGGACCTTATAAATTCTCCTATGATTCTGTTACGCCTCTTTTTGTATCACTTATCCTTATTTTGCTTGCCATTATTATAGTAATTATTATGTTCCTTCCAACAACCAACCATACTCCTAAAATCGATTAATGAAATTTACAAACACATGTGGCAGTCCGTGGATTCGAACCCAGGATGCTCACACCGAAAATCAACACCTTATACATCGCACCACGAAGACAGTTAAAGGTTGGTGGACACTGCCTACGATTTATTATGCAACTTCGAATCCTGCATATCAATCTAAGCATGTACACACATCCCAACTGCAACTCACGTAGGCTATGCATATGTGAATGGAAAGAGCAATTAATGGGGCCTTAACCACTTAGGGAAGTCCTCTCGATAAATTACTCCTGAACCAATATCAATTATTATGTTCCTTCCAACAACCAACCATACTCCTAAAATCGATTAATGAAATTTACAATGTCAATTTAATGTCCAATTTTGTCTCTTTATTTTCCATTTTATAAATTTTTGTTTTTGTTTTTATATTGTTTTGTATCGCTTCAGAGATATATATATATATATATATATATATATATATATATATATATATATATATATATATATATATATATATATATATATATATATATATATATATATAGAGAGAGAGAGAGAGAGAGAGAGAGATAAAGGCCAATCTAGCTTACAACTGAATCTCTATAACCCCGCCATGTGCTGGAACCGTGTGTTTATACCCCCCCCCCCTTTCTTACCCTGCACCATTGACCTTGCTAGGGTACCACGGGTGGGGGGGGGGGGGGGGGGGGGAGGGGGAGGGGGGGGGGAGGTACAGCAAGGTCAAAGGGGGAAGGAAGGGGGGGGGGGGGGCGGATTCAGCAAAGTCAAGGGGGGAGGGAAGGGGGGGGGGGGAGTGGTGACCCATCTTTTACCTTGACCCTATTTGTACGCCGCATGCCACGAACCTTTATAAGGGGGAGATACTAGCTTTTTCTGGACCCCTTACTCCCTCATGTTTACCATATTAATTTTGAGATTTTAAGACATTCGTTCCATTAGCTTGACGATTTTGAGACCTTTTGCTCGATTTCTTTGTCAATATTTAGAACTTTCGTGCCATTTTGGTGTTGATATTTTCCTGGCGAGCGAGCCTGTAATTTTAGTAGAAACCGGCCTTGGGCCGGGACATTTCTCTAACGAAAAAAATGCAAATTTGTCTTGAAAGGGGGTCGGGGGGGGGGGGGGGGGAGGTCTAGGGGGTGCTTGATGGAGGTTTAGCGAGGAAAGTACACCCCTGCAGTTCCGGCCACGGCTTAATGTATCTTATATATATTTGATTTTACCGACATTTAGACGATTATTTGCAGCTTAGGAAGGATATATGGGAGCTAAAAGGATTAATATAGATGGTGTGTAGCCTCTCATTGGGTAGACGTCCTTCCTAAGCTGAATTAATTGGTCTAATAGTTGCCAGGATATAATGGAAAGGACGTCACCGGTACTCTAGGGGTTAAGGGGGGACGGTTCACTCTTTGGTAGATTTTTTGTTTTTGTTTATTAATTATGTTCTAGTTTTCCTCCCTAGACCTCCAACAAACTTGAAAAAAAACACATCCATTAGATCCCCTTTCTAGATTAATTTGTACATTTGTTTTCTTCCGAAATGAAAGGCTCACTATCGTTCGCCAGGAAAAAAATCGACACCTAAATAGCACGAAAGGTCTGAATATTGACAAGGAAATGGAGCGGAAGGTTTTAAAATCGACAAACTAATGGGGCAAACATCTTAAAATCTGAAAACTAATGGGGCAAACATCTTAAAATCTGAAAACTAATGGGGAAAACATCTTAAAATCTGAAAACTAATGGGGCAAACATCTTAAAATCTGAAAACTAATGGGGCAAACATCTTAAAATCTGAAAACTAATGGGGCAAACATCTTAAAATCTGAAACTAATGGGGCTAAACATGAGGGAGAAGGGGATCTAGAAAAACGCCCCATCTCCCCTTAATGTGTAGTAAATAGACTAGAGTGCCTTGATGCTGCTCTTACCACTATTATTAGATCTATGTTTTTTTATACATAGATGCATACGTACACACACACACACACACGTTTTTTTTATACATATCTGTAGAGGCATACGTACACACACACACACACAAGGGCATCTCCCACACTCAAACACACTTCTGCACGCTCACACAAACACACACACACTCACTACTGCTTACTCACTCAAACACACTACCTTTATCATGGCTAAATCCATGGGCTTATAAGACAGTGATCTCTCACTCACTCACTCACTCTCTCTCTCTCTCTCTCTCTCTCTATATATATATATATATATATATATATATATATATATATATATATATGTCTGACTTTTGAACTTTTTATGGAGTTGGAATGCCTTTTTATAATAGTAATAATAATAATACAAATAAATATTTGTATTATTATAATTATTACCATTATTTTTTAGTAGTAGTATTTCAGTGTTATTTTTGCTGGGGTGCATGGAATTATCAGCAACAAATCAATGTGAATGTCTTGAATTACCAAAAAAATACTGTAAGACGTTTATTAAACACATGATTTAAACCTTACAAGATTCAATACGCATTTATTTTCTGTTTTCCAGCTAATATTAGACGATTTTATTCAGATTAGGAAGGGTATATGTAAGTCAGAGTGCTAATTGATAGTCTTTACCCTTATAATTCCCACAGATCCTTCTTAACCCTTGGACTACCGGGGATGTATGTTGTATTTTATCAGCTATATTTAGATGATTTTAGACAGCTTAAGAAGGATCTGTGGTAGTATAAGGGGTTAATTCCGATAGTTTGCAGTCTCATAATTGCCACACTACCATCCTAAGCCGAATAAATTGGACTAAAAACAGCGAAAATCAAATCAAGTAGATGTCACCGGTAATAAAGGGGTTAAACTGTATAATATCGTCTAGTGATAGCCAGAATAAACTCAAAATGCGTCACAATCTTCAAAGGGTTAATAGAGTTGCCAATCTTTAATAATAGGAAGGTGTTAGAATCTGTGGAGTTGTTGGACTTAAGGGAGCCCACCTCGCTTTTTCTCTTTCTCTCCCTCTCTCTTTGGCTTGTATCCATTCGGCCCCATTCAGCCTACTGTTTTAAGACGTTTACCCCCATACAGGTGTCAATATTTTCCTTGCCAGCATATATATATTTTTGTTTTGACAGCAAGTTAAATTTTTATCATTTTTCGATAGGAAAATGTCTCCGGCGAAGCCTGATTTCTCCATACAATGCTGGCTTGCTCTTGCTCGCCAGGAAGAAATCGACACCTGCATGGGGAGAACGTCTTAAAACAGTTGGCTGAATGGGGCCGAATGGATACAAGCCAGAGAAAAAGAGAAAAGGAGAGAAAGATAAAATAAAGCCGGTGACCCCCCTTAATGAACTTGAATACTCTTGTTAACCCCTTTTGTACCGGCGACGTCCTTCAAATTTTATTCTTGCTATATTTAGACGATTTTGTGCAGTTTAATAAGGATCTGTGGTAGTTAAAATGGTTTAGTAAGATAGTTCGAAGCCTGTTAATTGCCGGAGACCCCTTTTAAACTGAATAAAATCATCTAACAGTAGCCAGAATAAAGTTAAAAGGACGTCGTCGGTACAGAAGGGGTTAACGTCTATTGTGAGAGAGAGAGAGAGAGAGAGAGAGAGAGAGAGAGAGAGAGTTAATATGTCTCTACAAAGGGGTGTGATGAAAAGGGGCATAAAATACCACCAAGTGATGTAATATAGTGAAGTCCTGTGGTGTGTGTGTGTGTGTCTGTGTGGGTGTGTGTGTATGTGTTAATTCGAGCTAAATTGAACAATGTCATCATTACCTTACGAATGAGAATGCTAACCAGGGTATTTTCTGTATACATTCATTCCCACAATAATCGTTCAGTATCAGGTGCTGCGAAGGGAAAGAACTGTTTAAGAATAGGCTACCACATGTTTATGGATCTGTTAAATTGAATAGTTTCATGTAGGGTTGTAGTTTAAATTGACAACTAAATAATGCATACATATACAGTCGATCTGTCAAATATTAACCTACATATAACCAGCAAAACCAGCAAGCGAAAAAAAAAAAAAAAGATAGGCCCCATCTGGCAACTGTAAATGTTCGCTTGTTATAATTTATGGAGGTGGCTTGTTTGAGCGGGTGGACAGTGGCGTGACATAATTCACACATATACTACATAATAGCTAAGATATCAATAAAAGTCCTGGTATTGTGGAAGGATTGCTAAATGTAGTTCAATAAGGGTCCCTCAAAAGGTAAAAATTTTCCCGCCATGTTTTCAAATGGACCAACCAGGAGCTGAATCAGACTTCTGGACATACTGTATATATACGGATAAATCTACATAAATACGGACATTAATTGGCTCACTTGTTGGTATTATAGTCTATTTAGATTGTCAAGATGTACCAATGGTTCAGAATAATGCTGTGGTGATAAATTTTCTCATTAGAATCAGTCACCCGAACTCAGTATTTCCTGCTTGGGTAATCGAGAATTATGTAATTTTAACCTACCCCTTTTTTCTCAAACCTTGATTTGTATTTATTTGTTAATAATAAAGTGAAATACAATTGTGAGTTTGGAAAAGTATCTATAGAATATTGCAGTTGTGAATATGATAAAGAACACCGTAGCACAACCCGGAATTACTGGCAAATTTATTTTTTTTACTGCAGTCGTCAGTGCGGAGTGTACTTTGAGAGAGTGAAGGTGTATACGAATTTTGCTCTTTTTTCCGGTCAACAAAGGCCCAATACGATTACTACTGAACTCTAAATGTGCACCATCCACCGTACAAGAGGCCTAGTAGCTGTGGAGGTCGCCAATAGTCATGGAAGGCGTGACAACAGCGGGGAAATTTGGGTTGAAGATTTAGGTAAGTATCTCCCGCCAAAATTATGCGGGCCATATTTTGCTACCTGTTGACATTTCACCGTTGTCATTATTTACATTTTCACCATTAGTTATATTTTTTTGTTATAAATTTCGTTGACCTGATGTATTGAACTATATAATGGGTGCGATTGTACTTTATCGGCGCGCACTTTACAGGTATCAAGGTTGGGCCGAAAATTGGGAGTTGGCTGCCTCTTCCGATCGTTGGTTTGTTGACATGACGCTCGATGTTAGTTATGTTTGCTGTGTTAATGTTTTGCCCCCTGCTGGCAATATATATGATGATGACAATAAGTCTATGGGGGTGAGGGGTGCTCAACACATATATACTGTATCCTACGGTCTAAATTTTAAGTGAACCGCCAATATGGGAAATAGGCTTATAGCCTATGCGTGCAGTAGCCTACTAACCTCTAGCACAATGTAAACAATACGATCGACGTTACTCCCGCGAACGCAACTTGGTACGATTAGGACTAGTGGGCATACACATTATTTCCATTATGTGTATTGTAATTCCATATTTAAACCCACTATCTTGTAGTTTCAAAGATCGTCTTAGTCCGTCTACACCTTGATATACAATTAAGTATGTGGCAGAATATGTATAAGTGTACAGAGATCACGATTTCTTATATAGGCCTATTACCTTCGATATCCTGTTGAATTAATTATTATTTTGTAAACACATCTTGATAATCTTGATCTTTATTAAGTTGATTCTTGATTTAAGGGTTGTGAGGGCAGTGCCCTATTAACCCTGACGTAGTACCAACAGAATAGCAACAAAATAGGGGTAGTAGGCCTATAGGCCTACCTGTATATTTATCATAATCGCATCTAAAAACAGCGGGATGGATGTAGTGATCGGGCGTACGGTCGTCATGTTGTGTGCTCGCAGTTACGTTCCCGTCTATTTCGACGCTATATTTTCTGCTATTTGCCCCCTGTCATTACTACATGAATACTAGGTTAGGTTAGGTTAGGTTAGGTTGTGTTGTTTGGTTAGGCTAATGTATATTTATATCCAAAGGCAGTCAAAATAGACGGGAACATGATGGGAAAGGTCCGACGCCACTACGCGTAGTATAAACAAAGCTGGCGGTACGCCCGCACTTAACATTTTTGCCAAAACATCAAAATAGGCCTAGGCCTAACATCTCGCTTTCTATGCCTAAATGGATTTGGGAATAATCAAAATGGCATAGGCCTAGCCTATTTTTTGTTTACATTTAATTCCAAAAAATAGGCTAGGCCTAGCCTAGTCCAACAGTTAGTCTGAATTCCATGGCATAGGATTATCCTAGCTTAGGCTGCGCATATGTCTGATGCCAATCTTCTCAATACTAGGCCTATCAATTAATAAATGTAGGCTAATGCAATACCAGTAGCTTTACATTTCCTTATCCTAGTGCTTTGTCAAATAAACAAAACCGGGCATTTCCGAAAGCACCTCAGTCTTTGGTCAGTATTTCCTGAATTAATCTATGACATTGCTATTTCTTAACATATAGGGCCTAGCCTACATCAGCAATAAACAATAAACGATACGCAATGAGATCATGATTTCTTATAATAATATATTACCTTCGAAATCCTGTTGAATTAATTATTTTGTAAACACATCTTGATGATCTTGATCTTGATGATCTTGATCTTGATTAAGTTGATTCTTGATTTAAGGGCTGCGAGCGTACATATACCTGTAAATACAGTCCTCTACTACTCTTCTCTTCGCCGACATGTAAACAAATCCCGGAGTCGATATACGCTTCAAGTCGCTGTGCAGACATCCGAACACGGGGTTTATCGTGACGTCATCTAAAATATAAGTGGTAGTATGCGAATAATATCTATAGTCACGGTTTGCGCATTTGAGTGATTATTATTGACGTTCTTTTGGATAAATGTTTACCTATGGTCCCGTTAAAATATCCTCAAGTAACCTATCAAAAACTGGGTAAGATTTTACGGTGTGACAGTTACAAGCCCCATCGATGTTTGTGTAGCCTATAGGTATGTTATATAATAGTCTTCAGTCCTATATATGTCCTTCCCGTCGCAAATGTATTATAAGGGAGATATAGGGTCAAACACAGAGTCTTGTCTGCATAATGACAAGTCCTGTGTTACGGGATTTCTGCTTTATAGATTTTTTTCCCTCCTACCTTACTCGGGGGACCTTACAGTTGCGCGATCCAGTGCTGCTTTGGTAATTGCGTACATTTTATTTTCCCTCCCCTATAACATTTTCAGAGTCCCCACTGCACATAGCCACTGTCACTTTGTTTATGTTCTCTCTGCCGGATTACACTTTTCCCGCTATACACGTATTACTTTTAGGTTAGGTTAGGTTAGGTTAGGTTAGGTTAGGTTAGGTTAGGTTAGGTTAGGTTAGGTTAGGTTAGGTTAGGTTAGGTTAGGTTCATGACAAGGGATCAGCTGGTAGGTATGGGATAAATTAGGGACACATACTAGCTGGTAGGTAAGGGTTATTCTTGTATCCAACGTTCTACGTTAGGTTACTGTGTTTTTTTACTTCAAAAAATCGCTAAACCCGAGCCAAGTTTTGGCAAATGTTGGCTCGGGTTTTCAAATTTTGGGGTTTAATGGACATGAAAACTCGAGCCAACTTTCAAAATTCAATTACTGGGTTTTTTACTTTGAAAAGTGCCCCCTATTTTTCCCCTTTTACCCCGCAATTTCCCTGATCTTCATAGCCCTCCCCACTAGTTGGGGCCGTGTTTTTAGATTGTTGGATAATGGGTAAATACTCATTTGCGACAGTCCTTGGTATAAAACAACACTGTATATCAAAGAAAAAATGCAAACAAAAAAACAAAAAACACATGCTAAAACTCGTGACTGTCACACCGTATCAATTTACCAAAAACTGTTCAGGGGACTGGTTAGAACTTGTAGGATGTTTAATTGAATGTCGGAAATCAATATTTACTGATAAATAACAGCCTTAAAATGCGCTATGGGTCACCCAGGGTCCCTGCCCTCTCTTTCCCAGGTAATGTTATATATTATATTATATTATATTATATTATATTATATTATATATTATATTATATATTATATTATATATTATATTAGGTTAGGTTAGGTTAGGTTAGGTTAGGTTAATCTAATCGAATATAATATTTGTACATTTTGGGCAGTGGGCGGGGCCGCGCGTATGTGGCGCCGTACAGACCCTCCCGTAAAACATAGCGCATTTTAAGACTTTTATTTCTCAGTAAATACTGATTTTCGACATTCAATTAAACATCCTACAAGTTCTAACCAGTCCCCTGAACAGTTTTTAATAGGTTACTTGAGGATATTTTAACGGGACCATAGGTAAATTTTTACCTGTTCAACATTTGTCACGTGACTTGGTGGAGCAGGGTTGCCAACTTATGGGGAGACTGGGTTGCCATATTTTTTAATATACTGTAGTTTAGTAAGATAGTTCGAAGCCTGTTAATTGCCGGAGACCCTTTTTAAACTGATCGAATAGCCTACAATCGTCTAATAGTAGCCCGAATAAAGTTAAAAGAACGGCACTGGTACAAACTACGAACAGGGTTAAACAGGGAATTTAAATATGTTGGGTTGACTAACTTGTTGGAGTTGTGTGTCCTTAACAAAAGAAAGAGAGAATATTAGATCTGTTGAATGAACCCTTTGAGTACCAGCGACGTGTTATAGTTTATTCTAGCTATATTTAGACGATATTATGCAGGTTAGGAAGGATCTGTCTTAGTTTAAAGGATTGGTTGAGATAGTTTGAAGTCTTATTATTGTTAGAGTTCCTTCCAAAGCTGAATAACGTCGTCTAATAGTTGCCAGAAGATGATGAAAAGGACGTCCCTAGTACTGAATGGGTCAAGTGACCCAGGCTATCCTGGGTAAATATGGACATATATTAGTTTGCACATTTTAACTGTTTTCTTGGCATTGTCTAGAATTGGCAAGATAATGAAAGAAATATTAAGCGAAACAAGAAGGCCAAAATAATATAGCTAGAGTAATTGTCTTTGAAGAGTTACATTGGATATTTGAAGTTTGACACACACACACACACACACACACACACACACACACACACACACACACACACACACACACACACACACACACACACACACACACATACACCCACCCACCCACTTTATGAAATAGTCTAATATCTAAATTAAAACGAAAACGACGCATTCGTACAGTATATTAAAGGGGTCACTCCTGTAATATCATTGGCCGTTCATTGAGGTTGGCTGATAGGAGGGGAAAAAAAAGAACGAGTGGATACAGCCAGTTATTATTTTTTGTTGTAATACTCCACGAAAAGGTTAAGGGGACGTTATCTTATTTATTTATGTATTTTCTATTATTACCGGTATATTTTGTTTTAGTTTGCTGCCTAGACTTCTAAAAAAAAAAAAAAAAAAAAAATATCGAGATAAATGTGTAAATTATTTTCGATAGAGAAATGTCCCGGTCCTATATTACAGGCTTGCTATCACTTGCCAGGAAAATATCGACACCTAAATTGCACAACATTTGAAAACTAATGGGGCTAAACATTAAGGAGAAGGGGGTTCAGAATAAAAACCTATGCATCCCTGTAAGTGTGTGTGTGTGTGTGTGTGTGTGTGTGTGTGTGTGTGTGTGTGTGTGTGTGTGTGTGTGTGTGTGTGTGTGTGTGTGTGTGTGTGTGTGTGTGTGTGTGTGTGTGTGTGTGTGTGTGTGTGTGTGTGTGTGTGTGTACTAACCTTCACCAATACCAAGGGGGGTAGGATACACGCAAGGTGTTCAAGAAAAAACAAAACAATATATATATATATATATATAGACGTACAGTACAATAAAATCAAATTAATGTAAAAGACATTGACCTGCACCCCTTCCACACCTTGCTGTCTGTCTTGTTACACACACACACACACACACACACACACACACACACACACACACACACACACACACACACGTGTAAACTTTATTTTGATAATTACATAAATAACTAAATTATATGATGATTTACATTGCTCTAAATATTGTGGTATAATTGTACTTTAATAATGGCCACTACCGACAGCTGCCATAATTGTGAATCGCACACACTTGGCTTTCACTCATCCTAGAAAACTTTAGGAACATCACCTTCAATTGTCAGCTTGAAAACATGCATGTGTAAATAACTACATTGGGTGTGATATTGGTTACCTACTTTTGTTGGAATAGAACATTTATATAAACATCGTTCATATACTGTATATACTGTACAGTACATTTATATATATATATTTTTTTCTTTTCTATATTCCAACTACTCCCTCTCGGGCATAGGCTGAGAGCCTGTACTGTACATTCAACCGTTCTACATTGAATGGAGAAGCCCGTGAGGTCTCGTTCCAGTCTATGGGGTGAGACATGTGAAGCACTTTTTAGCTGCAACCAGCCCCTGCCATCTTGCCTTCGCAGGATACATGGGGCTTAGTTGCTCACTCACGGCTCTAAGCAGCCCCATCTCTGAAGCTGCCTCGCTCCAGTGCTTCACTGTCTTACCTCCTAGACTCAGACCTTCACTCTCAGAACGCCACCTATTGAGCAATGAACTCGCTAGGCATTGCACCCCTGTAGCATATTTTGAATATGGGAATATTCATACAATGCTATTTAATCAGGGAACAATGAGGGTATTTATTTAGCGTTTCGGTTGGCTTTGTGGTATTGCACTAATACTAGGTAAAGCACAAATTCCATCCCAATAATATCTTCCCATTGACATATCGGGATTTGAACCCGGGTCCATTGGATTACCAGTCCAGTGGCAAGACCACTCCACCACACCACACATCCACTAATAAATATATAAATATATATATATATATATATATATATATATATATATATATATATATATAAATATATATATATATATATATATATATATATATATATATATTAGGGGAGGTGTGGTGGAGTGGTCTTGCCACTGGCCTGGTAATCCAAAGGTCCCCGGTTCAAATCCCGATGTATCAATGGGAAGATATTATTGGGATGGCATTTGTGCTGTACCTAGTATCAGTGCATTACCACAAGCCCACCGAAACGTCAATAAAATACCCTCATTGTTCCCTGATTAAATAGCACTGTATGAATATTCCCATATTCAAAATATGCTATAGGGGTGCAATGCCTGGTGAGTTTTCTGCTCAACAGGTGGCGTTGTGTGTGTGAGAGTCCGAGTGTAGGGGGTGAGACAGTGAAGCACGGGAACGAGGTGGCTTCAGAGATGGGGTCGTTTCGGGCCATGAGTGAGCACCGTGCCTCATGTGAAGGCAAGATGGCAGGTGCTCGTTGTACTCTACGTGCTTCACATGTCTCACTCCCTAGACTGGAACAAGACCTCACGGGCTTCACTGTTCATTGTAAAGCGGTGAATGTTAAGGCTCTCAGCCTATGCCCGAGAGGAAGTAAGTTGGAATATAGGAAAAAAAAAAAAAAAAAAAAAATATATATATATATACCGGTATATATATATATATATATACTGTATATACTGTATATATATATATATATATATATATATATATATATATATATATATATATATATATATTATATGCTATATATATATTGTACTGTATATACAGTATATTGCAACTTGCATCATAATATTATCTGCATTATATTAAGATTAATACCATTTATGAAGGGTACACTTAGACTGTAATGATTGAGATTTGGATATATAATCATTGAACTTACTGTATTTTTAGTATCTTGGAATCATTTAGGTAATTTGATCCTGAAGTTTGACACTCTAATTTCAGGGCCCCCAAAAGAGAGAGTGAAAGAGTGAAAGTGAGAGAGTGTGAGAGTGAGAGAAATAACCCAACACCTTCACATCTTACCGATAAGCTGATAGTCTGGGCGAGTGGTGGTGATGGTGATGGTGATGGTGGTGATGATGGTGCTGCTGGTGAAGAGCTAAGGTGGAAGCGGTGGCAGGGTGGTGTATGGCCAAGCTCACCATGCTCTGGCTGGTGATCACACTTACTCGACGCACTCGCACCATGATCACCACTTAGAACACCAAATAAGGGGTCTTTCGAAAGGAGTTATTGGTGAATTACACTTTGATTAACACTTGAAGCACCAAAATACGGGTCTTGTGAGAGAAGTTACTGGTGAAAATTACTTTAATCACCAATCACGAGTGTTGTGAGAGGAGTTACTGGTGAATATACTTTAATCACCAATTACGGGTCTTTTGAGAGGAGTTACTGGTGAATTTAACTAATCACCAGTCAAATCGTCTTTTGAGATGAGGCGCGCACTGGTGAAATTAACTTCAATCACCAATTACGTGTCTTTATTGATGACGTACTGACGAATTTAACTTAGATCACCAAATACGGGTCTTGTTAGATGAGGTACTGGTGAATTTAACTCTGATCACCAATAACGAGTCTTTTAAGGTGAGGTACTGGTGAATTTAACTCTGATCACCAATAACGAGACTTTTAAGGTGAGCTACTGGTGAATTTAACTCTGATCACCAATAACGAGTTTTTTAAGGTGAGTTACTGGTGAATTTATCTCTGATCACCAATAACGAGTCTTTTAAGGTGAGTTACTGGTGAATTTAACTCTGATCACCAATAACGAGTTTTTTAAGGTGAGGTACTGGTGAATTTAACTCTGATCACCAATAACGAGTCTTTTAAGGTGAGGTACTGGTGAATTTAACTCTGATCACCAATAACGAGTCTTTTAAGGTGAGTTACTGGTGAATTTAACTCTGATCACCAATAACGAGTCTTTTAAGGTGAGTTACTGGTGAATTTAACTCTGATCACCAAGAACGAGTCTTTTAAGGTGAGTTACTGGTGAATTTAACTCTGATCACCAATAACGAGTCTTTTAAGGTGAGGTACTGGTGAATTTAACTCTGATCACCAATAACGAGTCTTTTAAGGTGAGTTACTGGTGAATTTAACTCTGATCACCAGTAACGAGTCTTTTAAGGTGAGCTACTGGTGAATTTAACTCTGATTACCAATAACGAGTCTTTTAAGGTGAGTTACTGGTGAATTTAACTCTGATCACCAAGAACGAGTCTTTTAAGGTGAGTTACTGGTGAATTTAACTCTGATCACCAAGAACGAGTCTTTTAAGGTGAGTTACTGGTGAATTTAACTCTGATCATCAATAACGAGTCTTTAAAGGTGAGTTACTGGTGAATTTAACTGATCACCAATAACGAGTCTTTTAAGGTGAGTTACTGGTGAATTTAACTTCGATCACCACTTAAAGCACCAAATACCGGTCTTTTGTTATGAAGAACTGGTAAATTTAACTCTGAAACTCTGAAATTTAAGAACGAGTCTTTTGAGATGAGTTACTGGTGAATTTATCTTTGATTACCACTTAGGCTAGTTGGACGAGTTCGCAACTTTTTTGTTTTTTCCAATGTCAACACTGAAGAAATATTGATAGATTAATTAATAATACAATTGTAAACAAACAAATATAAGTATACGAATCCGCATCAACAGAATCGGACAAATACGCAGTTCAATAGAGTATTCAGCAACCTAATCGCATAAACTTTGCTACACCAGTACAGAATAACACACACACACACATGCATACATACATAGCCATACATATACACACCCAGTCTCAAACACACACACACACACTCACATATACGAACACACACACACTCATATATACTAACACACAGACACACAGCCACACACACAGTCTCAAACACAACACTCACACACATATTATACTCTGAGCCACACACCAGCACAAAATCACACCCACCCACACACATATCTCCCTCACACACACACACACACACACACACACACACACACACACACACACACACACACACACACACACACACACACACACACACACACACACACACACACACACACACACACACACACACACACAAACACAGACTGCCTCTCTCTCACTGTCTCTGTCACTCTCTCTCTGCTTCATTGGGTACGCCAGCATTTCTGGTCCATGTATTTACATATTAATATATTTATGAGTGTCCTCGCTAGACCTCCATCAAGCTTAACAAAAAAAAACACCCTCTAGACCCCCTTTCAAAATAAATTTGTACAGTATATACATTTTTCGGCAGAAAAATTTCCCGGCCCAAGGCCGGTTCCTTCTAAAATGTCAGGCTCGCTATCGCTCGCCAGGAAAAAAACGTCACCAAAATGGCACGAAAAATCTTAATATTGACAAATAAATGAGGCGAAAAGTCTTAAAATTGCCAAACTTTAAAAACGTCATAAAATCTGAAAACTAATGGGGCTAAACATGAGGAAGAAGGTGGACCAGAAAAACTACTCATCTCCCATTAAAGAACAGACCGCTTCGATCTGGAACACGTATTACAGTGACCATTGATTAACAGGGAGTAGTAGAGAGGTGTTGTGGTGGTGGTGGTGGTGGTGATGATGGTGGTGGTGGTGGTTGTGGTGGTGTTGGTGGTGGTGGTGGTGGTGGTGGTGATGATGGTGTTGTGACTGTGTTGATGGGTGTTGGTGACTTTGTGGTGATGGTGGTGTTGGTGGTGTTGGTGGTGGTGGATATAGTGGTGATATTGGTGTTATTGGTAGTAGTGGGAGGATAGGATTATGGTGGTGGTGATGGTGATGTCAAGAATGATGTTGGTATGTGTTGATGGTGATTGTAGTGATGGTGGTGGTGATGGTGGTGGTGGTGTAATTGTGATGGCAAATGGATAGGTGATACTAACCATTTTGGAATATAATGTCGCGTTCCTTCATTACATTCTGACTATTATTAGACGATTATATTCAGCTTAGGAAGGAATCTAGGAAGTCGGAAGGTTTATTAGGATAGCTTTTACTCCTTTGATGCCTAGAGGTTCTTCCAAACCTGAGTAAAATCGTCTAATAATAGCTAAAATAAACTGTCTTAACGCTTGATATCACTCATTTATTAATTTTAGCAATTTATTGTCAACGCCTATCTAATGAATGATAATCAGTGTTCACCTCATACATGTGTCTATACTGTAATGGCGTACTCTACTGATTCTGTACTTGGTGTGGGTGAAAGAGAGAGAGAGAGAGAGAGAGAGAGAGAGAGAGAGAGAGAGAGAGAGAGAGAGAGAGAGAGAGAGAGAGAGAGAGAGAGAGAGAGAGAGAGAGAGAAGAGAGAGAGAGAGAGAGAGAGAGAAAGAGAGATAGAGAGAGGAGAGAGAGAGAGAGAGAGAGAGAGAGAGAGAGAGAGAGAGAGAGAGAGAGAGAGAGAGAGAGAGAGAGAGAGAGAGAGAGAGAGAGAGAGAGAGAGAGAGAGAGAGAGAGAGAGAGAGAGAGAGGTCCTTCCAATATGACGTGTTGGTATATTTATCTTACTATTTCACGAGTTTTTATATATATATATATATATATATATACCGGTATATATATATATATATATATATAACCTCGTGAAACAATAAGATCAATATAGCAGCACGTCATATTGAAGGACCTACTTGATTAATGTAATGATGAAAACTATATCAAGGTTGTGGTCAAGAGTAAAGGCGGGGTCACACAACCTATTTTACCGTCAATTTTTACGGGTAATTGTGGTCTGACAGCTTCAAAATAAAAGTTCCATTATAATTAAACTAGCTAACATAATCTACCTTCGATCTAGTTTACGAGTCCAATGCAAAAGAGCCTTAAAATAGGACGGTCAAAAATGCGCTTGTCGAAAATTGCCGGAAAGTGCGATCGATCGTGTGACATCACCTTGATGTTTTTTGTGTACAGTGTTATTTATCCTCTTATTGCCGTGTGTTGCTACAGTAGTTATTATTATGATCACCTTGGTAGACTGTAGTTCCCTTGGTAACTTACATGCACAGGGAGGTATAGGCGCGCTCACAAATATGTTAGGAGAGGTTTGTTAGTTTTTGTATCTGGACTCCCTTCTCCCTCATGTTTAGCCCCATTAGTTTGGCGATTTTAAGACCTTTAGTGCCATTTAGATATCCATGTTTTCCTGGCGAGCGATAGTCAGACTGTAATTAGGGTGTACCGGCCTTCGGCCAGGACAGATAATTCTGGATATCTTTTTGTTAGAAACGCGTGGACTACGGGGTCAGGTCATTGTAGTCTTTGTAATACTTAATGGAGCCCAACTCGCTCTTTTATATTTCTCTCCCTCTCTCTTTGGCTTGTATCCATTCAGCCCCATTCAGCCTACTGTTTTAAGACGTTTACCCCCATCCAGGTGACAATATTTTCCTGACGAGCGGTAGCAAGCCAGCATATATATTTTTGTTTTGACAGCAAGCTAAATGTGTACATTATTCGATAGAAAAATGTCTCCGGCGAAGCCGAATTACTCCATACAATGCTGGCTCGCTATCGCTCGCCAAGAAGAAATCGACACCTGGATGGGGATAAACGTCTTAAAGCAGTTGGCTGAATGGGGCCGAATGGATACAAACCAGGGAAAGAGAGAAAAGGAGAGAAAGATAAAAAAAAAAAAAAAAACGGTGACCCCCCCTTAATGGCTTCGACAATGTCGATTACACCAACATGTTTAATCTCAATATGAATACAACACGCAACCATGGCTGGAAATTAAAGTTTTAAGAGGTTTAAGGGGAGATCTCCACTTGAGGGATATTTTTCTTGACCCCTTTCTACCTCATGTTTAGCCCCATTGCTTTTGATATTATAAAACGTTCGCCCCATTAGTTTAGCGATCTTAAGAACTTTCACCCCATATTAAGACCTTTCGTGCCATTCAGGTGTCGATTTTATTCTGGCGAGCGATAGCGAGCCTGTAATTTAAGAGGAACCGGCCTTTGGCCGGGAAATTTTTCTACCGAAAAATGTACAAATTTATCTTGAAAGGGGGTCAAGGGGGTGACATTTTTATATTGCTGGAGGAGTAGGAAACAAACTAGAAACCTCCCCTTAACGCTAGTATATGTGGATTTTGTTCACATATCAAATCAGTTCTACCTGGAACAGTCTTATCTCAGAAATTATAAATAGCTCGTCAGTAGTGCAAATTATAAATAGCTCGTCAGTAGTGCAAATTATAAATAGCTCGTCAGTAGTACAAATTATAAATAGCTCGTCAGTAGTACAAATTATAAATAGCTCGTCAGTAGTACAAATTATAAATAGCTCGTCAGTAGTGCAAATTATAAATAGCTCGTCAGTAGTACAAATTATAAATAGCTCGTCAGTAGTACAAATTATAAATAGCTCGTCAGTAGTGCAAATTATAAATAGCTCGTCAGTAGTACAAATTATAAATAGCTCGTCAGTAGTACAAATTATAAATAGCTCGTCAGTAGTACAAATTATAAATAGCTCGTCAGTAGTACAAATTATAAATAGCTCGTCAGTAGTACAAATTATAAATAGCTCGTCAGTAGTGCAAATTATAAATAGCTCGTCAGTAGTGCAAATTATAAATAGCTCGTCAGTAGTGCAAATTGAAGGAGAGTAGATAACATTTTGCACACTCTGCAATGAGTGTAGTGCAATTCAAAACCTCTCCACCTGAAGTATAACCCCAGAATATACCGCAAGGTCTTTGACATACTAACTGTTCCTTGTAACACCACTCACTCTCTATTTATCTCCAATTTATCAGCCAAGGTCAATCACTCAACGAATGTGTGTGTGTGTGTGGTTACTGGTAGTTTGTGAGTGAATGTGTGTGTAGCCTATGTGTTCAGGTGTGCGTGTGTATATGTGTATATGTGAGTATGTGTGTGTGATAAACGAAAATAGAACATAACCAAATAGCCTACATCAGTGTACACCATCACACCAATTACTCACGATAAACTAATGTTCTCAAGTTGTTATGAATACCCGAAACAAATCCAAGTCATTATCCGAAAACAAAATCCAAGCCATTATCCGAAAAAATCCAAGCCATTATCCGAAAAAAAATCCAAGCCATTATCCGAAAAAAATCCAAGCCATTATCCGAAAAAAACATCCAAGCCAATATCCGAAAAAATCCAAGCCATTATCCAAAAAAAAATCCAAGCCATTATCCGAAAAAGTCCAAGCCATTATCAGAAAAACGAGCCATTATCCGAAAAAAATCCAAACCATTATCCGAAAAAAATACAAACCATTATCCGAAAAAAAATAATATCATATTTTGTGTTCTAATTTTGAAAGCATTTCCTCTCGACTCCCTTCAAATCATGTCAGCAGTTAGTTTCAATTTTCTTTGACCTTGTTTTTCAGAGGTCATAGGAAATACCCTCATAGGTCACTTGTATAGCCAAACACATAGATGAATCCCCCCCCCCCCATCCCCCTTCTCTCTCTCACACTCACTATTACACTCACTCTCACTCACTCTCTCCGTTTTTATGCAAGAAATATAATTATGCCCTCAGCGTTTCACACACACACACACACACACACACACACACACACACACACACACACACACATATATATATATACTGTATAATTATAATATTATTGTCTTAAATTGTCTTAAATTGTCTTAATGTGAGATTAATAAAAATAATATTGATATACAGTAGGTGTTGTATTATTAGTTTTATTTACAACAATAGAGAAAAAAACATAGTTAAGATACGATTTATGACTGTAACTGTACGAAGGGTTAGAAGGGGGTTGGGAACAAAACGATAATAATAAATAATAAATAAATAAATATAGAAATAATCCTCCCCCTTCCCCCCTCCCCCCCCCCCCCCCCCCCCGCCCACCCCCAGTCCCCCGGGAAGCAAGGTCAACTCCAAGGGAAAATATTATGGTGACCTCAGACCCAGCCGAGGGGAAACACTTGCAAGAATCCCGAGTACGGTAACGCTTTCTATGGTGTTTTTAGTGACTCATTTGGAAATCAACATTAATATTTTGATCTTGGCTGTCGAATTAATTGGTTAAGTATTTTGGGTATGGAATATATTGAACATTAGTATATATTTTGGGTATGGAATATATTGAACATTAGTATATATTTTGGGTATGGAATATATTGAACATTAGTATATATTTGGGTATGGAATATATTGAACATTAGTATATATTTTGGGTATGGAATATATTGAACATTAGTATATATTTTGGGTATGGAATATATTGAACATTAGTATATATTTTGGGTATGGAATATATTGAACATTAGTATATATTTTAAGAGGTTAAGTGGGGATGGTTCCTCCGTTCTTGGGTCGATGTGTTTTCATTTATGTATTATTATTTTTAGTTTCCTCCCTAGACTTCTATCAAACTTAAAATAACAACCCCAGGATCCCCCTTCAAAATATATTTGTACATTTTTTGATAGAAAAATGTCCCGGCCGAAGGCCGATTCCATATAAATTACATGCTCGCTATCAGTCGCCAGGAAAAACAATCGACACCTAAATGGCATGAAGGATCTTAAAATTGACAGAAATCGGGCGAAATGTCTTACAATCGCCAAACCAAAGGGGCGAACGTCTTAAAACGTCAAAAATAATTGGGATAATCATGATGAAAAAGGGGGTACAGAAAAAAAATCCTTATAAGTGAAAATCTCCCCTTAAGGAGATCTACCTGTGAAAAACTGGAATTCCTGAGAATGTCCGAGTATGTCTGTATGTACTAAAATATAATATGTATATATTGTTAAAGTTAAAATAGGAAACCCGTACACTATGTTATACGTAATAGAGCTCGAGTTATCTAAGTTAAAACACTTGGCGGGCCGCTTTATTAAAACGTAAATTAGCGAAATGCTAGGAGGGTCATTCATATACCATTGGAGAGTACGTACTGTACAAATCTCTGTTTGTTTTTTCTTTCATTTCTTTTCTTTTTAATGGTGTATAAATTTACAGCCCATTTACTCTAGCCCCTCTTGAGTTACAGAGGGTAGAGGTGATGATTTATAGGCGACGTTATCCTGGTTAGATTAATTACATTTAATGCTTCCAAAACTCAATTTATCCATCTTACTACCCGTCAGGAACCTCCAGAGGACTATCCCTTATTCTTCAACAATACAAAAATCAACCCTTCATCTTCCCTCAATGTTCTCGGTGTCTCTTTTTCTTCTGCTCTCACTTGGAAAGACCATATTACCAGTCTCGCTAAGGCAGCCTTCCAGAAGCTGGGTGTGCTCAACCGCCTCAAGGGGTTCTTTACCCCTGCGCAGCTACTTGCTCTGTACAGGGGCACAGTGCGTCCTTGTATTGAGTATTGTTCACATGTGTGGGGAGGATCCTCTCACACCGCACTCCTAGATAAATTAGAAAGGAAAGCTTTTCGTATCATTAACTCCCGTCCACTCACCAATTCTCTGCAATCTCTCTTCGCCGCAATGTTGCATCTCTCTCACTATTATATCGCTACTACAATAATCAGTGTTCCTCGGAGCTTTCCCAGTGTATACCGGGTCCTCTACGTAGGGTACGTAGTACCCGCCTTGCAACACAATCCCACCCCTACTCTGTGCAAGTCTCCAACCCAAGAGTGAAACGCTATTCTCAGACTTTCTTCTATTCAACTGCTGAGCTCTGGAATTCTCTCCCAGAATCAGTCTTTCCCTCTTCCTATGACTTAAATTACTTCAAACTCCGTGTGTCCAGGCATTTTAGCTCGAACGTCCCTTGATTTCGGCCCTGTCACTCTTTGAAATCTGGGGGAGGCACTCTCTGCAGGCAGTTATGCCTTTTGTCTCCCTCATTCACATAGAAAAAAAAAACGCATGTTAAAGGGATTAACCCTGTCGATAGCATGACGTGTGTGTGTGTATGTGACAAAGTTCCCCACAAACGTTTACTGCTAAAACTAAAAGCGCATGGAATACAAGACGGTGTGTTGAAATGGATAGAAAATTGGCTCAGCGACAGAAAGCAAAGAGTAGTCATAAACGGTAAGGCATCTAAATGGACCAATGTAAGTAGCGGGGTACCCCAGGGATCGGTACTAGGACCAATTCTCTTTCTAATTTACATCAACGACATAGATGAGGGTCTCACCTGTACAATCTCAAAATTTGCTGACGATACAAAAATTGCAAATAGCGTACTCTCAAAAGATCAAGTTGACGATATGCAACACAATCTAGATAAATTGTCACATTGGGCCCAAATTTGGCAAATGAGTTTCAATGCGGATAAATGTAAAGTACTACATATCGGATACCTAAATGAGAAAGCAAACTATTCGATGAATGGCACTCAGCTTAAGAATGTAAACAGAGAAACCGATCTGGGAGTAACAATATCGAGTAACCTAAAACCGAGTCAACAATGTTCAGAAGTTGTTAAGAAGGCAAACAAAATAATTGGCTTTATAGGCAGATCATTTGAGCATAAATCCAAAGACGTAATCCTAACCCTTTACAATTCCTTAGTCCGCCCTCTTCTGGAATACTGCGTTCAATGCTGGTGCCCTTATTACCAAAAAGACATAAACAAGCTAGAACGAGTTCAACGTAGAGTTACCAAAATGATACCTAGCCTAAAGAACAAACCATACGAAGAGCGTCTTAGAGAATTAAATCTATTTCCTTTAACCCAGCGCAGATTAAGAGGTGACTTAATTCAAGTGTTCAAAATCATCAAAGGCATCGACAATATGAACTGTAGTAAGTACTTCACTATCGACCAATCTAATTACACGCGGGGAAACGGTTGCAAAATTATTGGTAAATCTTTTAACTCACACGAATCTAAGAATTTCTTCTTCAATCGAGTTGTCAACTTATGGAATGGGCTTCCCCGAGACGTTATAGACTGCAGCACCGTTGATTCATTTAAATTCCGCCTAGACAAATATCTCGCATCAAACCCGCGACTGACTGCGTTTGTAAATGAATAACTTTAATTTATCCTCCCCTCAG
Source organism: Paralithodes platypus (assembly GCA_032716605.1). Taxonomy (NCBI): domain Eukaryota; kingdom Metazoa; phylum Arthropoda; class Malacostraca; order Decapoda; family Lithodidae; genus Paralithodes; species Paralithodes platypus. The sequence continues at coordinate 35,685,845 of CM064484.1, forward strand.
TTACTAACCCATATGTCCCCTACTAACTTCCTAGTCCTGCCACGTTAGTGGCAGGGCAGTAGTTCCCTTAACAATGTTCCCTTACCCACTCTAAACCACTGTTTGGACACTTGATCCTCAGTGTTTTGGAGGACAAGCAGCCTAGAAGGGTCACTAGATCTGTTGTTGCTTGATTTCCTTTGTACTCCTTTGTACTCCTTTATGTGTGTACGTGTGTATGTGAATTTCTTGGTAGCACCAAGAAATGAGACAATGAACGGAGGAAGGAAAAACACAGATAAAACAAAAAGGTCCATGTGCCTAAAGGCATCCTCCATTCATAAAATATTTGTAACAACTGGATTTAAACATTTGTAGATTGTAAGTTTGTGGAAAGCAATTCGAGGGAAGTGAAATCCAAAGAGTAGTAGCTCTGGGGATAAATGAATTCTGATAAGCAGAAGTTCTGCATTGTGGAGGAGAAAGTGTAAATTCATGGGCGCTCTCAGCTGCCCTAGTTCTACGGGGAAAGATGTGGAGAGGCGGCACAATTGAAGCAAGTTCCTCGGAACAATTGCTGTGAAAATATCTGTAGAATAATGCAAGGGATGCAACGTTTCTTCGTATGGATAATGTAGGAAGGTCCTGTGTGATTGCAGGGTTATTGATTAATCTAATAGCTTTATTTTGAATTTTGTCCAACTGCCTCAATGCAACCACTTCCACCCCACAGAGGTGAACAGTAAACCATCTGAGAATGCACATGACTTTTGTATATCACGGCCAACTGCTCGTCAGTGAAGAATTCTCGAACTCTGTACAGGAGTCCCAGTTTTTTAGAGGCATTCTTAGCAATGCTTCTAACATAATGTGTCCAGCTCAAGTTAGTAGTTAATGTTACACCGAGAATGTCAATACTAGGGGAAGTGGGAATATTTACATAATTAAAAAATATATGGGAGTCAGTGAGATTCTGTCGGTTAGAAAATTGAATGTACTTGGTTTTCTGTGCATTAAAGGAAACTAGATTCTTTTGTCCCCATCCATTAATCCCAGAAAGGTCCTGGTTCAGAGAAATTGCCGTGTTTATTTTTGAATTTATAAGATCGGGTTGGGTGAAAGAATTGGTAAATGTGAAGGAACTGTGAAGTGTTGAGTCATCTGCGTAGGAATGTATTGGATTATGAGTGGTAGATATGAGATCATTGATATGAATGAGGAACAGAGTTGGGGCCAAAACTGATCCCTGGGGAACACCAGCATTTATTGAGTGAAATTGAGAATAAAGGCCATCTACCATTACACGTATTTTTCTGTTATGAAGATAAGAAGAAATTAGTGGAACTAATGATGCAAGGCCGTAGTGTGACATCTTCGACAATAAGGATTGATGCCAGACTCTATCAAATGCCTTTGATATATCCAGTGCTATTGTATGTGTTTCACCATGTTGGTCTGTAGCTTGGTCGATTTGATGCGTAAGAAGGCAAAGCATGTCTGCAGTTGATCGACATCGTCTAAAACCATATTACCTATCACTGATTAATTTATTATTCTCAAGATGCTTAATTATGTGATTATTTAATATAATTTCAAAGACTTTACCAAGAGTGGAAGTTATAGCTATTGGTCTGTAGTTTGATGGATCTGAAGAGGCACCTTTTTTAGGAACTGGATGGATGTTTGCTTCTTTCCAGGGTACTGGGAAGCATGAGGTATGAGTACACAGACGGAACAATTTTGCCAATACAGGAGCGAGCACCAAGGAGCAATTCTTAAGTACTATTGGAGGAATTTCATCTGGACCAGGAGCCTTATCTACTGAGAGATTCTGCAAAATAGTTTTGACATGTCTGGTGTGGATCTTAAGTGAGGGAATTTCAGGCGAATTAAAATTAAGTACAGGGACATCTTGATTTATTTCATCTAAGGTTGAGTTGGTGGAAAAAATATCCGCAAGAAGGTTAGCTTTACCTCGTGGGCCACTTACAAGATTGCCAGTCGGAGATTTTAATGGTGGAATGGATGAAGCAGTAGTGAAGTTGGATTTAAATGAGTTAAGAGTAGACCAAAATATTTTGTTATCATTTGGATTATTTAAAACTATTTATACTAAACTATCTATCTATCTATCTATTGCCTGACGCCGTGATCCCCGAAGGGGTGGCCACGAACGAACCGCCCCCATGCACCTCTGTCCCCAGTCAGTCGACGCCCCTCCCCCCAACCAGCACCGCCTTCGTTCATGTACATATACTAAACGAATATTACTATTTATTAAGTCATGTTCGCTCCGGTTTTTCTGTGCTAGACCTCCTCAATCTTTAAAAAAAACACCCCCTAGAAAAAATTACAGGCTCGCTGTCGCTCGCCAGGAAAATATCGAAACCTAATTTTTGTTTTCTATGTGAATGAGGGAGACAAAAGGCATAACTGCCTGCAGCGAGTGCATCCCCCAGATTTCAAAGAGTGACAGGGCCGAAATCAAGGGACGTTCGAGCTAAAATGCCTGGACACACGGAGTTTGAAGTAATTTAAGTCATAGGAAGAGGGAAAGACTGATTCTGGGAGAGAGTTCCAGAGCTCAGCAGTTGAATAGAAGAAAGTCTGAGGATAGCATTTCACTCTTGGGTTGGAGAGTTGCACAGAGTAGGGGTGGGATTGTGTTGCAAGGCGGGTACTACGTACCCTACGTAGAGGAGATGGTATACACTGAGAAAGCTCCAAGGAACACTGATTATTGTAGTAGCGATAGAATAGCGAGAGAGATGCAACATTGTGTTGAAGAGAGAGAGATTGCAGAGAGTTGGTGAGTGGACGGGAGTTAATGATACGAAAGGCTTTCCTTTCTACTTTATCTAGCAGTGCGGTGTGAGAGGATCCTCCCCACACATGTGAACAATACTTGGTACAAGGACGCACTGTGCCCCTGTACAGAGCAAGAAGCTGCGCAGGGGTAAAGAACCCCTTGAGGCAGTTGAGCACGCCCAGCTTCTGGGAGGCTGCCTTAGCGAGACTGGTAATATGGTCTTTCCAAGTGAGAGCAGAAGAAAAAGAGACACCGAGAACATTGAGAGAAGATGAAGGGTTGATTTTTGTATTGTTGTCTTTTGGTTGAAGAATAAGGGATAGTCCTCTGGAGGTTCCTGACGGGTAGTAAGATGGATAAATTGAGTTTTGGAAGCATTAAATGCAACAAGGTTTTCTCTACCCCAATTAGAAATAGTAGCTAGATCAGAAGATAAGCATTTTATGGCTTCATTACGTTTACTTTTGAGGGATTGCTGGCTGGGGCGTTTTGGTAAACTAATTGAGTGGTGTAAAGTAGAGTCGTCTGCATATGAATGGATGGGACTGGATGTACAGTTGAGAAGATCATTTATGAAAATTAGAAAGAGAATAGGAGATAGGACAGAACCCTGAGGAACACCAGAGTTGATACGATGAGGAAATTATCGATGGCCGTCCACAACCGCAGCTATGGAACGGCCGGAAAGGAAATTAGAGACAAAGGCACAGATGGAGGGACAGAAACCGAAGGAGGGCAGTTTGGAAATTAAAGATTCGAAAGCCTTCGATATGTCTAGTGCAACAGAAAAAGTCTCACCGAAGTCCCGAAAGTTGGATGACCAAGAGTTAGTAAGATATGAAAGAAGATCACCAGTAGAGCGACCCGTAAGAAAGCCATACTGGCGATCTGAGAGCAGATTATGAGAAAAGAAATGCTTAAGAAATTTAGAAGCAAGAATAGTTTCAAAAACTTTATAAATACAAGAGATGAGAGCAATTGGACGATAGTTGGAGAGTTGAGAGCGGTCACCCTTCTTTGGGACAGGTTGAATGAGAGCAATGGCACGAAAGGTCTTGATATTGACAAAGAAATGAGTCGAAAGCTCTTAAAATCGCCAAACTAACGGAACGAACGTCTTAAAATCTCAAAACTAATATGCTAAACATGAAGGAGAAAGAAATCCAGAAAAAAATCCCTCAAGTGGAAATCTCCCCTTAAGCCTTGTCTGCTCCGGTTTTTCTGCGCATGGCTACATCCGCGCAAAACTGGTAAGAATTTCCTCTGGCGCGCGGATCGAGGTCAAGACAACATTTTCCCCTCTGGTGGGCTGAGGTCACAGGAAATGCCTCAATAGGTCACCCACACCAATCTTACATTAAAAAAAAACAAAAAAAAACCCCACACACACACACACACTTACTTGGCATGTACGTACGATCACCGGACTGAAAAAGCTTAACCCTTTCGGTTATATATCGATTGTTTGTTCGCTTATTTCTGGTCAACATTAGACGATTTTCTTAGCATAGGCATAGGGAGTGACATGTGAATCACTTTTTAGCTGCAACCAGCCCCTGCCATCTTGCCTTCGCAGCATGCATGGGGCTTAGTTGCTCACTCACGGCTCGAAGCAGCCCCATCCCTGAAGCTTCCTCGCTCCAGTGCTTCACTGGCTCGGACCCTCACTCTCAAAACGCCAACTATTGAGCAATGAACTCACTAGGCATTGCACCCCTGTAGCATATTTTGAATATGGGAATATTCATACAGTGCTAAATTGCTAATTAATCTAGGAACAATGAGGGTATTTATTTAGCGTTTCGGTGGGCTTTATGGTAATGCAATGATACTAGGTACGGCACAAATTCCATCCCAATAATATCTTCCCATTGACATATCGGGATTTGAACCCGGGTCCATTGGATTATCAATCCAATGGCAAGACCACTGCACCACACCTCCCCTGTTTTAGTTTGTCGATTTTAAAGCATTTCGTCCCATTTCAATATTAATATCAAGACGTTTCGTGCCGTTTAGGTGTCGATTTCTTCCTGGCGAGCGATAGCAAGCCAATTTTAAGAGAAACCGCCGGGACATGTTCATATCGAAAATTGTACAAATTTGTCTTGAAGAGGGGGGGGGGGGGTCTAGGGAGTGTTTTTTTTTAAAGTTTGATGAAGGTCTAGCAAGGAAACTAAAGAACAAATGAATATATAAATATATAGACTCCACAAAATGACCACTGTCCCCTTAAGACCATAAGAACATAAGAAAACGGGGGTCTGCAGAGAGCCGACTGCCCACACGCGGCAGATCCCTTACACACCCAACCCATCTCGTCCATACGCCTATCCAATTTGATCTTGAAGCTCTATAGTTCTTGATCCCCCTATAGCACTCGGTAACCTATTCCACATATCTAAAACTTTGTATTACTCTATGTCCACAAACCTATCAATAAAGTTGAGTAACACCCCGCTCTTAACATTAATTATGAATTACAAACCCAAATGCACTTGAATAAACTAATCAAAGCATATGGTCCTCCCGGGATTCGAACTCGGGACACCACACTCAGAACATAAGCATATGAACCATTACACCACCAGCACAATAACAGGTTAGCATCATTCCCACACCTGTTCCCTGCTATATGTGTGTTTACCTGGGCTGACCGGAAGTGACCTTGACATTAGGGGGTTTGTTTACCTTCTACCTCACCCCGCAGTAAACAAGGGGGCAAAAAACAACGCATTCCTGTATGTGTCCTGTTAATAGTCCTTTTATCTCTCTCTCTCTCTCTCTCTCTCTCTCTCTCTCTCTCTCTCTCTCTCTCTCTCTCTCTCTCTCTCTCTCTCTCTCTCTCTCTCTCTCTCTCTCTCTCTCTCTCTCTCTCTCTCTCTCTCTCTCTCTCTCTCTCTCTCTTCACTTCAGATTGCCATAGCCTCGCATCTTCTTCAATAAGATGCTATTTATATTACTCTAAGTCGTGTTTTGTTTACTAATGGAAGGCGATTAAATATAATATCTCAACTAGTCCTTCCTAACCCGAATAGATAAACATAAACTTTAAAGAGTAGACATAATGACAATAAACAGCATGTGACACTTTATTGACAACGTTTCACAGATAGCTTCATCAGACCAATAATTGGCCTGATTAAGGGGGGTCACTGTTTTGTTTTTGTTTATCTTTCTCTCCTTTTCTCTCTTTCCCTGGCTTGTATCCATTCAGCCCCATTCAGCCAACTGTTTTAAGACGTTTATCCCCATCCAGGTGTCGAGATCTTCCTGGCGAGCAATAGCGAGCCAGCATTGTATGGAGAAATCAGGCTTCGCCGGAGACATATTTCTATCGTAAAATTTACAAATTTAGCTTGCTGTCAAAACAAAGATATATATATCCTGGCTCGCTACCGCTCGCCAGGAAAATATTGACATCTGGATGGGGGTAAACGTCTTAAAACAGTAGGCTGAATGGGGCCAAATGGATACAAACCAAAGAGAGAGGGAGAGAAAGAGAAACAAAGTGAGGTGGGCTCCCTTTAGCTATATGTGGATCGTTATCAATATAGTACTCCTCCTCTCACGGTGTATATTGTCAAGCTGAATATCATTGTTTAAGGGGAGGTTTTTAGTTAATTATCTAGACTTCCATCAAGCTTAAAATTACTCCCCCTAGACCCCCTTTCAAGATAAATTTGTACATTTTTCGGTAGAAAAATGTCCCGGCCGAAGGCCGGTTCCCCTTAAATTACAGGCTCGCTATCGCTCGCCAGGAAAAAATCGACACCTAAATGGCACGAATGGTCTTAAAATTGCCAGAAATGGGGCGAGGGTTCTTAAAATCGCCAAACTAATGGGTCGAACGTCTTTAAATATCAAAAGCAATGGGGCTAAACATGAGGGAGAAAGGGGTCAAGAAAAAAAAATCCTCCCGGTGGAAATCTCCCCTTAACCCGTACAGCACCGGTGACGCCCTTCTTAGCCTTTTCTGGACACTAGTAATAATAATAATAATAATAATAATAGTAGACGATTTTATTCAGCTTAGGAAGGACCTATAGTAATATTAAGGCTATGAACTATCTCAAACAACCCTTTCAACTACTACAGATCCTTCCTCCTAAGCTGCATAATAGCGTGTAAATATAGCCCGACAAATATATACAACACACGTCGCTGGGTTGTCTCAAAGGGTTAATGATAGTCAAAATACAAATATATACAACACACGTCGCTGGGTTGTCTCAAAGGGTTAATGATAGTCAAAATACAAATATATACAACACACGTCGCTGGGTTGTCTCAAAGGGTTAATGATAGTCAAAATACAAATATATACAACACACGTCGCTGGGTTGTCTCAAAGGGTTAATGATAGCCAAAATACAAATATACAACACACGTCGCTGGGTTGTCTCAAAGGGTTAATGATAGTCAAAATACAAATATATACAACACACGTCGCTGGGTTGTCTCAAAGGGTTAATGATAGCCAAAATACAAATATATACAACACACGTCGCTGGGTTGTCTAAAAGGGTTAATGATAGCCAAAATACAAATATATACAACACACGTCGCTGGGTTGTCTCAAAGGGTTAATGATAGCCAAAATACAAATATATACAACACACGTCGCTGGGTTGTCTCAAAGGGTTAATGATAGCCAAAATACAAATATATACAACACACGTCGCTGGGTTGTCTCAAAGGGTTAATGATAGCCAAAATTACAAATAGCCACAGTGTCACCGCAATGCAAAGGTTAGCGATTATCTTAACACTATATATATTCTCTCTCTCGCTATAAGTTACAAGACACTTAATTATCCTTTCCCCAACACAAGGTCGAGCTGTGTGTGCGAGATAAGCTGGGATGTTTATGCAAAGCTTTAAAGGGACAGTGGCTGTTTGTTTGGTCTATTAATTCATTTATTCATATATTTTTTTAGTTTCCTCCCTAGACCTCCATCAAGCTTAGAAAAACACCCCGTAGACCCTCCTTCAAGATAAATTTGTAAATTTTTCGGTAGAAAAATTTCCCGGCCGAAGGCCGGTTCCTCTTAAAATTGCATGCTCGCTATCGCTCGCCAGGTAATAATCGACACCTAAATGGCACGAAAGGTCTTAAAATTGACAACAAAATGGGGCGAAATTTGTCAAAATCGCCAAACTAACGGGCCGAACGTCTTATTATCTCAAAACTAGTGGGGCTAAACATTAGGGAGAAGGGGGTCTAGAAAAACGGTCTGCCTCCCCTTAACACTATATATTCTCTCTCGCTATAAGTTACAAGACACTTATCCTTTCCCCAACACAAGGTCGAGATGGGTGTGCAAGATAAGCTGGGATGTTTATGCAAAGCTTTAATAAGAGAGCCCACCTCGCTTTTTTTTATATATTTCTCTCCCTCTCTCTTTGGATTGTATCCATTCGGCCCCATTCAGCCTACTGTTTTAAGACGCTTACCCCCATTCAGGTGTCAATATTTTACTGGCGAGCGGTAGCGAGCCAGCATATATATATTTTTGTTTTGGCAGCAAGCTAAATCTGTAAATTTTTCGATATAAAAATGTCTCCGGCGAAGCCGGATTTCTCCATACAATGCTGGCTCGCTATAGCTCGCCAGGAAGAAATCAACACCTGGATGGGGATAAACGTCTTAAGACAGTTGGCTGAAAGGGGCCGAATGGATACAAGCCAGGGAAAGAGAAAAAAAGAGAGAAAGATAACAAAAAAGCCTTAAAGGCAAAATCACACGAGCGGTTTTTCCGGCAATTTCTTGTCTTCAACCTTTGTTCTGGGTTCGTATCTGGTCTCTCGTAAGGGGAGATGGTTGTTTTTCTGGATCCCCTTCTCCCTCATGCTTAACCCCATTAGTTTTTAGATTTTAAGACGTTAGCCCCATTTATTTGTCGATTATTAGACCTTTCGCTCCATTTCTTTGTCAATATTAAGAGAGAGAGAGAGAGAGAGAGAGAGTGTGTGTGAGTGAGTTGTAGTGGAGGTGTGTATTTGCCTACTATTTGTCATGTGTAATAAAGTGTTAAAGTGTAATTAAAGTGTGAAATATATACGGTCGGAATGTATTAAGATTTGATGAGAACCTTTCGTGCGTCCGGTCAGTTCAAGGAGTTTAGTGTGGCAGATAAGTTCATAGAGTTTAGGGGGTTATTATGCCTTCACACACACACACACCCACCCACACACACACTCACACACACACACAAAGATACACCAAACACATACACCCATACACACACAAAGATACACCAAACACATACACCCACACACATCAAAACAACAGACACACACACATCCACAGCCATATACCAACGATACATATAACACCACACAAAGATACACACACCAATCAAACACACTACATAAACACATAGATATACCACACACACACACACACACACACACACACACACACACACCATAAATAATTAGTATGGCGGGCTAGTAACGTAGGGTACAGGGTATATTTAAATAACTTCCGGACAACAACAACAACAACAACAACAACAACAACATTCCTAGGTGGACCAGACTTCCGGGTGGATTAAAATAGGGAGTAGTGGAAGGAAGTGGGTCTGGAGAGGGTTAGTGAGTGGAATGAGGTGGAGTTTAAGAGTGGTGGAAGGGAGTGGGTCTGGAGAGGGTTAGTGAGTGGAGTGAGGTGGAGTTTAAGCGTGGTGGAAGGGAGTGGGTTTGGAGAGGGTTAGTGAGTGGAATGAGGTGGAGTTTAAGAGTGGTGGAAGGGAGTGGGTCTGGAGAGGGTTAGTGAGTGGAGTGAGGTGGAGTTTAAGGGTGGTGGAAGGGAGTGGGTCTGGAGAGGGTTAGTGAGTGGAATGAGGTGGAGTTTAAGAGTGGTGGAAGGGAGTGGGTCTGGAGAGGGTTATTGAGTGGAATGAGGTGGAGTTTAAGGGTGGTGGAAGGGAGTGGGTCTGGAGAGGGTTAGTGAGTGGAGTGTACGGGAGGTGGAAGGGTTGGTTGGTGTGAAGTGTTGTGTTCTGTTGGTGTGTGTGTGTGTGTGTGTGTGTGTGTGTGTGTGTGGGTGAAAATGTGTGTGAAGTGGGTATGTGTGTGTGTGTGTGTGTGTGTGTGTGTGAGGGTTCAGGGATGGAGGGGCATTTTCTTAAACTTGGATAATATACCGAGTATGTAGACTCTATGTACTGTACAATTGTGATCAAGAATACTGGTAACTTATTATGTTATACATTTTGCATTAATAGTAGTGATATATAGGATATAGGATACCCTGAGTTTGTTCTGTAAATATCTGTCTGGATAAATTACCCTGTTGGTGAAATTAATAGAATATAGATTATCAGTAGGTGGAAATATGAGAGGAAAGAGAGAAAACTGACAGTAGAGAGAATAAACGTGAGAAAATTAAATGAAGAATGTAATGCAACAAAATACAAGGACATCCTGAAAGAGACTATAAAGGACATGGATGTTGTGATAAATCTGGGAAATACTGTAGACGAAGTATGGAAAGGTACAAGAGACTTCATGATTAAAGCAGCTGAGAAAGTATGAGGGAAGAAAACATTTAAAATGTGGAAGAAGAAAGGTAACACATGGTTTAGCAAAGAGATAGAAGAAATAGTGAAAGAGTTGAGAAAGAGTATGCTGCAAAAGAATATACCTAGAGAAACTAGAGATGCGAGGAAAGAAGAATATAAACACTTGAAACAAAGAGTGAAGAGGACGATACAAGACGCTAAAAGGAAGACAGATGAGGAATATGGGAAAAAGATTAGTGAACAGTTTCTGAATGACAGGAAAGCATACTACAGAGCTGTGAAAGAAGCCAGAGGGAAGAAGACTGAGAGTGTCTCAGGTGGTAGGATGAGGGACATAAATGGGGAAGTGGTAGAGGGTGATGGTGTGGTGAAAGTATGGAAAGATAATTTTAGTAGCTTAGTTGTAAAAAGTAGGGGGAAGGCTAAGATCTCATCCATAGGAATGGAGAGAGGTAGAATAAACAGGGTAGTTGAAAGCCAGATTAGCAGAGAAGAAGTATAAGAAGCAATCAATAGACTTAAAATGGGCAAAGCTGCTGGAGTAGATAACATCCCAGGTGAAATGCTGATATATGGAGGAGAAGAAGCTGTTGACATAATGCATAGGTTATGTAAATTAGCATGGGAAAAGGAAAGTGTACCAGAGGACTGGAGGAAAGCAGTGATAGTACCCTTGTACAAAGGGAAGGGTAGTAAAGAAGAGTGTAAGCATTATAGGGGAATTAGCTTGCTTAGCATACCTGGAAAGGTACACACAAGAGTAGTAACAGAGAGACTACAGAAGATAACAGATGACAAAATGGCAAGGAACAGGGAGGTTTCAGAAAGGGCAGGGGCTGCGTTGACCAGATAGCCTCAATGCGATTGTTGGTAGAGAAGTATCTGGCCAAGAACAGAAAACTCTATGCAGCATTCATGGATTTGGAAAAAGCCTACAACAAAGTAGACTGGGAGGGTCTGTGGGATGTGTTAACAGTATATGGTGTGGGAGGAAAGTTGCTAATGGCAGTAAAATCTTTTTATAGGAATGCAATGGCAAATGTGAAGGTAGGGGATAAGTTAAGTGAAAGTTTTGAGGTCAATGTAGGTGTAAGACAGGGATGTGTCATGTCAGCTTGGTTGTTCAATATATACATGGATGGAGTGATCAGAGAATGTAGGGCTGGATCAATGGGTGTGGGAGCTAGACTAGAATCAGAGGGAAGAACATGGAAGATTTTAACATGCCTATATGCAGACGATGCAGTCCTGTTGGCGGAAAATGCGGAAGAACTTCAGAGAGTGGTCACTGACTTTGACAGGGTATGTGAAAAGAGAAAGTTAAAGGTCAATGTAGGGAAATGTAAGGTAATGGTGTTTGAGAGAAGAATGCATGAAACCATAGATTTTAAGGAAAAATATAGAATCAAGAACATGAGAAAAGTTGTAAAATAGAAATGAAAAATGAAGTAGCCTACTGGAAGAGGTTGAAAGTTTCAAGTATTTGGGAGCTGTACTATGCAAATATGGTAAAATGGAGAGTGAGATAAACGAGAGAAAAATGCAAGGGAGAAAGGTGATTGGAGAACTAGATAGTATTCTCAAAGTAAGAATGGTTAGCCAGGAAGTAAAAAAGTAACTGAGAAACAGTGTGCTGCTCCCAACACTCTCGTATGGAAGTGAGACATGGACAGCAAGTGACGAGGACCTCTCCAAACTGAGAGCTTTGGAGATGAGCTTTTTCAGAATGGCAGCTGGCATGAATAGGCTAGATAGGCCAAGTGATAGGGAAGTGTACGAGTCCTTTGGAATGGAAGAGCAGGCTTTGGGCATTGATTGTGGTGTGGTTGAGTGGATAAAGAGAAGTACTTTGAGGTGGTATGGTCATGTTCAGAGAATGGATGAAGACAGAATGCCAAGAAAGATATATGGGAGTCAGGTGAGTGGAACCGCTAGTAGTGGAAGACCACCTATGGTATGGGAAAAGAAAGTGGAAAAATATATTGAAGAAAAACTTCCACGTAGTGGAAGGGGCATTGTGGCACGGGCAAGGGAGGTATGTCTTGACAAAGTAGCTTGGAGACGTTTCTGTCATGGCCATCCTCTAGCCCGGTTAACCTCTTCTTTACCGGGGACACCCTTTTGACTTTATCCAGGCTACTCTTAGAAGATTTTATTCAATTTAAAAAGGGCCTCCACCAGTAAATAACAGGGTTCGAACGATCTCACTTAACCCTTTTTACTACCACAGATCCTTCCTATACTGGACCAAATCCTCTAAGTATAGCCAGAATAAAATTAAAAAAGACGTCACCGGTACAGAAGGGGTTAAGTTACTTTTATTTATGCTAGTATTTCTATTTGTGAGTATAAAATGGTAAAATAACTATTCATCCTTCAACTATTCGTTTGTTTGAGCTTTTTATTTATCTGCAGATTTGAAGCTAAAAGTAGCTTTGTAACAGGTGGACGAGTAAGCAACTGTATGTATATGATGTATTAAAAACTGTGAATACCGAAACCAGTAATTAAAACCATTAATACCACAGTCAATTAGACCTATAAACAGTAAATAAAACCGTGAATACCGCACTCCAGTAAGTATATATCCAGTAATAAAAACCTTGAATCCCGCAGTCCTTTAGATATAGAACCAGTAATTAAAACCGTGAATACCGCAGTTCATTAGATATATAACCAGTAATTAAAACTGTGAATACCGCAGTCCATTGAATATATAAACAGTAATTAAAACCGTGAATACTGCAGTCCATTAGGTTTATAAAGGGTAATTAAAACCGTGAATCCTGCAATCCATTAATTATATGACCAGTTATTAAAACTGTGAATACAACAGTCCAGTAGGTTTATAAACGGTAATTAAAAACGTGAATACCGCAGTCCATTACGTATATAACCATTAATTAAAACTGTGAATACCGCAGTCTAGTAGGTTTATAAATGGTAAATATAATCGTGAATACCGCAGTCCAGTGGGTATGTAAATAGCACTGTACAGAGGGGGAGACGCACTGAATAGAGGCGAGGCACAGAGACAACTGACCTGGGGAGCTGGCTATCCCATCTATAAATACCACACGACCTTGCTTTGCCTTCCCTTCTTCCCTTCCTTCCTAATGTAATCCTTCAATCCCTTTTTCCTTCAATCCTCTCTAATGTAATCTTCCACTCCCTTCTTCCTTCCTTCCTAATGTAATCCTTCACTCCCTTCTTCCTTCCTTTCTAATGTAATCTTTCTTTCCTTCCTTCCTAATCTAATCCTTCACTCCCTTCTTCCTTCCTTTCTAATGTAATTTTTCCTTCCTTCCTTCCTTCCTAATGTAATCCTTCACTCCCTTCTTCCTTCCTTCCTTCCTAATGTAATCCTTCACTCCCTTCTTCCTTCCTTCCTTCCTTCCTAATGTAATCTTTTCTTCCTTCTTTCACTCCCTTCTTCCTCCTTTCCTTCTTAATGTCATCTTTCCTTCCTTCCTTCCACCATTCTCTCCTTTTCTTCAACCATGCCTCCCTTCACTCCCTCCTTTCTTAATTATCTCCTTTCCTTCAACCGTGCCTCCTCCTTCCTTCCTTCCTTCCCTTCTTCCTTCATTCTCCTCTCCCTTCCTTCATTTACTTCCTTCATTCTTAGTCATTCACAATCCTCCTTCCTTTCTTCTCTCCTCCCTCCCTTCATTCCTTCCATCGTCTTCACTTATTCCTTCTTTCCCCCTTCCTCTATGCCCTTGTTTCCTTCCCTCCTTCTTTCCTTCGTTTCGTGTTAAAGTGAGTCAATGTGGTCTGGCTTGTCACTTTAAGGGGGTAGTGCTTGTTTTTTAGACTATTTATATATTTATCAAACCTATTTTTGAGTTTCCTCGCTAGACCTCCCATCAAGCTTAAAATAATACCCCCTAGACTCCCTTTCAAGATAAATTTGAAAATTGTCCCGGCCTTCCTTTTAATATAACAGGCTCTCTACCTAAATGGTTCGAAATGTCTTACTCTTGACAAAGAAATGGAGCGAAACATCTCAAAATCGCCAAACTAATGAACAAACGTCTTAAAATCTCAAAACTAATGGGGCTAACCATGAGGGAGAAAGGGGTCCATAAAAAGCGAATACCTCCCCCTTATGTACTCACGACCTTCTTTTCTTCCTTTTCTCTCTCTTCTCTTTCATCCTTCCTTCTTTCCCTCCTTCCTTCCTTCATTTTCCCTTCCTTCTCTCCCTCCTTCCTTCTCCTCTTCCATCTTTTCCTCCTTCCTTCCTTCTCTCCCTCCTTCCTTTTCTTTTTCCTTCCTTCATTTTCCCTTTTTTCTCTCCATCTTTCCATCTTTCATTCCTTCCTTTTCTTCTTCCTTCCTTCATTTTCCCTTCCTTCTCTCCATCCTTCCGCTTTTCCTTCCTCCCTTTTCTTCTTCCTTCCTTCATTTTCCCTTCCTTCTCTCCATCCTTCCGCTTTTCCTTCCTTCCTTTTCTTCTTCTTCCTTCCTTCATTTTCCCTTCCTTCACTCCATCCTTCCGTCTTTCATTCCTTCCTTTTCTTCTTCCTTCCTTCATTTTCCCTTCCTTCCTTTTCTTCTTCCTTCATGTCTTCTTCTCATTCTCCTGCACTCTCTCCCTCTTTTCCTTCCCTCCCTATCTCTTCCTTCCATCCCTACCTCCTAACTTCCATTCCTTCTTTCTCTTCTTCTATCCATCCTTCTTCCCTCCTGCCCTCTTTCTTCCTTCATCTTGTTTGGCCTCTTTTCTCACGTCTTTTGCTCTTTAGGCTCACCTTGCTCTCCTTCTCTCTCTGCTTACCCACTTTCTCCCTCATCCTGTTCTGCTCTCTATTGTGTGTGTGTGTGTGTGTGTGTGTGTAAGAGAGAGAGAGAAAACAAAATAGGTAGGCCTATTTATGTCAACATTATTTACAAAGGTACTAAATAATAACTATAAATCTCTCTCTCTCTCTCTCTCTCTCTCTCTCTCTCTCTCTCTCTCTCTCTCTCTCTCTCTCTCTCTCTCTCTCTCAAATTTGACCAAACCACCCAAGACAAAATAAAATCAAATAAAAACATTCCGTTCAATTCTACCCCGAATTTCCTGGTCCTGTAATTATATGAACGCCAAGAGACTCATAAATAAAGCATTGTAATAACCACACGCCATAAAAGCTCTACAATAATAACCATGGATATTCAGAGTAAAAACATTATTACTTCCGCTCATTGCAACACGCTATGACATTATCAGTTATTCATGTCACCAACCCACCAATTACCTTATAAATTTATCTAATTCATGAAATCAATTAAACTAATGAATACATGTTATGCTGTATATTATAAAACAAGAAGTTATTTTGACATCGAGAGGTTTTCTTCAGCTGAATAAAATCGCCTTACCTAACATAGGAAATGATTACTATTTTCTCGTGTTGACAATGTTAACCCATTCAGTACCGATGACGTCCTTTTTATTTTGTATTCTGGCAACTATTAGATGCATTTATAAGGTTGGGAAGGACCTCTAACCATGAAATGGCTACAAAAGACCTTTATTAATCCTTTTAGTTGCCACAAATCCTTCCGAAGTTTTATAAAATCATCTAAGTGTAGCTGAAATCAAGTAAAAATGACATCACCGGTAATACAAGGGTTAAGAGAGAATAGTACTACTACTACTACTATTGTTTCCCTTGTATTAGCTTTTGGGGGGGGGGGGGGGGTAGCATGGCCACTCCCCTCTCAGATGTTGGTGGGGAGGGAAGGGGCCCAGGGGGGCAGATACGGTCACTTATATATTATATTCGTGGACCCCACTATTTATACATGTATGCAATTATATCTACATGGATTGATTTTTGGATGCAACCCGCTTGTCAATAAATAGTATATATAGTTTTGTAATTGATGTATATACAATTATATAGATAAATTCGTTTCCAGATACTGTATATACTTCCATAATTAGAGGGGGAGGATGTCAGGTACAATTTCACAGGGCAGGATATATATATATATATATATATATTGTTTTTTTTTTGTCCTATGTGGATGAGGGAAACAAAAGGCAAAATTGCCTGTGACGAGTCCTTCCCCCAGAGTTAAAGGAGTGACGGGGCTAAAATCAAGGAACGTCCGAGCCAAAATGTCTGGACACACGGAGTTTGAAACAATTTAAGTCATAGTATGAGGGAAAGATGGATTTAGGGAGATAGTTCCAGAGCTCAGCTGTTGAATAGAAGAATGATTGGGAGTAACGTTTTACTCTTGAGTTGGAGAGTTGTATAGAGTAGGGGTGGGAATGTGTTGCAAGACAGGTACTACGTACCCTACGTAGAGGAGGTGGTATGCACTGAAAGAGCTCTGAGGAACACTGATTATTGTAATAGCGATAGAATAATGAGAGAGATGCAACATTGCGGCGAAGAGAGAGAGATTGCAGAGAGTCGGTGAGTGGATGGGAGTTAATGATACGAAAGGCTTTCCTTTCTACTTTGTCTAGAAGTGCTGTGTGAGAGGATCCTCCCCACACATGTAAACTATACTCACTACAAGGACGCACTGTGCCCCTGTACAGAGCAAGAAGCTGAGCAGGGGTAAAGAACCCCTTGAGGCAGTTGAGCACAACCAGCTTCTGGGAGGCCGCCTTAGCAAGACTGGTAATATGGTCCTTCCAAGATAGATCAGAAGAAAAAGATACACCAAGAATACTGAGAGAAGATGAAGGGTTGATTTTTGTATTGTTGAAGAATAAGGGATAGTCCGCTGGGAGTTCATGGCTGGTAGATAGATGGAGCAATTGGGTTTTGGAAGCATTAAAGGTAACTAGGTTTTCTCTACCCCAATTGGAGATGTTAGATCAGAAGATAAGTGTTCTATGGCTTCATTACCTTTGCTTTTGAGGGATTGCTGGCTGGGGTGTTCTGGTAAACTAATTGAATAGTGTAAGGTAGAGTCGTCTGCATAATAGAATGGATAGGACTGGAGGTACAGTTGAGAAGATCATTTATGAAAATTAGAAAGATAATAGGAGATAGGACAGATCCCTGAGGAACACCGGAGTTGATAGGATGAGGAAGTGAACAATGGCCGTCCACAACCGCAGATATGGAACGACCGGAAAGGAAATTAGAGACAAAGGCACAGATGGAGGGATAGAAACCGAAGGAGGGTAGTTTAGAAATTAGAGATATGTGCCAGACTCAATCGAAGGCCTTCGATATGTCTAACGCAATAGAAAAGGTCTCGCCTAAGTCCCGAAAGGAGGATGACCAAGAGTTAGTAAGATATGAAAGAAGATCACCAGTAGAGCGACTCTTTAGGAAGCCATACTGGCGATCTGAGAGTAGATTATGAGAAGATAAATGCTTAAGAAATTTGGAAGTAAGAAGAGTTTCAAAAACTTTAGAGATACAAGAGATGAGAGCAATTGGATGATAGTTGGAAGGTTGAGAGACTGGTCACCCTTCTTTGGGACAGGTTGAATGAGAGCAAACATCCAGCAAGAAGGGAAGACGTTAGAGGAGAGACGGAGACGAAAGAGTTTTCCTAGGCAGGGAGTCAGCACGGAAGCACAGTTACACACACACACACACACACACACACACACACACACACACACACACACACACACACACACACACACACACACACACACACACATATACTGTATATATCATAGACCCCTTTGGTATATATATATTTTGTTTTTCCCTGTCTCAACCTGTAGACTGTTGGCTGGACTGTATGGCAGTCAGAGGGATAATTGGGATAGTCTTTAAGTCTTTACTCTTATCATTCCCACAGATCCTTTCTAAACTGTATACAATCGTGTGATGATAGCCAGAATAAACTGCCAACACGCGTCCTAATCTGGAAAGGGTTAAATAACTGTTCGAGCATACCTTCCACCACCACCACCACCACACCCTAAAGCCACCCCACCCTAACCAAACCCCATCAAGTTGTATAGTGGCGCTAATAAGTCATGTCTCAGCTGTCATTACGTTTGGTTCGCTCTGTCCTATATTAATGTCTGTCAGATGTTGAAAAGGGTGGGTAAGTGTAGGAACATGGTTGTATATCTCACTCAAAAAGAAAAAAATCATGTGTAGACATTGCTGATACCAATTATTGATGAAAACATAATTGGTGACGAGCCATGACTTATTAGGCCGACTGTACCTGACACTCCCCTCCCCTTCCTCATCCACTACACACCGGCAATTCTTCAGTCATAACCAATAATTATAAGTTATAGTTTTACACACACACACACACACACATACATACGGAAGGTAATTATCGCAGGTAATTAGCCAATTCTACCTGGAAAGTTGAGGGTTTCCGGTAGTTGGCTTACTTATAGGCTCCTGTTTAATTTGGTTCCCTTTATGTATAATTTCCGGGATTCCTCATTCTCTAGGAAGAAACTAAAATGTATTCTGTATCCAACTTTTTGTATGTATGTGTGTATGACTGACGTTCATGGCACACAACGAATATAAAAGAAGAATACATAAAATATAAATAAATAAATAAATATATACATACAACGGACGTGCTTCCTTATGTTGGTATTTCTTTCTTTTCTTTGTCCAACCACAGCTAGGGAAACTTTAGATATATATATATATATATATATATATATTTTTTTTTTTGGGGGGGGGCATAAATAACATCCAGCATACAGTCTACCCATTGAGAAACATAGAAAATATCTTGCTTTCTGAATTCAAATCGCTCTTAATTCGCCCGATCTCTTCATCAAGCAATAATTTCCTCCCCCAATGGCTGGTGGGGAAACAGTGTATTTGCATGTAGATGATGGGCCTTGGACGTGGTAGTTCATTAGTTAGAGTGAAGCAGTGGGTATTGGGAATATTGTGAACAGGAAGATATGTGGAAATGTTGATAAGAAGCGGATACACACACGCATACACACAAATGCACACGCACACACACGCACGCACACACATATACCGGTATATATATATATATACAGGAAGAGTTGCTTCTTATTTTTGTGTTTACGGAAACACCCAGAAAAAAAGAGAATATTTCCAAGTTCCCGATAGCAAGACAGTTGAAGTAATGATGACAGACAGAAGTACTGGACGCCTAGAACAAAAATATAATAAGAATATAATGAAACTATGATGGCAGAAAGAATGAGTGGGAAACTAGAACAAAATAAAATAGAATGAAACTAAGCCAAGCTGTATATAATAGCTTAGCAGGCAGATTGTAGCCGAAGGTCAGAGGAACCAGCAAGAAGTGTGAGAGCCAGAGAAGGTTGTAAATACTCTATATTATAACCTGACTTCCTCAACACCCGTGAGAGAGAGAAAAACACAAAGGAAATGCGACAAGCACCCTAGAGCCTACACATTAACTTATTTATAATTTTGGAAGCATATCTCTGGAAGCGAATTTTTGGATATAATCTATGCATCAAATACAATACTATATTTTCTATTTTTTTAATACAAGTTCTATAAAAAAACAATCCAGATAGTTATAATTGCGCAAATAATAATATGGGAAGGCCATGAATGATTATAAGTGGGCTAGAGACTATGGCATTCGAGTGTACAACCGCCTGCAATAAAAGCTGGTGCAAATGTTATCGAACAGTTCTGACAGACTCTTACATTTGGAATCCCATTACACCATCAGACAGTACACTAGGACCATACGGCTGGGAAAGTGTAGATATCAGAGAAGGGGTGTTGTATATAGAGGAAGCTGTTGGAATGGCTTTGGTATGTGTGTTATTAGTGTGTATACGTCGTTGAGGTGTCCCCCGACTGGGTGCGAACATGATAATTATACAAGCTAGGACGTACTACCACACCCACTAAATGTCTGCCTTGTATTCCATGTCTTAAGTGAATATATTGAATAACAGCGCTAATGGTGGCTTATTCTACAATGAGGTGGATTGAGAGCCAGACAGACAGACATACAGACAGACAGACACAAATACAGAACAAGAATCAGACAGATAAAGGCAAACAGACAGATACACATAGACATAAGTCAAACAGACAGACATAGATAGATGGATGGACAGACAGGCAAACAAAATACAAACATACAGACAAACAAGCAAACAGACAGACGGACAGGCATACACACAAACAGCTATACAAACATTGTTTGTTTTGTAGATGTTTAGGTGACACTCACCACGGTCGATCTGGGGATCCGCCGCTGATGAGCTCGTCCTGGAATCTTTACGACTCTGAATCTTACGATTATGTACAGGACTGAACATGCCATTTTTATCGGCAATAGCTCAGAGAAGAGTGTTGAGAGGGGAGAAGGGGTGGTGGAGAGAGAGGAAGGTGTTGGAGTGGCTTTGTTATGTGTGTTTTGTCTGTATACGTCGTCAGGATGTCCCCTGACTGGGTGCAAGCATGTGAAACATGCTAGGACGTACTACCGCACCCACTAAATGTCCGCCGTGGCAGGGATTCGATCCCGGGTCTTTCAGATTCACACGCGAGCGTGCTGACATACATACAGATATACAGACAAACATACAGACAAACACTCGGACTGTTGGCCACTGAACTATATAGTTCAGTGGTGTTGGCTGAACTATGAGACAATTATGTGCTGGGCAGCCTTCAGTATATATATATATATATATATATATATATATATATATATATACTGAAGGCTGCCCAGCACATAATTGTCTCATAGTTCAGCCAACACCACTGAACTATATAGTTCAGTGGCCAACAGTCCGAGTGTTTGTCTGTATGTTTGTCTGTATATCTGTATGTATGTCAGCATATATATATATATATATATATGTATATATATACTGTATACATATATATACTATATATATACTGTATATACTGTATATATATATATATATATATATATATATTATATTTTATATATATATATATATATATATATATATATATATATATATATATATATATATATATAGCGTGATTTACCGTCCAGACTTACCCTCTAGTGTAATAGTTAATAGTTGTCCGATCTCTGTATAAAGTAAAGTGTGTGTGTCTGTAAAGAGACATCAAGTGTGCCCCCCCCCCCCCCCACCCCCCACACACACACACAACGTCACTTAAAACTGTCTGATTCAATGTCTACCTGGGAGTTACGGCTCAGGATCACTGCCTTGCTGAGGGCCTAAACGGGAGGGATTTATACTGAAAATAATCGAGTAAAGAGCGAGCATTATCTGAGGAGAGAGTGAGAGAGTGTGTGTGTGAAAGAGAGTGAGTGAGTGAGTGAGTGAGTGAGAGAGAGAGAGGGAGAGGGAGAGAGAGAGAGAGAGAGAGAGAGCACATATTCCGGCATGTGTTTAAAGGGGAAGTTTCAAAATATATCAACCAGGTATCAGAATTGTTCATTATAATACGTGTGATTGTGTTTTCGAAAGTCTGAGTTGGTTATTGTATTTTAAAATCTATGTTTTTGTGTGTAAAGGAACTTTTATATATTGTGTGCATGTATTTATAGTGTGGTATAATTGCACTGACACGAATATATATATATATATATATATATATATATATATATATATATACTGTATATATATAGTAGAATATAACTGATATTTCTATTTTTGATATAGTCCAATTGTT
Organism: Paralithodes platypus; assembly: GCA_032716605.1. NCBI lineage: Eukaryota > Metazoa > Arthropoda > Malacostraca > Decapoda > Lithodidae > Paralithodes > Paralithodes platypus. The sequence goes on from CM064484.1 coordinate 35,707,771, forward strand.
GTCTTTATTTCATCTCGTGTATGCACTCGTATGCCCAATATTATTTATTATTTTGTATTTTCATTGTTCAATTTGGTATTCACTTTTATCTTTGTGGTAATTTTCTCTTTTTTTGTAATTTTTCTATACATCTTGCTGGTAGTCTTGCCAATGTCGTTTATATGTTTGTTATTGCAGTTGTTATTCTCTTTCTTCTTCTTCTTGTTCTCCCTTCCTTTCACTTTTAACCTTCCCATCTAAATTTCTCCTCTCTCCGCTTCGTCACAGCTCCTTGTCCCTGCACATTTAAAAATAACACCCTTAAAGTCTATTTTTTTCCAGCTGATGGTAAATAATAATAGTCTAATATATTCTCTGGTTCACATACAGTTCCAGTCACGAGAGGCCGACCAGAGTAATTTAGTTAACCCTTTCGATCACATGAGCCATATATTATTTTTACTTCTCATACATGTTTGCTGCTTCGATCGAGTTTATTAATCATTGTAAGTTAATGTTAGAATTAGAGGGCCATTTTACTTGTTTTTACCTTTTAATTCATGGGGATTCTTCCTATGATGAGTTAAATAATCTTTCAGTAGCATGTAATGGATTTAAAAAAAAATAGTCATAAAATTCAGAGGGTTAAAATATATGTAGGCCTATATATTAATTGTCCTCTCGCACAGCAATAAACTCTGCGCTGCCAAACCCCTGACAGAGAAATAAGAGGTCATTTACGAGGTCAGGGGTTAATGTTTTGCTCATGAGACGATTGTAGTGCACCATTCTTAATAAATTACATTGATGGTGTGTGGTAGTAAACTGTGCATCCTTATTCACTGATTCAATTGGCCTCGTATTAAATCTCAACAAATGAATAGAATTATGACTTGCGTTTCTTCCTTGAAAAAAATAAATAAAAAAATAAATAAACATATATAAATGCTATAGTCAGTTCCATATACAGTACGCGTTTCTTCCTTGAAAAAATGTAAATAAAATATAATAACAAAATAAATAAACATATACACGCTATAGTCAGTTCCACCTACTCATTTCACATACTCCTCATACCCCTTTATCATCATCATCATCTTTTTCTGAGTTCTTTACTCTTAATGTGAAGGGCCAAGTAGTCCTTACTCTTAATTTGAAGGGCTAAGTAGTCCTTACTCTTAATTTGAAGGGCTAAGTAGCTCCGTCTTCCAATAAACCCTGCAACACACCTTATCCTAGTTCCCTTCCTTCGTTCCTCAGAATCACAATAACATTGGTCAAGGACCCCCGTATAAAAACAGCCACAAGAAACAACCCCCCCAACAGATTAAACCAGTTATCCTTACACCTCCTGTCCTTCCCTTCCTCCTTCTTCTCCATTTTGTTAGGTCGTTCACCATATTGTTTTTTTCCTACCTGTTCTTCTTACCTGGTGTTTTCTTCTCTCGCCTCTCCGTTTTCTTCCCTGGTCCATTTGGGGTCTTGGGAGTATATTTTAAGTCTGAAGGAGGTTTATGGAGGAAACTAAAAGAAATAAAATATAGGCCTACTTAATAAGCAAATACCGGTAAAACAATAACACAAATAAACTCCCCTTAATTTCGTTGGGTGAATCCACAGAGGGTTGCTCTTGGGCAGTATGATGTGCGGGTCCTTCACCTCCTTTGTACTCATATTTCTCCTTTATTGCATTCCTCACTAATTCTCCTTCCTTGTTTTTTTGCTATTTTGCATATCCCTTACGTTCCTTTCTCCCTTCATTCATTCATTCCCTCCTCCCCCCATTTATCTCTCTCTCTCTCTCTCTCTCTCTCTCTCTCTCTCTCTCTCTCTCTCTCTCTCTCTCTCTCTCTCTCTCTCTCTCTCTCTCTCTCGCTCTCCCTGTTTTCCCTCCCTCAACTCCCTCCTTCCCTTCCTCCCTTGCTTCCCTCAACCCCCCCCCCCCCCCCGTTATTGTGACCTTTCCATGTAACCTCAACTTGTAAAGAGGCTTTCCCACTTTCCTGCCCCAACCTAGGTCAAAGGAGGAGGAGGAGGAGGAGGCTGTGGGGGATAGGAGGAGGAGGAGGAGGAGCTGGAGCTGGTGGAGGAATAGGAGGAGGAGGTGGAAGCTGTCAGGGGGGGGGGGGGGGGAGGAAGTGGTGGTGGAGTTGGTGGAGGTGAGAGAGGGGAGTGATAGGAAGAGATGGTAGTGGTGGAGGTGCTGGCGGAGGAATAAGAGGAGGAGGAGGAATATGAGGAGGAGGGAGAGGAGGTGGAGGAGGAAGAGGAGGTGGAGGAGGAAGAGGAGGTGGAGGAGGAGAAAGCGGAGATAATATAAACCGGTAATAATGATCATTATCAGCATGACGTGATGATGACGAAGACGAATACAATGAAATTTGAAAGAATTTGAGAACAAGGTGGATTAGAATGATAATCATGATAATGGTGATGATGATGAAGATGGTGATGATGATGGTGGTGATGATAATAATGGTGATGAAGATGGTGATGATGATGGTGATTATGATGATGATGATGATGGTGGTGATGATGGTGGTGATGATGATTACGATAATGGTGATGATAACGATGATGATGGTGGTGATAATAATGATGATGAAGATGATGATGATGATGGTGGTGGTGATGATGATGATGATGATAATGGTGATGATAACGATGGTGATTATTATTTAGAAACACAGAGTAAAGAGAAAGAGGTTAGAAAGACACTGGAAGATAAACACAGATAAGAGGTTGACATACAGGTGAAAGGAGAGAGAGAGAGAGAGTGTGTGTATGTGTATGTTTGAGTGAGTGAGATAGATAGATAGATAAGAGTGAGTGAGATAGATGGGTAGAAAGAGGGTGAGAGTAGGAGTGAGAGAATTTGAGGTAGATAGATATTTGGATAGATAGATAGATAGAGAGAGAGAGAGAGCGCATTACATGTGTCAGATAAAGTTAAATATTAGATGTAAAGTGAAAAATACAGCCAACTCGTATCTATGACCTCTCTCTCTCTCTTTCTCGTTCTCTTCAAATATATAATTATAATTCTTTCAGATATTTTCAGATTTGCATATATGATGATAAACCTGGTGATTTGATGTAAGTCATTAACCCCTTCTGTACCGGCGACGTCTTTTTAATTGTATTCTAGCTATATTTAGACGATTGTGTGCACCTTAAGAAGGATCTGTGGTGGTAAAAAGGGTTAAGTGAGATAGTTCGAAGCCTGCTAATTCTTGGAGACCCTTTTAAAACAGAATAAAATCGTCTACTAGTAACTGTATAGCACTGGATCAGTCATCACACCAGGGCCTTCTTAAGCTGAATAATATCGTGTGGCTGTAGCTTAAATAATATGTATGTGCTGTTCTTCATTGAATTGAAAGGTTGCTCGAGATAATATATGTTTTAAGGCTAATATTCCGAGATGGCCTTCCTCCTCTACACTTTCCTTCCCTCCCGGCCAAATGACCCTCTTTAAGTAGCGTATCGTATTATTAGCGAGGCCTTGGAGAAAGGTCAAATACCCTTCCCAACGTATAGGGGAGGGGAGGGGGGGGGGGGGCGAGGTGTGGAGTAAGAAGAGGAGGGGAAGGGAGGGGAGAGAGGATTTAATGGGGTGATGGAGATAAAGTATTTTTAAGGCTAATATTCCGAGATGACCCTCTTTACGTAGCATATCATATCATTAGCCAGGCCTTGGGGAAAGGTCAAATACCCTTCCCAATCATGGAGCTACAATACTTATACTACTCCCATGTTCCCAAAATATATAAGAGAGGGGGGAGGGATGAGGGGGAGTGGGAGTGGGAGTGGAGAAGGAAGAAGAAAAGGTCAAATACCCTTCCCAACATATATAAGACAGAGAAGGAGGGGGGAAAGATGGATAGGGAAGAGAGATATGTATTTCCTATACTCAGATTCCGAGATGTCCTTCCTCATCTACCCTATCCTTCCTTCCTAGGTAGATTACCTTCTTTAGTAGCGTATCGTACCATTAGGGAGGCCACGGGGTAATGTCAGGTACTCTTCCCAACATACAAAGGAATAAAAAGGACTTAGAAGACTGCAGCAGACCTATTGATCCTTAAGGGGCAGTTTGAATATCTACAAAGCTAAACTAGTAACTACTAGGTAGATAAAAGGATAGTAAAGCAGAAGGCTCCTCCCCACCCACCACTCCCTCCAGCTTACGCAGGCGTGGAAACAGTTGGAAAAATATATCACGCAGTTTGGAAAAACCGACATGGAATTTCGGATAGGATAGGATGAAAGGATATTAATTAGTACTCTTCTAATTCTATATCTAAGATCTTGGGAAAACAGAGAGAGGGGGAGGGGAAGGGAGGGGGATAGAAGAGGTAAACGGAGGGTAGGAGAGGGGAAGGGAGGGGAGGAGAGGAGAGAGAAATGCCCTTTCCCTGTTCAAGTCAAGGTTTCTATCCTTCCCTCCTCCTCCCCCCCCTCCCTCCCTCCTCCATCCCTCCCTCCCCCCCCACTCCCTCCCTCCTCCATCCCTCCCTCCCTCCCCGTGCCACCAGTCCATCCCTCACTCTCCTTCCTCCCTACCACTCCCTCTCTCTCTCACTCTCCTTCCTCCCTACCACTCCCTCTCTCCCCTTCCTCCCTCGCTCCCTTTCCTCCCTCACTCCCCTTCCTCCCTCACTCCCCTTCCTCCCTCTCCCCTCCATCACTACCACTCCCCTCTCTCCCTCACTCTCCTTCCTCCCTACCACTCCCTCTCTCCCTCACTCCCCTTCCTCCCTCTCCCCTCCATCACTACGTTACGAGACGTTATAGACTGCAGCACCGTTGATTAATTTAAACTCCGCTTAGACAAATATCTCGCATCAAACTCGCGACCGACTGCGTTTGTAAATTAATAACTTTATTTTATCCCCCCCTCAGTTACTAACCCATCTGTCCCCTACTAACTTCCTAATCCTGCCACGGACATTAGTTCCAGGGCAGTAGTTCCCTTGCCCACTCTAAACCACTGTTTGGACACTAGATCCTCAGTGTTTTGGAGGACAAGCAGCCTAGAAGGGTCACTAGATCTGTTGTTCCTTGATTTCCTTTGTACTCCTTTGTACTACCCTTCCTCCCTCCCTCACTCCCCTTCCTCCCTCTCCCCTCCATCACTACCACTCCCCTCTCTCCTTCCTCCCTACCACTCCCTCTCTCCCTCACTCCCCTTCCTCTCCCCTCCATCACTACTCTTCCTCCCTCTCCCCTCCATCACTACCACTCCCTTCCTCCCCCTCCTCTCCATCACAGCCACTCCCTCACCCCTTCCTACCACTCCCTCCCTACCACTCCTCTCCCTCACTCCCCTTCCTCCCTCTCATCTCCATCAATACCATTCCCTCACTTCCCTTCCTACCACTCCCTCCCTACCTTCCTCCCTACCACTCCTTCTCTCCCTCACTCCCCTTCCTCCCTCTCATCTCCATCACTACCATTTCCTCACTTCCCTTCCTACCACTCCTTCTCTCCATCACTCCCCTTCCTCCCTCTCATCTCCATCACTACCACTCCCTCACTTCCCTTCCTACCACTCCCTCCCTACCACTCCTTCTCTCCATCACCCCTTCCTCCCTCTCATCTCCATCACTACCACTCCCTCACTTCCCTTCCTACCACTCCCTCCCTACCTTCCTCCCTACCACTCCTTCTCTCCATCACCCCTTCCTCCCTCTCATCTCCATCACTACCACTCCCTCACTTCCCTTCCTACCACTCCCTCCCTCCCTGACTCCCCTTCCTCCCTCTCCCCTCCTTCACTTCCCTCTCTCCCTCACTACCACTCCTTCACCTTTCTCTATAACAATTCCCAACTTTCCTCATCTCCCTATCTATCTATCTATCTATCTATCTATCTATCTATCTATTTATCTATTTATCTATCTAGCGCTAAGGTATAAGGAATTTTGGGTTAACGCTTCTTCCTTTTCATCTTCTATATTTGTTGTTCTTAGTACCGGATATGGAGGGTTCTTGAGACAGGATTAGACAAAGTTGTACATAATTGGGTTGCTTGAAGGAAGGAGGAGAGAGAGAGGGTTGGAGGTGGTTCAGAATCGTTAACTCGTTCTGTTTAATGTACTCAGATTAATTTCCCCGATATGACTAATTCGAAAGCTTGGACTATTTGACTAATTCAAACGCTTGTATAATTTTTCGATGGCTCCATTTGATTCTCACTGCCCAATTCGACCAAATATATATCATGCACACATATACAGTATATATATATATATATATATATATATATATAGTATATTATATATATATATATATATATATATATAATATATATATAAGATATATATATATATATATATATATTATATATATATACGTAATATACAGGTATATATATATATATATATATATATATATATATTATATATATATATTATATAATAATAATATATATATATATATATGAAAGAGAGAGAGATCACTAAGTAGACCAATATATCTCCCCAGCACTCGATCCCAGTCCCCCCCCCCCCTCTCCTTCCTTGACTCCTATAAGACACGCGACAAAAACTGGCAGCGCGGAAATGCAAATGTGGAGTGTGTGTGTGTGTGTGTGTGTGTGTGTGTGTGTGTGTGTGTGTGTGTGTGTGTGTGTGTGTGGTCAAGGTGGAATGGGGGGGGGGGGTGATCAATGGTGAAAGTGGAAAAACTATATATATCAAATGTGGAAGAAATATTATACGTGTGTCGGTGGTAATTAATGGTCGAGTTGATGGAGATTTAAGAAGTGGAAGATCTTGTTTGGAGAGATTAAAGAGAGATTGACGGACTTTGTGTGTGTGTGTGTGTGTGTGTGTGTGTGTGTGTGTGTGTGTGTGTGTGTGTGTGTGTGTGTGTGTGTGTATGTTAAATTATACTTTAACTATGCCGTAAATATAATTATAACATTTTATATTTACTATAGTCTATTAACTATAAATAGGCCAAAAATATTGACCACTAACCTCTGTAACTCATAAACGCCTAGAGCAATCGAATTCAATTTTCCACCATTTAGGAAGAGTCAGCGAGGGAATAGGTGTGAACATTTAGACCCCAATTTGCTCTACTGTTTTTGTTTTTGTTTTTGAGTTACAGAGGTTAGGTGTCACGATTTCTAGCTTACCTCTAATGAATGGACTATAATAATTATGCTAGTTAGATAACCTGTATTGTACTAACGTAAGAACATAGCATAAGAAAATGGGAGTCTGCAGAGAGCTGATTGACCCACACACGGCAGATCCCTTTCACATCCAACTCATCCCCGTTATCATTGACGCAGAGTGCTAACCTACCTTATAGTAAAGATGATGACGGTAGGATAGTTAGTTAAAATAGGACTACAGAAGCTATCATCTCTTCTGGATTATTAAGAGGGGATGGGTGTATTTATATGCTCATTTATGTATTTGTTTATTATTTTCTTAGTTTCTTCCCTAGACTTCTATCAAGCTTAAAAAAAACACTCTCCAAGACTCTCCTTTAAGATAAATGTGTACATTTTTCGATAGACAAATTTCCCGGCCGAAGGCCGGTTCCTCTTAAATTACAGGATCGCTTTTGCTCGCCAGGAAAAACATCGACACGTAAATGACATGAAAAGTCTTAATATTGACAAAGAAATGGGTGAAAGGTCATACAATCGATAAACAAATGGGCCAAATGTCTTCAAATCTGAAAACTGATAGGGCTTACATGAGGAAAAATGGGGACCTGAAAAACAACCGATCTCCCCTTAAGCCAGCACATTGAGGGTCAAGAATAGCGTCAGGACTGGAGCCCCTTTTCGGGAACTCAAAGTCCCTTGACGTTAGGATGGCACTGACAACGTATGTGAATGTGGCAGATGTGTACACACTAGACCAGGGGTGTCAAACTCATGGCCCGCGGGCCAAATGTGGCCCTAGGGATGGTCATAAGTGGCCCGCGAGACAACAGCAAGATTTAATTGACCGTGAAATTATATTTGTTATGGAGGAAAATATATTATTGCTAGGAGACAGAAACTTCATATATTACCTATTGTTCATAATGGTAATACTTTAATCAAATTAAAATTGTTTATGACATTGTTTTCTAAAGGGAATATTTGTATAAATAAATATAACAAATCCGTATAAAACCGAAGGCACAGCCATTGCTGGTATATGAACGCATGAGCCGCCAAACGTTTTAAAAAAAAACAGACACGGAGAAGCGGTGTATTCCAGCACTACACTGATAGAAACACGCCGCTTCTGTAGCGAAATCGTGACTTATACTTCGCTTTTTAATTACCCAGTTAACCAAACTATAATTAAATATATACAGAATTGAGGTTTACCTTTGAAATAAAGTAGGGAATAGTCAAAACCGGTAACCAACACCTTGTGTCAGGCTTTCCTACTGAAGGATACGGCGTTACGTGCTTAGGCTTATGTTTTGTGGGTGGTTTTATGCAATTATATATTTTTAATTTGTAAAATGTAAAATTGTAAATATAATTTATCTGCCTTCCAGACTGACTCACTCTCGCTCCACATTTGATTGTCTTTTTACGGAATATTTAGAAATTTAAAGCAATACAGTCAGTTATTTGTGAAACTGTGACACACCCAGACTACTTTAGATTCGCCAAGCATTGTGAAGACTTGACAGTAGATTTTTGAGAAGCGCTCTCAAGATCTTCATGGAAGAGAACACAGCCTATTTTTGTTTGAAGACCCCTGTTCTTGTAAATACTGGGGAGTTTAGTGATGCAGATATGCAGCTGGAAATACTTTACATTCAGGCCAACTCTGCTCTCCAAGTATTAATTTTCAATCACATTTTTGTTGAGTTTTATCTGGGAGTAGGCAGGGAAAAGCTACCACATATTCATCACAATGCATGCTTTTGGGCTGTTCAGTTTGGAAGTACTATGTCTGTGAACAATCATTATCTCGGATGAAGATGAATAAATCCAAGTACCGAACTAATATTACAGATAAAGACTTGGATGCCATCCTCCAACTTGGAATAACTCCTTTGCAGCCAAATGTAGACAAACTTGTGGTAGACAATTGTGTGCAGTGCAGTGGTAAAGGAAGTCAAAGATGCAAGTTGCATAATATGTGTATGATATATATTTATCTAAATTTATTTTGCACGTACACCTATCTGTCCCAACAAAAATGATTTTGTACGTTTCAAAATTCAAATTAATTTTGTCACAAAACCCAAATGAAAATCTATAATATACTGTAGCCCCAGATTAATGCATATTGATACATAAACCTTTTGTTATCATTAGTGTCACTGTTTATGATACAAAATGAATTTTACATACTCAAAAACACTAACTCTACTAACATATTCCTTGTAAGCCAGATAAGTATTAAGGTGTAAACTCCAGTCTTGCAAATACATACTGGCCCTCAAGACTGTAACTAAATTCAGAATTGGCCCTCAAAAGGTTTTGAGTTTGACACTCCTTCTCTAGACATTAGTCGTGGTCTTAGATTTTCGAAGCAATATAGAAGCAATTTCGTGGGCTAATTTGAGCAGTTTTAGGTTTCAGAGAGGGCTACAACTTATATTTTGAAGTGTACAGTACATTCAGTATCATACATATTTGGCATATGACAAAATTTAAATTTATTTCGCGAAAAATAAAGAAAATGTATATTATATTTGACAGCGATGGTCATAATGATGTCCGCAAAACTGTATCTTGAGGAAGTCAATGAATGATTGGTGAGTGTACCCGATGATGAGTTAAGTATTAAAGAAGTCTATAATATTATTAACTTACCTGGATGAGTTATATTATAAGCAAGTGTATAGTAACTTACCTGATGAGCAAAGCGATGATAGCGATAGCGAGAGCGATGGACACCATACCGATGAGTAGCGCCAGGCCAAGGGATGCGCCGCCATGACCGCCATCTGTGGGGAGATACAAACAATTACACGTTAGTAAGGAGATCAGTTAGTTAGTTAGTTAGTTAAGGGGAGGTATGTCGGTTTTCTGGACACCCTCCTCCCTCATGTTTATCCCCATTAGTTTTGAGATTTTAACACATTCATCCCATTAGTTTGTCGATTTTAAGACCTTTCGTCCCATTTCTTTATCAATATCAAGACCTTTCGTGCCATTTAGGTGTCGATTTTTTCCTGGCGAGCAATAGCAGCCTGTAATTTAAGAAGAACCGGCCTTCGGCCGGAAAATATTTCTACCGAAAAATGTACAAATTATTCTTGAAGGGGTCTTGGGGATGTTTTTTTAAGCTTGATAGAGGTCTAGGGAGCAAACTAAAATCCTCCCTTAACCCTTTCCGACATTTGACGCGATTTTGAGCCTATTAGAGATACTTTAAAACCTTTGTTACCATCAGGGGTATTTAGAAACCTTTAGTTTAGTTACTTCAACCTCTGCAGTTGTCTTTGAGTTAGCTGTGGGCAGAAAACTAATTTTGGAGAGGTAATTATAAGAGTGAGAGAACTCTATTTCTTATTGCTAATCTGGCAACCTCTGCGTCCTATGTGCGTGAAAGGGATGGGGATGAGTCAATTTCTCGCTAGCTTAAAGAACCAGGCTATAGGTCCCTTAAAATAGGACTTCAGAGGCTATCAACCCATCTGGATTATTAAGCCAGCAAACTTTAACACAAGAATAGCGTCAGGACTGGAGCCCCATTTCTAGAACCCCAGTCCTTGTAAGGCGACTCTTGCTAACTACACTAATTAACTACTTGCGAGTTTCAGGCTATAAAGAAGTTGGAGTTTTTGACATTGATATTTAGCAGAATTACCAGCTAAAATGCGGTTGTGGTACATTTATGAAAACATACAACTAAATTCAACATCGATTTTATCCATTCGACATCTACTTTACTATTGTATTTCTGTTTAATACCGATGTTTACGGCACCAACTTCCTTATAGCTTGAAACTCGCAAGTGGTCAATAATTAGAGGGTCAGTTGGTAGAGCTCATACCTCTGACTCGTGGAATAACACACTTTACACAGTAACCCAACACAAATTATAGATCTTATATTTATTGAAGAGTTACATACAGTATATGTTTATATATTCAGATGGATAGCTAGAAAGATACAGAGATATATTTAAAAGTATGGAAAGAGATAAACAGACGCGACTTACACTAGCTGTTGTCTGAACTAAAACATACGAATATATATATATATATATATATATATATTTATATATATATATATATATATATATATATATATATATATATATATATATATATATATATATATATATATATATATATGTATATGTATATATATATACTGTATATATATATACCGGTATATATATATATATATAGTGTATATATGTAGTATGTACTGTATATTCAAATATCCATCCTCTAGGAAAGGAAATAGCCTCCACACGCGACCCTTCTGAGAACGATGTGCAACCTACGAGGTACTAATTATTGGGGTTAATTACATGGTTAATAACTCACACTAGTATTTTACATTCACACACACACACACTCTCTCTCTCACACACACACACACACACACACACACACACACACACACACACACACACACACACACACACACACACACACATACACAGAACAACCCTTAACATTTGTCCGCCATCACGTACACACATTAACTACAAGAGGAGGGAGAAAACAGGAAATTGGGAAGCGAGTAAGCAGGGGCGAGGCTGAAGGAGAGGTGAGGAAGGAAGGAAGGAAGGAAGGAAGGAAGGAAGGTAGGTAGGTAGGAAGGTAGGTAGGTAGGTAGGTAGGTAGGTAGGTAGGTAGGTAGGTAGGTAGGTAGGTAGGTAGGAAGGAAGGAAGGAAGGAAGGAAGGTAGGTAGGTAGGTAGGTAAGAAGGTAGGAAGGTAGGTAAGAAGGTAGGTAGGTAGGTAAGAAGGGAGGAAGGAAGGAAGGTAGGTAGGTAGGTAGGTAGGTAGGTAAGAAGGTAGGTAGGTAGGTAAGAAGGTAGGAAGGAAGGTAGGTAGGTAGGAAGGTAGGTAGGTAGGTAGGGAAGGTAGGTAGGTAGGTAAGAAGGTAGGAAGGAAGGAAGGAAGGTAGGTAGGTAGGTAAGAAGGTAGGAAGGAAGGAAGGAAGGAAGGAAGGAAGGTAGGTAGGTAGGTAAGAAGGTAGGAAGGTAGGTAGGTAGGTAGGTAGGTAGGTAGGAAGGAAGGAAGGTAGGTAGGTAGGTAGGTAGGTAGGTAGGTAATAATAATAATAATAATAATAATAATAATATTTATTCAGTTAGTAATTTACAGAGTTGGTACCACATAGTATGTTACAAATATGACATGTACCAGCTTTGCATAATTCCAACTAAGGATAGCCCAATAAGGCCATTAGGCGTATTTCCATTAGGGTCCTTGTGGGATTAGGTTAGCTGGGGAAAAGGGGAGGATAAAATAAATAGATACTTTAGAGAAAGTATTTCTAGGGGGGTTATTTTAAGATACCTTACATCCTATGGTAAATATCAGTAATCCGTAATCATTTCAGTTTGGTTTGCCTATCTCTTATGTCGTATTTAGTAGTAGACATAAGCTTGGTGCTCCCTTCTCGCAGCTGTCCGGTTCAGGTGTTCCTTCAGGCTACGTCTGAAGGAATACAGTGTTCTCTTTTCACGGACTGACTGGGGTAGGTCGTTCCAGTCTTTGATGGCAGTGAAGAAGAATGTTTGCTTACCCTGTCCTTGGATTCTCGGGACCTTAAAATTAAACATCCTGTTTCTTGTATTATGTCCACTCCTCTCATTTGCTTTAACAAAATCACTCTTAAGATATTCCGGAGCTCTGTCATAGAAAATTATGAAGGCAATAGTGAGCCTGATTTGTTTGGCCCTGTCAGAGACATTGAGCATACCTAGTGACTGAAGTTGTTCCTGGCCAACATGCGATCTGGGTCCTAGGTTCAGCATGAACCTAACCATTTTATTTTGAGTGACCTGAAGTTTGTGCTGTGCTGATTTAGATGATGCAGAGTACCAGGATGACACAGAATAGTCAAAATGACATTGAACAAGCGCTTCGCAAAGGGTCTTTTTGGTCGCTGCTGGCAAGCATCCCACCTGTCTATACAGGTATTTTATACGTGCTCTACACTTACACAGGATAGATTCCAAAATTGTTTCACCTGACAAACTCGAGTCCAGTTTTAGTCCGAGATATTTAACTTGTGACACTGTTGTTATAGGAATATCATTACAGTTGACCGAGAAGCCCACAATGTCTTTCAGTTTACGTTTTGTCCCACATAAGATGGCTTCCGTCTTGCCCAAGTGAAGAGATAGTCTATTGTCCACTAGCCATTCACTACATGATTCTAGTTCTTTGGAAAGTGAAGCGGCAATACTTATTGGGTCTTTTCCTGAAACCAGAAGCACACTGTCGTCAGCATACAGTAATAATTTACACGAGACGCTTAGTTCCATGTCGTTCACATAACAGAGAAAGAGTAAGGGACCAAGGATGCTTCCCTGCGGGACCCCACAGTTAATTGGCATAGGATCAGATATATTATCATCAATTTTGACTCTTTGTGTTCTACCACTAAGATAAGATTTAAACCAGTTCACAGACCCAATGCCCATTGCTTGTAGTTTATTACATTGGTAGGTAGGTAGGAAGGAAGGAAGGAAGGTAGGTAGGTAGGTAGGTAGGTAGGTAGGTAGGTAGGTAAGTAGGTAGGTAAGAAGTTAGGTAGGTAGGTAAGAAGTTAGGAAGGTAGGTAGGTAAGAAGGGAGGAAGGGAGGAGGTAGTAGAGAATGACAACAAGTTGAAGGGAAGAAAGAAGGTAGGAAGGAAGGGAAGACTAGAGAATGATCAATAATAGGAAGGAAAAAAAAGAAGGTAGGAAGGAAGGAAGGACTAGAGAATTATCAATAATAGGAAGAAAAAAAAGAAGGAAGGAAGGGAAGACTAGAAAAGGATCAATAATAGGAAGGAAAAAAAGAAGGAAGGAAGGGAAGACTAGAGAATGATCAATAGTAGGAGATAAGAAGGAAGGAAGGAAGGACAGAAAGAAGGAGAGATTAGAGAAGCATCAATGGTAGGAGGGAAAATAAAGAGGGAAGGAAGGAGTAGGGATAGAGACAGAAAGAAGACAACGTAGAGAGAAAAGTAAGAAATAAAGGATATTGTATACTATAAACAAATATAAAGGTATAATTAAAGAACCTATGCAAAGGGTAATTAAAGTGTCCATTATAATTGACCCATTAAACATGTTGATGATAAAAAATACATCTTATATAAGGATAGAAAGGTGTATATATATATATATATATATATATATATTAAGCAAAGTTAAATTACTATCAATATACCTAACGATTGAAGAACTAAAGAGTAACTGATTATAGAAGTGGAAAGGATAAGAATGGAGAATGTGACTGAAGATGAAACATCATAAGGAAAGAACAGAAAGATAGATTTACATACTGTAGCTACACTAAATGCATATGCTTAATTATAATTGAGGTAGATTGATCTCAAACAACAGAAAATGGAAGAAAGGCTAGCAAAGAAGAGAGAGAGAGAGAGAGAGAGAGAGAGAGAGAGAGAGAGAGAGAGAGAGAGAGAGAGAGAGAGAGAGAGAGCTAACTAATATCGAGGTTAGACAGACATAAGAAACATCTTAAACAAAAAATCCTGATACGATCTAGTTCCCCTTTATTGTCACATTTATCTTCTCTCTCGCTTTCTCTCTCTCTCTCTCTCTCTCTCTCTCTCTCTCTCTCTCTCTCTCTCTCTCTCTCTCTCTCTCTCTCTCTCTCTCTCTCTCTCATATACATACATACATACATACACACATATATATATATATATATATATATATATATATATATATATATATATATATACAGTTTATATATATATATATGTATATATATATATTTATATATAATATATATATTATATATATATATATATATATATATATATATATATATATATATATATATATATATATATATATCGATAGAAAAATAGATAATAATAATAATAATATTAATAACAACGGTTTGAAATAGGATTGCAGCGACATGAGCTGCAAGAATATATCTTACAGTGTGTGTGTGTGTGTGTGTTGGTCGTGGCGGAGGGACGAATTGGGGAACAACTAGGTTGATTGTATGGAGGTACTGGTACAATAAGATAAACTACAATGTAACTAGAATAAGATAGATTGTACACCACTTTGTAACTGTCACCTTAATAGTTATAAAGGGGGCCGGAGACAAAGGGAGAACTAGTAACCGAAAGTGTTTAGTTAACTTACTGTGTGTGCAAGTCGCAGCACATACTTCAAACGCAGAATACGAATTGTAATAATATATTGCATGAATACCACGTAATGATAATATCCCAGCATTTGTGGAGAATTTCATATTACTGTTCAATTATTACATATACAGTATACATGTATTTTTTAATCTATCATGTCCATGTCCTTTGTTCCAAAAATGCTTAAAACTGGTGAATATAGTGGCACACAGTGATTACATATCAATTAAATATACATAACAGTTCCTCCTGAAGCGAGAATCATAGCCGATAGTATAGTCTTCAGTGAAAACGTGGTGTGGTTTCCCATAAACGTTCGTTTTCTTCTATGAGGCAAATCGTTTTCTTTCAAGATGAAATAGGGTTACTTTTATATATAATGCTCGCAGGCCACATTGCTGTTATGATAATTACAGACTAATAACACACTATGATTTTAAGGGAGCCCACCTCGCTTTTTTTTTCTCGGTAATTGTTTAATCGAAGGCCTTTTTTTCTAGTTATTAAAAACGTAT
This sequence comes from Paralithodes platypus, assembly GCA_032716605.1. Taxonomy (NCBI): domain Eukaryota; kingdom Metazoa; phylum Arthropoda; class Malacostraca; order Decapoda; family Lithodidae; genus Paralithodes; species Paralithodes platypus. The sequence continues at coordinate 35,723,561 of CM064484.1, forward strand.
TCTATGGTGTATTATATGATATATAGAAGCAATAGAACTGTTAAAATTACCTGGGAAGTGTATATTAAACCAAATACAAAACTAAGAGCAGTGGGAGGGTGGAGCCTTGGAGGGGGAGAGAATCCTAAAATAAAAAATTTTTTGAGCACAGACTAAACCAAAAAATACACTACTGTATTTACATAGCTGGTCATTAACCTAACCTAACCTAACCTAACCTAAGCTAACCTGGGCATCCTGGGGGCTGCCGCCCCCAGACCCCCGCTGCTCTTGGGTTGAAAAGTGATAAAAAACATATCTCTTACCTCATTATTCAAAGTTTTGTATTTGGTTTAATATACACTTCCCAGGTCATTTTAACAGTTCTATTGCTTCTATATATCATATAATACACCATAGAATACGTTTTTAATAACTAGAAAAAAAGGCCTTCGATTAAACAATTACGTTTTTCTCTTATTCTCCCTCTCTCTTTGGCTTTTATCCATTTGGCCCCATTCAGCCTACTGTTTTAAGATGTTTACCCCCATCCAGGTGTCAATATTTTCTTGGTGAGCGGTAGCGAGCCAGCATATATATATATTTTTGTTTTGACAGCAAGCTAAATTTGTATATTTTAGATAGAAAAATATCTCCGGCGAAGCTGGATTTCTCCATACAATGCTGGCTCGCTATCGCTCGCCAGGAAGAAATCGAGACCTGGATGGGGATAAAAGTCTTAAATAGTTGGCTGAATGGGGCCGAATGGATACAACCCAGGGAAAGAGAGAAAAGGAGAGAAAGATAAAACAAAAAGCCGGTGACCCCCCTTGAGCTACGGTAGCTATCTAAGTATTATAATGTGACTTATTTCCCTCTATAGATTGTTCCTCTCGAAAATGTCACCAGTGGGGGTTGGTTGATTTATTATTATTATTATTATTATTATTATTATTATTATTATTATTATTATTATTATTATTTGTATTATTATTATTATTACTATTATTATTTGTATTATTATTATTATTATTACTATCAGGGGTACCCGGCGTTGCCCGGGTTTAAATTCTACTACCATAATCACCATCATCAATCACTACTACCACAATCATCACAATACTACTACTACCATAATCACCGGCCTCGACCTCCCTGTGCCTCATTAAACGGCGACCTCGATTTCGCTCGCTAAATGACCTCCGATTTTGGATCTGACCTCATCCGTACCCCCATTTTGGGGGGCTGCGAACAATTTTCGTTCCATACACCTTTTCGATCGGAGGCCGCCTCCTGCCCCACACGGCCATTTTTATATATTTGTTTTCAATTTCGGCCTCGAAACGACCTCCGATCGTGGCCTCGCCCCCTCTATGATCTGACCCAGGTCAATTGACACCCACATGCAAAGTTTCAGCTCCCCAGGTCCAAAACTGCGGCCGCCTATTAAGAACACACACACACACACACACACACACACACACACAGACAATCGAAAATATTATATAGATTATTATTATTATTATTATTATTATTATATAAATACAAATAATAATACACATTAATAATATAACAATAGCAAAGATAATAATGATAAGTGTAATGCTGATAGCAATATATTTGATTAGATTAATTATATTATTATTATATTAGATTATAGTATACAATATTTGCACTACTGTAATAGGCTACAAATGAAAATCAGGTTATGATAAAAGTCTACGGGTATCACATTCCCGATTTCATTCAACGTTTAGAGGTAGATCATCTTAAGGGGAGATGGGTCGTTTTTCTGGTCCCCCTTCTTCCTTAAGTTTAGCCCCATTAGTTTTCAGATTTTATGAAGTTCGGCCCATTAGTTTGGTGCCCCATTTCGCTGTCGATATTAAGACTTTTCGTGTCATGTAGGTGTCGATTTTTTCTTGACGAGCGATAGCGTGCCTGTAAGGAAGTGAAGGAAATGAGGAAGGGAGGAAGGTGAACTGGGGTAAGGAAGAAAAGCAGGGGGGAGGAGAGGAAGGGAGGGAGGGGGAGAGAGGTAAGAGAGGAGGGAGGAAGGGGAGGGAATAGGGAGATATGAATTAAGGAAGAAAGGGAGGTAAGGAAGAGAGGGAGATTGAAAGGAAGAATGTGAGGAAGAGAGGAGAGGAGAACGGAGAAATAGAAAGAAGTAGAAGAAGAAGAAGAAGAGGTTAGATAATATAGGGAGAAGGTTAGGAGAAAAAGAAGAAAAAAAAGAAGAGGGAAGATAATATAGGGAGAAGGGTAGGAGAAGAAGAAAGAGAAAAAGAAAGAACAGAAGAAGAAGAAGAAGAAGAAGAAGAAAGATAGAGAAAGAAAGGAAGAAGAAAATGAACCACTAAAGAAAAGAAGAATAGGAAGATAATAAAGGTAGAAGAAGAACAATAGAGAAAAAATAAACTGAATAAAAAAGAGAAGGAAGAGAATAAAGATCGAAGAAGAAGAAGAACACAAACAACTGAAGACAAAAGTAGAGGATGGTAACACAGATAGAAGAAGAAGAACGCGAGTAAGGAAGGAAGGAAGGAAGAGAGCAGAGAAGATAATTATAAGGAAGGAAGGAAGGAAGGAAGAGAGAAATGAAGATAATTATATTCGTGAGGAAGTAAACACCCCTACTACACAGACCTTTCATCTTGAACTTGAGACACTTCAAGGCTATGGTCGAGGTGGGTGGTTGGTTACTCATTAAAAGAAGGTGTCACACGAGTGACACAATCGATTCTTCCGTCAATTTATATAAGCAATTGTTGGTCTGGCAGCTCCCTCCCTTCCTTCCTTCTTTCTCCTTTCTTCCTTCCTTCTTTCTCCTTCCTTCCTTCCTTCCTTGTTTCTCCTTCCTGCCTCCCTCCCTTGCTTCCTTCCTTCCTTCCTTCCCTCCTTCCTTCCTTCCTTCCTTCCTTCCTTCCTTCCTTCCTTCCTTCCTTTATTCTACTTCCTTCATTCATTACTACATTCTTTCCTTCCTTCCTTCCTTCCTTCCTTCTCTACACGTTTCTTTCATTGGGCTATGGTGGGTTGCTTGGTTGCTCTCTATTATCACACACAAACCCGTACTTCCTTTATTCTCTTACCTCCAATATATTGATATTATTGTGTTCATATATATATATATATATATATATATATATATATATATATATATATAATATATATATATATATATATATATATATATATATATATATATATATATATATATATATATATATATATATAGAGAGAGAGAGAGAGATCCGTTGCTATAGGTTGCTAGGTGGAGGGGTAGTACTGTACAGCAAAGGGCATTACATAAACTATTTTTGCAAGAGTTTAGGGCAGTATCCTATTACCCTTATTGGCCCTATTGTAGTTAGTCTCCTGAGAGTTCTCTCTCTCTCTCTCTCTCTCTCTCTCTCTCTCTCTCTCTCTCTCTCTCTCTCTCTCTCTCTCTCTCTCTCTCTCCTTGCTTAGTATATTTATTCCTTTATTCATTGTCATGTGTCCATAGCTTTTCAAATATAATCGCCTTTACCTTAAAGTTTTTATTTTTAGTTTTTAAACATGACTTAGCAAATGTTGTGGATTTTTTTTATTTCCTCTCTTCACGGAAAATTAATGTTGTTACGTAATTTCCGCACGGTGATTTGTAGATTTTCAGTGTGTACTTACTCTAGTTCTTACTCTAGTTGTATTGCGGGAGTGAGCATGCTCGTTATTTCCCGCCTCCTATATGTGTAGGTGTTATATGTATCGTTGGAATGGCTGTGGATGTGTGTGTAGTCTGTATTTTTAGCCAATTGGCGACATCGGAAACGAAGACTTAGGGTGGATCTGTATGGTACCAGTCTCACTATAGACGGTACCGTCTCGCCCAAAGGCTTAGGTAGCCATCAGCTTAGGTGAACCATATGATACCCATCTCGCCTTGTACCATTTTTGCCAACCCCAGATGGGACGTCACAACGTCGTCCACTTATTCCAGGTACCTATTTACAGCTAGGTGAACTGAGGCTAACACATGAAAGGAGACAAGCCCAATTTGTCTCCGCCCGGCCGGGGATTGAACCCCCGACCCCTCGTGTGTGAGACGAGAGCTCTACCTACTAGGCTACGGGCTGTGTGTGTGTGTGTGTGTGTGTGTGTGTGTGTGTGTGTGTGTGTGTGTGTGTGTGTGTGTGTGTGTGATAATATGTAAATATTCCCACTTCCCCTAGTATTGACATTTTCGGTGTAACATTAACTACTAACTTGAGCTGGACACATTATGTTAGAAGCATTGCTAAGAATGCCTCTAAAAAACTGGGACTCCTGTACAGAGTTCGAGAATTCTTCACTGACGAGCAGTTGGCCGTAATATATAAAAGTCATGTGCGTTCTCAGATGGATTACAGTTCACCTCTGTGGAGTGGAAGTGGAGTGGTTGCATTGAGGCAGTTGGACAAAATTCAAAATAAAGCTATTAGATTAATCAATAACCCTGCAATCACACAGGACCTTCCTACATTATCCATACGAAGAAACGTTGCATCCCTTGCATTATTCTACAGATATTTTCACAGCAATTGTTCCGAGGAACTTGCTTCAATTGTGCCGCCTCTCCACATCTTTCCCCGTAGAACTGGGGCAGCTGAGAGCGCCCATGAATTTACACTTTCTCCTCCACAATGCAGAACTTCTGCTTATCAAAATTCATTTATCCCTAGAACTACTACTCTTTGGAATTCACTTCCCTCGAGGTGCTTTCCACAAACTTACAATCTGCAAAAGTTTAAATCCAGTTGTTACAAACATTTTATGAATGGAGGATGCCTTTAGGCACATTGACCTTTTTGTTTTATCTGTGTTTTTCCTTCCTCCGTTCATTGTCTCTTTAAAAAAAAAAAAAAAAAAAAAAAATAATAATAATACTCGCCAGGAATAGAATTACTGCCCTCTTGTTGTTCTCACTTCAACCCTTCCTGACCGGTTACAGGGGGGGGGGGGGCTGTTGTTTTTATTTGGTAATATACATATACAAACTACAAGATATATAAACACATATACACTCACACGGATGCTATCAAACTTATACACACACACACACACACACACACACACACACACACACACACATGCACACATTCCTTGATTTTGGCCCTGTCACTTTTTTAACTCTGGGGGAGGCACTCGTCACAGACAGTTTTGTCTTTTGTCTCCCTCATCCATGTAGAAAAAATAAATCGCATTCGCACACTTACAAAAAAAAAAAAAAATACACACACACACACACACCAATAAAGCACTAGCTGACTAGGGCAATACCCAGGGGATGTGATAAGTAGTTGCTGGAACTCCTGGTTAATTTTTCTGGCTTCACTCACTGATAAGTGCATGCTTTACGAAGGCCTTCCTATTGAGTAAGCACTACATAGGAACCAAGGACAAAGGAAGAGAGGGAGAGAGAGTTAGAGTGAGTGAATGAGTGAGTGAGTGAGTGAGAGAGAAAGAGAGAGAGTTAGAGAGAGAGAGAGAGAGAGAGAGAGAGAGAGAGAGAGAGAGAGAGAGAGAGAGAGAGAGAGAGGTAGGTAACATATCGACAGTCGGTACTTAATATCCTTGACAAGAGGAGGCGCCGATAATTGCCGTTAGACGTGAAGCAACATCATGCATATTCAACACTAACCAAAGTATCATAAAACACTGCCTGTTCTACGATAAGCCTTCCTAGAGTCACCACTGTATAAAAACCAAGGCCAAAGAACGGGGGGAGAGAGAGATAGAGAGGTGGTTGTGGAGGTGGGGGGGGGGGGGGAGAAGAGAGAGAGAGAGAGTGAGAGAGCGAGAGAGAGGAGGAGGTGGCTATGGAGGTGTGTGTGTGTGTGTGTGGGGTGGGGAGAAGGGGGGTCTTGGGGTCCTTGGCTGTCTTGTTACATGGATCGGGCCTTGCTGGGGAGTATGAGGTAAGGGAGGGGTAGGTGAGCTAAGAATGTATTGGGGTATTTAGGGGAGGGGGGAGGGAGCAATTAGGGGAACACATATCTCTTTCACCCCTTCTGTACCGGCGACGTCTTTTTTAGTTGTTCCTGCTGTAGTTTAGACGATTTTGTGCAGCTTAAGAAGGCTCTGAGGTAGTAAGAAGGGTTAAGTGAGATAGGTCGAAACCTGTTAATTGCTGGGGGCCCCTTTTAAAATGAATACAATCGTCTAATAGTAGCCCAGAATTCAGGACGGCGCCGGTACAGAAGGGGTTACATTAAGGACTGTGAGTGTCGTTTTTCTGCATAAACAAGTCATTTTAGTGTTATTTTGAAAGCCATGGACGATTTCATTCAACGTATGAAGGACCTCCTATGACCAAGGGGACAAAATCAATGTTTTGACCCACTCTCGCAGGTTCTTCTGTGTAGGAATACAAGTGTCTAATTCAGTGAGCCAGCATTTAAGGGGACAGTGGTTATATTTTATAGGGAAATTTATGGTGGAATTTTTAGACGTTTGCCCCATTAGTTTGGAGATTTTAAGAACTTTCGCCCCATTGCTGTCAATGTTATGCCCTTTTGTGCCATTTAGGTGTCAATGTTTTCCTGGCGAGCGAAAGCGAGTCTATAAAAAGAGGAACTGGCCTTCGGCTGGGACATTTTTCTACCGAAAAAATGTACACATTTTATCTTGAAAGTGGGTCTAGTGGGTGTAATTTTAAGCTTGATGGAGGTCTAGGGAACAAACTAAAAATATCCCCTTAATGGAAGTGGCGCCAAAATCTAGACAAAGAGTTTGGGGAATCGGACGGGAGGGGAATAGGGAGACAAAGGATATATAGAGAGACATTTGTGGGGAGACAATACTGAGGTAGAGTAGGTTTACACGAATTTATGGGAAATAATAATAATAATAATAATAATAATAATAATAGAAGAAGAAGAAGAAGAAGAAGAAAAATATAAAGATGAAGAATACAAAGACGAAGAAGAAGAAGAAGAAGAAGAAGAAGAAGAAGAAGAAGAAGAAGACCCACGTTGCATAAAAAAAACTAAGGAACGGACGGGCCGACTGTAAAAAAAGTGTGGGGTGTGGGGGTGAGAGGTTATGCAAGGAAATAGAAATCGTGTGCCCCTCCAAGGTGAATACACAAGAATCACGCTGTGGGGAGTTTTGAAAGAATAAATGAAGGATAATAGACAAAATAAATAAGATACACATACAGGTCGATAGCTATAGATAAATAGATACATAAATGAATAGACATAGATAGACATATAGATAGTTATACATAAGATACAC
>CM064484.1:35733302-35738302 GCA_032716605.1 Paralithodes platypus
TGTTTAATGTATTATGTTAATCTAGATATATTTGGCTCCAGATATACCTTTCCTCTATGCTGTATATACTAAACCCTCTATCTATCTATTTATCTATCTATCTGTCTATACCCCCTTCTCGAAGAGTATTATTTATGCTTATTAATTAATTTATCTTTTTACTTGACCATTTGTTCTCTTACTGTGATAAATATACCCGTTTTTTACTGTTGTTTTCATTTACTCTCTTGTTAGACCCTGCTGGACCGGCGACGTCTTTTTATTATATTCTAGCGATATTTAAACGATTTTGAGCAGTTTAAGAAGGATCTGTGGTAGTGAAAAAGGGTTAAGGGGAGGTATTTAGTTTGTTCCCTAGACCTCCATCAAGCTTAAAATTACACCCCCTAGAGTCCCTTTCAAGATAAATGTTTACATTTTTCGGTAGAAAAATGTCCCGGCCAAAGGCCGATTCCTCTTAAATTACAGGCTCGCTATCGCTCGCCAGGATAAAATCGACACCTGAATGGCACGAAAGGTCTTAATATGGGGTGAAAGTTCTTAAAATCGCTAAACTAATGGGGCAAACGTTTTATAATATCAAAAGCAATGGGGCTAAACATGAGGGAGAAAAGGGGTCAAGAAAAAAGTCCCTCAAGTGGAAATCTCCCCTTAAGTGAGATAGTCCGAAGCCTGTTTCATTGCTGGAGGTCCCTTCTTAAAGTGAATCTAATCGTCTAATATATATCAGCCAGTATATTATGACACGGGTAACACTGGTAGTCGACGCCGGGGTTAATAGATGTATTTAAGGGGGGATGGGATGATTTTGATGGCCCCCCTTCTCCCTCGTGTTTAGCCCCAGTGGTTTTTAGATTTTAAGTCGTTCGGCTCATTTGTTTGGCGATTTTAAGACTTTACGCCCCATTTCTTCATCAATGTTAAGACCTTTCGTGCCATTTAGGGGTCGGTTTTTTCTAGCGAGCGGGAGCGAGCCTTTAATTTTGAGAGTAACCGAAAAATTTACACATTTATCTTGAAGGGGGGTGGGGGGGGGGGGGGGTTATTATTTTGTTTTGTTTACGGGTTGATGGAGGTCTAGGGAAAACACTAAACAAATACTAAATAGATAAAACACCAAGCCAATTCATAAGGCCAGCTCCTCTTAATATTCCTAAAGCATCATTTCCTCAACATGTAAGGCTGTCCAATGTCCATCATGGGTGTCTTACCTTGATATGTACAGTTATATCTCTCTCTCTCTCTCTCTCTCTCTCTCTCTCTCTCTCTCTCTCTCTCTCTCTCTCTCTCTCTCTCTCTCTCTCTCTCTCTCTCAAGCTAAATACAATATTTACCGTGTAAAGTCTTCACACTAGTTTATACATTTTAAACTAACGTAGTTGTATACATTTAGTAATAATTATAATTTTGAAAGGACGCAAAGTGAGTGAGCCAAATAATTTCAATTGAGTTGTATAAAACATGATTGGTAGAGTTAGCGTACCAGACAAGTACTACAAAACTATCTAATAATCGCCTAGATAAATATCTTCCCCTCCACTACACCGACTGTCTAATAAACTAAAGACACTGTCAACCCGCGTCATAATCCTTAACCCCTTCTGTACCGGTGACGTCCTTTTCATTATATGCGGGCAACTATTGGACGATTGTATTGAGCTTAAGAAGGACGTCTACAGATATAAAACGCAACAGACTATCTCAATCAATCCTCTTAGTGGGCATACATCCTTCCTAAGCTTAATAAGATCGTCTATATGTAGCTGACATCAAATCGAAAAAACGTCGCATTATATTGTGTTTTGTTGTCTTATATGTAAATTATATATATATATATTGTCTTGCAGCATAAATCACATATGTGTGATCAAATTATGTTGTAAAACTCGCAGGAAAAAATAAACATTGGGACACCAAGGTTTCGTCTATTCTCTCAAGACATCTTCAGGGTAATACAAGAATACAGTGGAAGGCGGAGGCTTAAATACCCCTCCGCCTCCGCTTTCTACTGTATTCTTGTATTACCCTGAAGATATCTTGAGAGAATAGACGAAAGCTTGGTGTTCCAATGTTTAATTTTTCCTGCAAGTTTTACTAAATATATTGTCTTCTCTTACTTCTCCCCCCCCCCCTTCCCCCCTTCCCCCACTCTTTCACTAGCCAGAAGTTTCCATACCTCCCCCCTCCCTTCATTCTCTTTTTCTCTCGCTTGGCATGATCCAGTTCTTGTTAGCTTAGAGTTAGTTCATCTCTCTCTCTCTCTCTCTCTCTCTCTCTCTCTCTCTCTCTCTCTCACACACAATAGTTTTTTTAATGGTTACAGAGTTTACAACATTTCATGCCTATTAAGGTTGTTTACAGACTCAAAGAACTGTTTTAACTTCGTATTTATCTTGAAGCTTAACCCCTTCTGTATTTTAAATTATTTGAGCTATATTTAGACGATTTTGTGCAGTTTAAGAAGGATCTTTGGTAGTAAAAAGGGTAAAGTGAGATAGTTCGAAGCCTGTAATTGCTGGAGGTCCTTTTCAAACTGAATACAAGTAGCCAAAATAGTTAAAAGGACGTTGCCGGTACGGAAGGGGTTAACCAACATAGCTTTTCCTAATTCTTTTACTTAACCCTATCTATCTATCTATCTATCTATTATTTATCTATGCGATGACGCTATTCTTTCGTCTATTATGGCTATGCTTAGACGATTTTCTTCAGCTTAGGAAACACTTATGTCAACTCGCCCGATGATAACCCGAATAAAATGTGGAATAACGTCATAGGTACTGAAAGGGTTAAGGGGAGCTTGACTATCTATAAGTTATAAGTTAACTCTATCGGTCTATCTATTTATCTGTTTGTCTATCTATCTCTCTCTGTCTCTATCTATGTATCTATCTATGTATCTATCTATCTGAGGTGTGGTGGAGTGGTCTTGCCACTGGCCTGGTAATCCAAAGGTCCCGGGTTCAAATCCCGATGTATCAATGGGAAGATATTATTGGGATGGAATTTGTGCTGTACCTGTGGTATCAGTGCGTTACCACAAGCCCACCGAAACGTCAATAAAATACCCTTATTGTTCCCTGATTAAATAGCACTGTATGAATATTCCCATATTCAAAATATGCTATAGGGGTGCAATGCCTGGTGAGTTATCTGCTCAACAGGTGGCGTTGTGTGTGTGTAAGTGTGAGAGTCCGAGTGTAGGGGGTGAGACAGTGAAGCACGGGAACGAGGTGGCTTCAGAGATGGGGTCGTTTCGGGCCATGAGTGAGCACCGTGCCTCATGTGAAGGCAAGATGGCAGGTGCTCGTTGTACTCTACGTGCTTCACATGTCTCACTCCCTAGACTGGAACAAGAGCTCACGGGCTTCACTGTTCATTGTAAAGCGGTGAATGTTAAGGCTCTCACCCTATGCCCGAGAGGAAGTAAGTTGGAATATAGAAAAAACAAAAATCTACATATTTATATATTTGTCTATATATATCGATGTATCTATCTATCTGTCTCTATCTATGTATCTATGTCTATCTATCTATTTATCTATATGTCTATCAATCTCTATCTATATATTTAGATCTATCTATGTATCTATCTGGCTATCTCTATATATTTATTTATCTGTATTTATCTATATATCTGTCTGTATATCTATCTGTCTGTTTATCTATCTTTCTGTGTATCTCTATCTATCTATGTATATATCTGTATATGTATCTCTTTATATATATTTATTGTATGGTTGTCATGTGAAGCTACAACAACCTTAATAATCCTTTCTTGCACAAGGATGTAGAATAAAAGTCCAGAGATAAGTTTATAGGTTCTTATTAGCCAAAGATATACAGAGAGCTGGGGTGGCACTGTTATGCTGAGTGCCGACCGGATGTTACTGATGAAAACCTGTGCAGCGGTGCCGGATATATTTGGTGCAACGCTGCCGATACTACAGAGTACGGTATATTATCATGGGATATTAAACAATGATAGTATTGCCCTGAAAGTACATGTGTGTATGTTGCAATATGATTAAGGCATGTGTACACTCTGTATATATGTTGTGTGTGCACTTAACCTATATCAACATTTATCTAGCCCTCTATCTATCTCTATATCTTTATTTATCTATATGTCTATCAAATCTATCTATCAATTGTATTTATATCTATCTATATGTCTATCTCTATCTATTTATCTATCTATCTCTATCTATTTATATCTATCTAACTATATCTATCTATTTATCTATCCATCTATCTCAAACCGAAAGGCGAAAGTGAACACAAATACCAGGATCTAAGACAAATTTAGTGGGGTACAATTATTTTGAGTTGGATTACTACTTTTTGCTGCCTTGAAATTACCAGGTCTATTAAGGGGGAAGGTAGTCGCTTTTTCTGGACACCCTTCTCCCTCATGTTTAGCATCATAATTTTGACATTTTAAGACGTTCGGCCCATTAGTTTGGCGATTTTAACACCTTCAGCTCCATTTTGTTGTCAATTTTAAGACCTATCGTGTCATTTAGGTGTCGATTTTTTCCTGGTAAGCGATAGCGAGCCTGTAATCATAAGAGGAACCGGCCTCTGGCCGGGATTTTTTCTACAGAAAAATGTACAAATTTATCTTAAGGGGGGGGGGGGGGTTTAGGGGATTTTTTCTAAGTTTGAGGGAGGTCTAGCGAGGAAACTCAAAACTAAATGAATACATGAGAGAGAGAGAGAGAGAGAGAGAGAGAGAGAGAGAGAGAGAGAGAGAGAGAGACAAGAAAACAAATCTTCACTTATTCATAGCCCACAACAAACTACAGTATAGAGATTCAGATACCCACAGTTTAGTTGAAATATACTTGGTAATTTCAATGAAACAAGAAATAGTAATCCAATATGTAAATGTGCCTCTCATAATTTAGTGTTAATCCTGATAGTCATTACATTTTCCAGTTTTTATTAGAGAGAGAGAGAGAGATAGATAGATATATAGAGAGGGATAGATAGATAGA
>CM064484.1:35743302-35773302 GCA_032716605.1 Paralithodes platypus
CGTCTTATAATCTCCAAACTATTATGCTAAACATGAGGGAAAAGGGGGTCCAGAAAAAGCGACTACCTGCCCCTTAACATAATAGCCACAAGATATATTTAGAGTCAATAGTAAGATATATAAATAGTCAGCTAGGAAGACTATTTTTAGAGTCAAAAGTAACATATATAAATGCCACAAACAAGGTATATTTAGAGTCAAAAGTAAGATATATGAATGCCACAGACAAGATATATTTAGAGTCAAAAGTAAGATATATAAATGCCACAAACAAGATATATTTAGAGTCAAAAGTAAGATATATAAATGCCACAAACAAGATATATTTAGAGTCAAAAGTAAGATATATAAATGCCACAAACAAGATATATTTAGAGTCAAAAGTAAGATATATAAATGCCACAAACAAGATATATTTAGAGTCAAAAGTAAGATATATAAATGCCACAAACAAGATATATTTAGAGTCAAAAGTAAGATATATAAATGCCACAAACAAGATATATTTAGAGTCAAAAGTAAGATATATAAATGCCACAAACAAGATATATTTAGAGTCAAAAGTAAGATATATAAATGCCACAAACAAGGTATATATAGAGTCAAAAGTAAGATATATAAATGCCACAAACAAGATATATTTAGAGTCAAAAGTAAGATATATAAATGCCACAAACAAGATATATTTAGAGTCAAAAGTAAGATATATAAATGCCACAAACAAGATATATTTAGAGTCAAAAGTAAGATATATAAATAGCCAGCTAGGAAGATATTTTGCTCCCCTTCAAAGCTCGATTTCTAGTTGTAAATTGATTCATAAATTATCGTCCACCCCCATCCCATACACCCCCCCCCCTCCACCCCCCACCCCCTCCGGCAGTGTCTTGAGGGCAACTAACACCTTCACTCTCTCCCGATACTTAGGGTGGGGTTTTTTTCTCTTTATTTATTTTGTCTTGATAGCCTACTGGTTATAGTGCACTGAATTTCGTTGTGAGTATCCTAGGTTCGAATCCTTGGAGTAATACATATATTCATTAGTTTCATTGATTTAATTAATTAGGTCTATTTGTAAGTTAATTGGTGGGTTAGTGATATTATAAATTTAACTATTTATTAATTTATTATTTAGATACGGTACATTTATATTATTTTAGCTTCCTCCTAAGACCTCCATAAAGTTTTTAAGAAATGCCCCCCAGACCCCCCCCCCCCCCCTTTCGAGATACATTTTTAAATTTTTCGGTATAAAAGCATCCTAGCCGAAGGCCGCTTCCACCTAAATTGCAGGCTCGATTTAGCTCGCCAGGGGAAAAAATCGACACCTAAATGGCATGAAAGGTCTTAAAATTGACAAATGCAAGGGGGCGCAAGACCTTAAGATTGCCAAACTAATGGGTGTCTTATTATTTCAAAACTAATGGGACAAAGCATGAGGGAGAAGGGGGTTCAGAATCCCCCCCCCCTCCATAAATTTACCGTTGGTTTAGTTGCCGAATTCAAAAGAATCCCGAAACATTGCAACATTTAAGAGGCCTAATAAATGAAGGTTTCCACTTGCGGGATGTTTTTTTTTTTACCCCTTTCTCCCTCATTTTTAGCCCCATTGATTTTGAGATATTTATACGTTTACCCTATTAGTTTGGCGCTTTAAAAATCTTTCGCCCCATTTATGTAAATTTTAAGACCTTTCTTGCCATTTAGGTGTCTGTAATTTAAGAGGAAGCGGCCTTTGGCCGGAACATTATTAATTTTAACCTTGATAGAGGTCTAGGAAATAAACTAGAAACCTCCCCTTAAAAGTTTCCTGGAAAAAAGAGCTCGTATGAATCTACCTGCCACGGACATTAGTTCCAGGGCAGTAGTTCCCTTTCCAATGTTCCCTTACCCACTCTAAACCACTGTTTGGACACTTGATCCTCAGTGTTTTGGAGGACAAGCAGCCTAGAAGGGTCACTAGATCTGTTGTTGCTTGATTTCCGTTGTACTCCGTTGTACCTCTGCCCCCCCCCTTACCCCCCTCCCACCCATTACCCCCTCCCTTGTATGTCTAACCTAAACCTTGATATGTCGTGAGTGAAACTGTACCGATGGAAGGTTTACTCTCTCTCTCTCTCTCTCTCTATCTATCTATCTATCTATCTATCTATCTATCTCTATCTATCTATCTATCTCTATCTATCTATCTATCTATCTGAATCTATCCATCTATCTATATATGAATCTATCAATCTATCTTATCTATCTATTTATCTATCTACGTACGTATCTGAATCTATCCATATCTGTTTATCTATCTATCGATCTGTCTGTCTATCTGCCTGTCTGACTGTCTATACAAAGAGACACGGAAATACAACAAAAACATAAACACATAAATATCCACAAATATGCTCACACACACACACACACACACACACACACACACACACACACACACACACACACACACACACACACACACACACACACACACACACACACACACACAGACAGATACACGCGCGGGCATGACTGGTAACGAACTGCATAAGTGTTGTTTCTTAGTACCAGAGCTAAGCCAATCCACCACTTGCGAGTTTCAAGCTATAAGGAAGTTGGAGCCGTAAGCATCAATATTAAGGGGACACTGACTGCTTTTTTGGCCTATAAATTAATTCATTCATATACCCCACTCAAAATACATTTGTACATTTTTCGGTAGAAAATGTCCCGGCCGAAGGCCGATTCCTCATACAATTACAGGCTCGCTATCGCTCGCCAGGAAAAAACTCTACACCTAAATAGCACGATAGGTCTTAAAATGTATAACGAAATGGGATGAAAGGTCTTAAAATCGCCAAACAAATGGGCCGAACGTATACAAATCTAAAACAATAATGGGACTAAACACGAGAGAGAAAGGGGACCAGAAAAACGACAGTCTCCCCTTAAACAAAAATGCAATAATAATGTAGGTGTCTGGTGGATAGAAAGTATGCTGAAATTGATTTTATGTGTTAATATAAGCACTACGACCGTAATTTGTGTTAATATATGCACTACGACCGTATTTTGTGTGTTAATATATGCACTACGACCGTAATTTGTGTTAATATATGCACTACGACCGTATTTTGTGTGTGTTAATATATGCACTACGACCGTAATTTGTGTTAATATATGCACTACGACCGTATTTTGTGTGTTAATATATGCACTACGACCGTATTTTATGTGTTAATATATGCACTACGACCGTAATTTGTGTTAATATATGCACTACGACCGTATTTTGTGTGTTAATATATGCACTACGACCGTATTTTATGTGTTAATATATGCACTACGACCGTAATTTGTGTTAATATATGCACTACGACCGTATTTTGTGTGTTAATATATGCACTACGACCGTATTTGATGTGTTAATATATGCACTACGACCGTATTTTGTGTTAATATATGCACTACGACCGTATTTTATGTGTTAATATATGCACTACGACCGTATTTTATGTGTTAATATATGCACTACGACCGTATTTTGTGTGTTAATATATGCACTACGACCGTATTTTGTGTGTTAATATAAGCACTACGACCATATTTTATGTGTTAATATATGCACTACGACCGTATTTTGTGTTAATATATGCACTACGACCGTATTTTGTGTTAATATAAGCACTATGACCGTATTTTATGTGTTAATATATGCACTACGACCGTATTTTGTGTGTTAATATATGCACTACGACCGTATTTTGTGTGTTAATATAAGCACTACGACCGTATTTTATGTGTTAATATTAGCACTACGACCGTATTTTATGTGTTAATATATGCACTACGACCGTATTTTATGTGTTAATATATGCACTACGACCGTATTTTATGTGTTAATATATGCACTACGACCGTATTTTGTGTTAATATATGCACTACGACCGTATTTTGTGTGTTAATATAAGCACTACGACCGTATTTTATGTGTTAATATTAGCACTACGACCGTATTTTATGTGTTAATATTAGCACTACGACCGTATTTTATGTGTTAATATATGCATTACGATCGTATTTTATGTGTTAATATATGCACTACGACCGTATTTTTTGTGTTAATATAAGCACTACGACCGTATTTTATGTGTTAATATATGCACTACGACCGTAATTTAGCTGGTAATTCCGCTAAATATTGATGTAAACAAATTCTACTTGTGTTGGATGTGTTTGAAATCTGTTGGAATCATTAGTGTGTGGAGCTTGCTGGCATACGTGTTTGTCATGGGTAAGCCTGTACATATATCATTGTAGCAGTGTGTCGGCTATTGTCTGAAGGCAAATGTGTACGCAGCCTAATATGCACAAGTGCGCGGAATTTCGATGTGAGTGTCCTAGGTTCGAGTCCTTGGAGTGCCACATGTATTTGTTGATTTCTTTAATTGAGTTTAGAAGTGAAGTTGGGTTGGTGGAAACCAAATAAAAACATAATGCCTTAGTGCTTTTTATGATATGTGATTATAAACATCTGATCGAATAAGTAAACTCCACTTCTGAATCGCCAGAGTGTAGCTTTAGAACCTCTACCCGAGTCACACTTTAAGGGGAGATATCCACTTGAGGGACTTTTTTCTTGACCCCTTCCTCCCTCATGTCTAGCCCCGTTGCTTTTAAGATTTTAAGACGTTCGCCCCATTAGTTTGGCGATTTTAAGAATTTACGCCCCATTTTGTCAATTTTAAGATCTTTCGTGCCATTTAGGTGTCGATTTTATCCTGGCGAGCGATAGCGAGCCTGTAATTTAAGAGTAATCGGCCTTTGGCCGGGAAAATTTTCTACCGAAAAATGTACAAATATATCAAGGGGGTGACATTTTTAGATTGCTGGAGGAGTAGGAAACAAACTAAAAATCTCCCCTTAACAAAATCATGTAATAAAAGACAGTCATCAGATTAAAATAGTAACTTCTGCCACTCCCCAGATGCTGTCCATTGGGGTAAACAAATAAACAACGACGATGTTCACTTGTTTATCGCGGCGTCGAGGTCACCAACAACGTTATAATGGTTTGTCTCAGCGGTTCGGGATCTTTATATACCTTGCATTATTGTTTATGTTGTAGTGTGTGTGTGTGTGTGTGTGTGTGTGTGTGTGTGTGTGTGTGTGTGTGTATGTGTGTGTGTGTGTGTGTGTGTGTGTGTGTGTGTGTGTGTGTGTGTGTGTGTGTGTGCCTAAGCCTCCCCCCGTGTTTGTAAGTGTGTCTGTGCGTGTCTGCCAGTGTGTGCATGTGTGTGCATTTTTGTGTTTGGATACGTGTGTGCCCCCCCCCCCCCTCTCTCTCTCTCTCTCTCTCTCTCTCTCTCTCTCTCTCTCTCTCTCTCTCTCTCTCTCTCTCTCATATATACATTTATTTTCTGCTTAGCTTCCTGCATAGTAAATATCCAACACATAAATAATACTGATGAACACCTTTTAACCCGTTCACTACCGGGGACGTCCTTTTCATTAGATTTTGACAATTATTAGACGATTTTATTCAGCTTAGGACGGACATGTAGCCATTAAGACTCTCCAGACTAGCCTATCTCAATTAACCCTTTTTGTTTTTAATCGCCACAGATACTTCCTAAGCTGCATAAAATCGTCTAAATATAGCTGAAATAAAACAATAGACAATCCCGATAGTAAAAAGGGTTAATGAGTACCTGTAGCCTAATTTGGTAAACATAGAAAACGGCTTGTGTGTGATGGTGTTTGAGTTTAACCCCTTGAGGATTATGACGCGTTTTGGCAGGTTATTTTGGCTATCATTCGACGATTTTATGCCGTTTAGAAAAGACCTCGAGGAATCTAAGGGGTCAAAACCACAAAAACAGCTCGATCATGCCTCTCGCTCCCACAGATCCTTCCCAAGCTAAATAAAATCGTCTAATGCTAGCCAAAATCAACTGCCAACACGCGTCATGATCCTCAAGGGGTGACTTATGTAAAAGGAAAATTAATGTTGTCGTTTGGGAAAAAACAGGTTATGTAGCTAAGTATGTTTTTGTTAGCTGGCAGGTGACGTCATCTCTCAGTTTCCCTCTCTTTTCGTGGGTGTGTGTTTGTTTGTTTGTTTGAAGTGTGTTTGTGTGTGTGTGTGTGTGTGTGTGTGTGTGTGTGTGTGTGTGTGTGTGTGTGTGTGTGTGTGTGTGTGTGTGGGACCAGATAACCAGCCCATGTCCCCTTAACTTTATTTGCTGTATTGATTTGCTTTCATTATTATTAACCTTAACCTGCATCACACACTTGACCCAATAAGCTTTGTTAAATCATTATCTTCATTAACTAACAGTAATATTTATCTCTCCACTCGCCGTTACACACACACACACACACACACACACACACACACACACACACACACACACACACACACACACACACACACACACACACTCACTCTCACACACACACACACACTCACTCACTCTCACACACACACACTCACTCACACACACACACTCACTCACTCACTCACTCAGACACACTCACTCACTCACTCACACACACTCACTCACTCACACACACTCACTCACTCACTCACTCACTCACTCACACACACACACACACTCACTCACACACTCACACACTCACTCACTCACTCACTCACTCACACACACACACACACACACACACACACACACACACATAGTGTAAGTGACATTGACTGACCGCAGGCTGTTTACAATGACTAGTACAGAACGTGTGAAAGTCACCTGATATATAATAAGTGGGAATTAGAGTAAGTGGTCGTGGATGGTGTGTGGGTGGCTGAGAGATACAATACTATATATATATATATATATATACGGATATTACACGGTAGACGTAAATAATTGTCAGAGGGATAGAGAGGGGCCTAGATACTCAGAATTCTAGCGCTATTATCGGATACTCAGAACATTTACGGCACCTTAACTCCCTCTGGTCGCCGTATCGTACATGCTGATACCGTAATTCTAGCGCTATTATCGGATACTCAGAACATAAACAATGGGGCTAAAAGTCTTAAAATCGAGAAAGGAATGGGGCTAACGTCTTTAAATTTCAAAACTAATGGGGCTGTAATGAGGGAGAAGGGGGTCTATATAAAACCACACCCACCTCGCCTTATCTTACGGCACCTTAAGGGGGGTGACCTGTTTTTGTTCTGTCCTTTTCTATCTTTCTCTGGCTTGTATCCATTTGGCCCCATTCAGCCTACTGTTTTAAGACGTTTTTCCCCATCCAGGTGTCAATCTTTTTACTGGTGAGCGGTAGCGAGGCAGCATATTTTTTATTTTTGTTTGACAGCAGGCTAAATTTGTACATTCTTCGATAGAAAAATGTTTCCGGCGAAGCCGGATTTCTTTATATAATGCTGGCTCGCTTTCGCTCGCCAGGAAGAAATCGACACCTAGATGGGGATAAACGTCTTAAAATAGTTGGCTGAATGGGACCGAATGGGTACAAGCCAGAGAAAGAGAGAAAAGGACAGAAATAACAAAAGGCAGGTCACCCCCCTTAAAGTAGCCGTGCTATTAATCGTTGTCGTAAGCCGCAGTGTTTACGGCAGATTTTCATTTTAGGGATATTTCTTTTTTGAACCTCCATCTTCCTCATGCTTAGCCCCATTAGATTTTTTATATTTTCAGACGTTCCCACCGTTAGTTTGGCGATTTTAAGACATTTTGCCCAATTTATGTCAATATTAAGACCTTTCGCGCCATTAAGGTGTCGATTTTTTCCTGCCGAGCGATAGCGAGCCTGTAATTTAGGAAGGCCGGGAAATTTTTCTATCGAAAATTGTATAAATTTATATCGAAGGGGGATCTTGGAGGTATTTTTTTTTAAGTTTGATGGGGGTCTAGGGAGCAAACTAAAAATCTCGGTCTGCCGAGTGATTTCAATGCTGCCGTTAGTAGTGAGCTATATACCCTGTTCCAAATAAGTGGGTTAAGGGGAGATTTCCACTTGAGGATTTTTTCCGGATCCCTTTCTCCCTCATGTTTCGCCCCATTGATTTTGATATTTTAAGACTGTCGCCCCATTAGTTTGACGATCTTAAGAACTTTCGCCCCATTTCTGTCAATTTTAAGACCTTTCGTGCCAATTAGGTGTCGATTTTTTCCTGGCGAGCGATAGCGAGCCTGTAATGTAAGAGGAACCGGCCGTCGGCCGGGAAATTTTTCTACCGAAAAATGTACAAATTTATCTTGAAAGGGGGTCTAGGGGGTGTAATCGTAAGCTTAATGGAAATATAGGGAACAACTAAAATCCTCCCCTTAACCCGTACTGTACCGGCGACGTCTTTTTAATTTTATTCTGGCTATATCTATTCGATGTTGTGCCGTTTGAGAAGGATTTGTGGTAGTGAAAAGGGTGCAGTGAGATCGTTCGAAGCCTATTAATTGCTTGTTCTTAATTTTTTTGTTTTTTTTTTTTTTTTTAAAGAGACAATGAACGGAGGAAGGAAAAACACAGATAAAACAAAAAGGTCCATGTGCCTAAAGGCATCCTTCATTTTTGTAACAATGTTTGTAACAACTGGATTTAAACTTTTGTAGATTGTAAGTTTGTGGAAAGCAACTCGAGGGAAGTGAATTCCAAAGAGTAGTAGTTCTAGGGATAAATAGCCCATGAAATGATATATTAAGAGAATTTTGATAAGCAGAAGTTCTGCATTGTGGAGGAGAAAGTGTAAATTCATAAAAAAACTGAATAAAAATCGTGGAATAGTAGCCAGAGTAAAGGTAATAGGACGGCAACGGTACTGAAGGGGTTAAGGGGAGGTTTTTAGTTTGTTTCCTGCTCCTCCAGCAATCTTAGAATGTCACCCCCCTTAACCCCCTTTCAAAATAAATGTTTACATTTTTCGGTAGAAAAATGTCCCGGCCGAAGGCCGGTTACTCTTAAATTACAGGCTCGCTATCGCTCGCCAGGATAAAATCGACACCTAAATGGCACGAAAGGTCTTAAAATTGACAGAATGGGGCGGAAATTCTTAAAAATCACAAAACTAATGGGGCAAACGTCTTAAAATCTCAAAAGCAATGGGGCTAGACATGAGGGAGAAAGGGGTCAAGAGAAAAGTCCCTCGAGTGGAAATATCCCCTTAAATCGTCTATATGTAGCTGAAATCAAATAATAAAGACGTCGCTGGTATAGAAAGGGTTAACCTCTATAACTCACAAACCACTAGAATAATCGAGCTAATATTTCTAACATTTTGGGAAGGGGCAGCCAGGGAATAGACGTGGAAATTTACAGCACATTTGCTCTACCCCTTTTTGAGTTACATCGTTTACGATTAACGATTTCTGGCCTACCTACTTGGAACAGGGTAAACATAACTCTTTCAAGATCGATGACGCATTTCTCTTTCGTTTTCTGGCTATTAATTACACGATTGTATTCAGATTAGGAACGGTATATGGAAGTCAGAGGGCTAATGGAGATATTCTTTACCCATATAATTCCCACAGATCCTCCCTAAGCTTTTTGTTTCTGTGTATGAATCAGGCAAAAGACAAACCTTCCTGTAACAAGTGTCTCTCCCAAAGTTGAAAGAGTGATATTTGCTATATATGTTTTTTTTAAGACTTGTGTGGTGCTTGTATTAGTGTAGTTAAATTAATAGGAGGAGGAGGTGTTTGTTAGAGCTAGCTGGATTACTCTGTGCAAGTGAGCCACAAACAGAAACAGTACGGAAGCCAGTCAAATGAAGCAGGAGTTCCAGTAACTCCTTATTACATAATCCCCTGAGTCTTGGCCTGCTCTATTAGTGTCTACAATCTCCTCAGCTATATAAAATCGTCTAATGATAGCCAGAATAAACTGTCATAACGCGGTATGATCCTCAAAGGGTTTACCCCATCTGTACCGGTGACCTCTTATTTATTATATTCGAGCTCTATTTAGACGCTTGTGTACAGTTCAAGATAGATCTGTGCTAGTAAAAATGATCAATTGAGATAGTTCGAAGACTGTTAATTGCTGGAGGCCCTTTTTAAACTGAATAAAATCATCTAATAGTTGCCAGAATAAATTTAAAAGGACGACACCGGTACTGAATGGGTTTAAAACGGTTAGGTTTTCCGGGGCCAGAGTTACGTGTTCCGTCTGTTGTTTCTCCGTACCCCCTGTATTATAGCTCTTAGGAGAGGGGATGGGGGTCTGTTATTCACTGTGTTGTAATGGGGGAGGAGGGAGACTCGATTTTTTTTATCATGACTTTACCTTACTGTACGTGTTTGTTATGGAGAGAGAGAGAGAGAGAGAGAGAGAGAGAGAGAGAGAGAGAGAGAGAGAGAGAGAGAGAGAGAGAGAGAGAGAGAGAGATGATTTGATTAATTGATGAACATACAACTAAATAAATGAACAATCTGACAAAATAACGATTAAAAAATCACACTAATTATATAGCTGGACTTCCATAAAAAGCAAACAAATGTAAACAAAAACTAAAATAGAATAAAATAAACAAATAAATACAAATATAAATAAATAAATAAATAAATATTATAGCTTCCCTACAAAACCCACGATACTGTACCTTCCTGGCGTAGGGGTGGTGCACCGGGGTTGTCTTGTGGTACTGTGGTGTGGCCTGGTGTACCGTCAGAGGATAGCTTTGGATGCATGCTACACTAAGGTACACTCATAAGGGGTTATAGGGGGCGTAAGTGGTCTAATGGTCTCTTAAGTGGACATAATGTAGGCTGTTAGTGTCTTTAAATTGGGTCTTTGGTGTATGCAGACTATTTTAGAGTGCTATAACTGTCTATTTGGGGCACTCAGAGGATTTTAAGTCCTATGACAGTCTGTTTGGTGCACTCAGAGGATTTTAGAGTGCTATAACTGTCTATTTGGTGCACTCAGAGGATTTTAGAGTGCTATAACTGTATTTGGTGCACTCAGAGGATTTTAGAGTGCTATAACTGTCTATTTGGTGCACTCAGAGGATTTTAGAGTGCTATGACAGTCTATTCGGTGCACTCAGAGGATTTTAGAGTCCTATGACAGTCTGTTTGGTGTACTCGGATGATTTTAGAGTGCTATAACTGTATTTGGTGCACTCAGAGGATTTTAGAGTGCTATAACTGTCTATTTGGTGCACTCAGAGGATTTTAGAGTGCTATAAATGTCTATTTGGTGCACTCAGAGGATTTTAGAGTGCTATAACTCTATTTGGTGCACTCGGATGATTTTAGAGTGCTATAACTGTCTATTTGGTGCACTCAGAGGATTTTAGAGTGCTATAACTGTCTTTTAGGAACACTCATGAGCTGTTAGATTGCGTTAGTTGCTTCTTTTGTGTTTGAACGGTTGCCAGGGTACTTTCATTGACTTCCATTACAGCCATCGTGTCTCTAACGATACACCCATATATGTATGTATATAGATGTTAGAGTACACTTGTATATTCTCGTTCATTCATGCAATCTAGGAAACATTTGTGTATTTTTAGTTTTAGTTCAATCTAGCTCTCTTTGCAATGTAATGGTCGCTAAAATGCACTCCCACATTTTTCCTTTATCAGATTTTGGCTTTGGTCACTTAGTCAAGCGTAGTGTCACTTAGGTACACTTTATGCTTCCTCTAGAGTCAACTTATTTGATTATAGTGCCACTTAAGAACACTTATGCTTCCTCTAGAGTCAACTTATTTGATTATAGTGCCACTTAAGAACACTTTTATTCATCCTATTTAGTCCACTTATTGTATTATAGTGCCACTTCAGAACACTATTATTCATCTTATTTAGTCCACTTATTGTATTATAGTGTCACTTAAGTACACTTTATGCATCATCTTTAGTCGCCTTTTTCATCTTTGGCGTCACTTAAATTCACAGTTAGGCGTCTTGTACACTTAAATACTCTTTCTTAATTATCTTCGTTCTCTAAAGGTACACTTACGGACTCTTCCTCATTTGTCTTTGTTCTCTAAAGGGGTACGGTACACGTGTAACACCAGGTACCGGTAGTCCTTGTGTCCTCCAGGTACACTTGTAACTTCACGGTACACTTTGGTACCCTAGATTCTTCGCCTTGGAGATAAGTCATAATATTCCTGTGTAGTATGTGTTATTAATAATTTGACTATAATGATGGTCTCCAATAGTTTTTCTGTCACTGTGGAACAGGAGAACGTTATGTGTTATTTATATTGTTACTATAATGATGTTCTTCAATGGTTATTTTGTCACCGTAGTTAAAGTTAAACGTCTCTCTCTCTCTCTCTCTCTCTCTCTCTCTCTCTCTCTCTCTCTCTCTCTCTCTCTCTCTCTCTCTCTCTCTCTCTCTCTTCATATTCCGCTTGACCACCCTCAGAGCCGGATATTGGCCATCAGGGTTCGTATTTAATCCGCCGGACATTTGTAATTTCCGAGGCGATAGCGGTTTATGGCAGGATCGTTAAGGGGGAGATTTTAACTTGAGGAGATTTTTATTTTTCAGGACCCCCTTCTTCCCCATCTTTAGCCTCATTAGCTTTCAAATCATTAGACGTTAGATAGGCGATTTAAAGACCTTTCGTCCCCTTTCTTTGTCAATATTTAGAGTTTTCGTGTCGTTTAGGTGTCGTTTCTTTCCTGGCGAGCGATAGCGAGCCTGTAATTTAGGAGGAATCGGCCTTTAGGCGTGACATTTTTCTACCGAAAATAAAATAAAAATACATACAAATATATCTTCAAGGAGGATCATGTGTGTGTGTGTGTGTGTGTGTGTGTGTGTGTGTGTGTGTGTGTGTGTGTTTTTGTGTGTGTTTTGTTTTTTTGTTAGAGGTCTAGGAATTAAACTAAATATATGATAAATACAAAAAAATCTACCCAAAAATTAACCATCCCCCTTCAATCCGCCGGCCATTTGCATCTTCCGAAGTGATATAGCAGTTTATGGCAGGGTCGTTAAAGGCAGATTTCCACTTGAAGATTTTTTTCAGGACCCCTTTCTCCCTCATGTTTAGCCCATTGCTTTTGAGATTTTAAGACGTTTCCCCCATTAGTTTGGCGATTATAAGAACTTTCGCCCCATTGTTGTCAATTTTAAGACCTTACGTGCCATTTATGTGTCATTTTTTTCCTGTCGAGCGATAGCGAGCCTGTATTTTAAGAAGAATCGGCCTTCGCCTGGGACATTGTTCTACCGAAAAATGTACACATTTAGCTTGAAAGGGGGTCTAGGGGATGTACTTTTAAAGTTGATAGAGGCCTAGGGAACAAACTAAAAGCTTCCCCTTAAATTTATATATTCAGTCACTGATAAGAAATTGCGTGTTTCTCTATGTAATTATAACAATCTGGATTTAATTTTTGGATGGAACTTGCTTTTCAATAAATAGTATATAATATACATATATATATAGGTTTATAGTTGATGTATAGAAAATTATATCCATATATTTGTTTCCATATAGTTTTGTATTTGCTGTAGATATATATATTGTCATAGATTCGTTTCCAGAGATTTACTTCCCTATTGAGAAATCGGTGAGGTCCACGAATTTTTATGAGTGACTATGCCCGATTAACTCTGTACCTTAGCCCATTCCCGAGGATTATGTTTTATCTTTATGTTTGTCTGGTTAACATCAGTCGATTTTATCCAGCTTAACCTTTGACATTGATAGATTTGCCTTTAAACAACAATATATATATTTTTAACATAAGAACATAAGAACATTTTTCTCTCTATTGTTTCTATCTATTTACTCAATCCCCACTTTTCCTATTTTTGTATTACATTTATTATCATACCTATCTTGTTTTTTGGATATATATTACACATTATTTCAGACCTCCGTTCTATAAATTGTGTATTCACTATTTTAATTCTTTGCATCAATTTTGTAACTATGCATCAGAAGGGTAGTGTTATGTTACTTTCATTCTGGATAACAGCTGATGATATTGCTCAGCTCGGGAAGGACCACTAAGACTAACAACAAACTTAAACGTATCGCAATTAACTCCGATGAATCCCACATACATACATACATACATACATACATACATAAAGTGCATACAACTTTAAAGACCGCTTTGTCCACTATATTCGTCCTATATGGCGACATTCCAGGCAACCCTGTTTTGGGCAAACTTTTTATTTTGAGATCGTATCGAAGTACCTGATCCCACATCTTTCTAGGTCTACCTGTACGCACAGCTCCCCCACATAATAAGTGGATACAATCGTCTAATGGTAGCCAGAACTAACCCCTTCTGCTCCGGTGACGTCCTCTTCATTTTATTCTATCTGTATCTACACGAAACAAATACGACTTTATCTTGAAAGGGGGAGTCTAGGGAGTATGTTTTTAAGCTTGATGGAGGTCTAGTTAGGAAACTAAAAAAAAATGTATATATATATATATATATATATATATATATATATATATATACCTAAAAATAAGCACTACCCCCTGAAGGGGAGGTATTTAGTTTGTTCCCTAGACCTCCATCAACCTTAAAATTACACCCCCTCGAGTCTCTTTCAAGATAAATTTGTACATTTTTCGGTAGAAAAATGTCCCGGCCGAAGGCCGGTTCCTCTTAAATTACAGGCTCGCTATCGCTCGCCAGGATAAAATAGACACCTGAATTGCACGAAAGGTCTTAATATGGGGTGAAAGTTCTTAAAATCGCTAAACTAATGGGGCAAACGTTTTATAATATCAAAAGCAATGGGGCTAAACATGAGGGAGAAAGGAGTCAAGAAAAAGTCCCTCAAGTGGAAATCTGCCCTTAAGTCTCTTATGGCGTCATATTACCATGGACAAGTGTGTAATACTATAGCCACATTATTATCTTGGGGTATACATCTTCTGCCACTTGATCATTCCTAGACGGAGGTTCTGTAAGGAAGTGTTCCGATCCTTAGCGCACGGTACAACAAGGTTAGCCTCAAGGTACGGTACGGTACACGACGTTAAAGCTTCCCGGTACAGGTATACAGGCGCCACCCAGTATCTCATGTAGTTTGGTCATGTATTAAGGGAGCCCACCTCGCTTTTTTTATCTTTCTCTCTCTCTCTCTCTCTCTCTCTCTCTTAGGCTTGTATCCATTCGGCCCCATTTAGCCTACTGTTTTAAGACGTTTATCCCCAGCCAAAAGTCAATATTTTTTTCTGGCGAGCGGTAGCGAGCCAGCATATACTGTATATATATAGTTTTGTTTTGACAGCAAGCTAAATTTGTACATTTTTCGATAGAAAAATTTCTCCGGCCAAGCCGAATTTCTCCATACAATGCTGGCTCGCTATCGCTCGCCAGGAAAAAATCGTCACCTGGATGGGGATAAACGTCTTAAAACAGTTGGCTGAATGAGGCCGAATGGATACAAGCCAGGGAAAGAGAGAAAAGGAGAGAAAGATCAGAAAAAGCCGGTGACCCCCCATAAAAACAATACATTTCATATAGTTTTAAAAGGTACTGTAATTGGAATTCTGTAGTGCTGTTTGTAGGATCACGATAAAAGTAGGTTGTTTACATTGACCACTTGCGAGTTTAAGGGGAGATATCCACTTGAGGGATTTTTTTCTTGACCCCTTTCTCCCTCATGGTTAGCCCCATTGCTTTTGATATTATAAGACGTTCGCCCCATTAGTTTAGCGATGTTAAGAACTTTCGCCCCATTTCTGTCAATTTTAAGACTTTTCGTGCCATTTAGGTGTCGATTTTTTCCTGGCGAGCGATAGCGAGCCTGTAATTTAAGAGGAACCGGCCTTTGGCCGGGAAATTTTTCTACCGAAAAATGTACAAATTTATCTTGAAAGGGGGTCTAGGGGGTGTAATTTTAAACTTGATGGAGTTCTAGGGAAGAAACTAAATACCTCCCCTTAAGGCTGTAAGGAAGTTGGAGCTGTAGACATGGATAATTACCAGAATTACCAGCTAAAATATGGTCGTAGTGCCATTTTTATTTGTATACATAATCCAAATTCAAACTACTTTCTATCCATCAGAAACCTAGATTATTATTGTATTTCTGTTAAATATCGATGTATAAAGCTTCAACTTCCTTATAGCTTCAAACTCGCAAGTGGTCAATTCAGTATCCGTTTCTATCAGTATATGTAGCGTTACTTGATTTATATACGATGCAAGATACAGATACAAGATATAATAAGATACAACGGTTTTAATTAGATACCGTAGCCGAATTTTGTAAAGTGTTGTGTATATTTGAAATTACGTTAAGGGGAGATGGGTATTTTTTTTGTTTTTTCCCCCTTTCTCCCTCATGTTAATCCCCGTTTGTTTTTGAGATTAGCCTATAAGATGTTCGGCCCATTAGTTTGGCCATTTTAACACTTTTCGCCCCATTTTAAGACCTTTAGTGCCATTTGTGTGTCGATTATTTCCTGGTGTGCAATAACGAGGCTGAAAATGTAAGCGGAATCGGCCTTCGTCCGAGAAATGTTTTTTACCGAAAAATGTACAAATATATCTTGAAGAGGCGTCTATGGGGTGTTTTTCTAAGCATGATGAAGGTCTAGCAAGGAAACTAAGAACTATGGGAATAAATGAATTAATAAACCAAATAAACGGCCCATCTCCCCTTAACAGTATATGGACCGGTTGTAAATGTGTGATCAGTTCTAACAGTATATATAGCGTTACTTGCTATACAGTATAAACCATCTATCTTAGTTAAAGTGATCCATTGTGTTGACTGTAGAGAGTTTGTTTCCGTGTGTGTGTGGGATGGTGATAACAGTAGCTGGACCGGTTATATTATTGGTTAAGTTATACCATTATTTGTGGCTTTACGTCAGTGCTAGTTGTCTGGTTCACAAATCACTCCTGCATATCACAAATAAATCAATACTTTCTAATATTAATATTCATCCTGTAGACAGAGAATATTTCTATCTCTCTCTCTCTCTCTCTCTCTCTCTCTCTCTATATATATATATATATATATATATATATATATATATATATATATATATATATATATATATATATATATATATATAAAGAATTATTGTCCGTAAACAAAAAGTAAAATCTAATTATTTTGTTCGTTGTTTTCCGAGTTTTTGTTATTCATTAATTTTGTTTTTCTTCCAAAATATGCGTTTGGGGAATTTATATTGTTTTCTCATCAACGTATTTACGAGTTAAATAGCTTTCAGCGTGGCAGGAAAGGAGTTTTCACTTTTGCACTTAGTCAGGTGTCGCTCGCACAGTTGATTCAACATAGTCTGTATCAGAGTCTGCTAGTCGCTAAGATTATATTATTCTTAGCATTTTGATTTATTATTTGTATTTTATGTCATGGGACTATTCCAGATTCATAACGGCATCATATTTGGGTTTCTTTTGCACTATAAGATATTTTCTGCAATGACAATTCCCCCCCCCCCCCCCAGATGCTTGCGTGATATTTGATAGATTTTCTGCAGTGACAACACAAATATTTATTGTTCTAGATGCTCGTGTGACACTGGTTTAAGGGAGCCCACCTCGCTTTTGTTTTCTCTGTTTCTCCCTTTCTCTTTGGCTTGTATCCATTCGGCCCCATTCAGCCTAATGTTTTAAGACGTTTACCCCCATCCAGGTGTCAATATTTTCCTGCGAGCGGTAACGAGCCAGCATATATATAGTATATATATTTGTTTTGACAAGCTAAATGTGTACATTTTTCGATAGAAAAATTTCTCCGGCGAAGCCGGATTCCTACAAACAATGCTGGCTCGCTATCGCTCGCCAGGAAGAAATCGACACATGGATGGGGATAAACGTCTTAAAACAGTTGGCGAGCGAAAGCGAGCCATCATTGTATGGAGAAATCCGGCTTTGCTGGAGAAATTTTTCTATCGACAAATTTATAAATTTAGCTTGTAAAACAATATATATATATATATGCTGGCTCGCTACCGCTCGCCAAGAAAATATTGACACCTGGATGGGGGTAAACGTCTTAAAACCGCATGGAGATAGGGAGAGAAAGAGAAAAAAAGTGAGGTGGGCCCCCTTAACCCCTTCACTACCGGGGATGTCGGTTGGATTTAAACGATTTTGTGCCGCTTAGGAAGGATCTGTGGTAGTTAACATGGTTGATTGAGATAGTCTGTAGCCTCTTAATATTGCTACACATGACAAGGAAACCGATCAACTTAAGGGGAGATGTCCACTTGAGGGATTTTTTTCTTGACCCCTTTCTCCCTCATGTTTTGCCCCATTGCTTTTGATAATATAAAACGTTCGCCCCATTAGTATAGCGATTTTAAGAACTTTCACCCCATTTTAAGACCTTTCGTTCCATTCAGGTGTCGATTTTATCCTGGCGAGCGATAGCGAGCCTGTAATTTAAGAGGAACCGGCCTTCGGCCGGGACATTTTTCTACCGAAAAATGTACAAATTTATCTTGAAAGGGGGTCAAGGGGGTGACATTTTTAGATTGCTGGAGGAGTAGGAAACAAACTAAAAACCTCCCCTTAAATTAAGCCATTGTGAGGACTGACATTATGGGGAGGTTTCTAGTTTGTTCCCTATATTTCCATCAAGCTTACGATTACACCCCCTAGATCCCCTTTCAAGATAAATTTGTACATTTTTCGGTAGAAAAATGTCCTGGCCGAAGGCCGGTTCCTCTTGAATTACAGGCTCGCTATCGCTCGCCAGGAAAAAATCGACACCTAAATGTCACGAAAAGTCTTGAAATGGACAGAAATGGGGCGAAAGTTCTTAAAATCGCCAAACTGATGGGGCGAACATCTTAAAATATCAAAATCAATGTGGCTAACCATGAGGGAGAAAGGGATCCAGAAAACAATCCCTCAAGTGGAAATCTCCCCTTAATCAACCCTCCAAACGTTCTAGCCTCCATTTAAGTATTATTATGTTACCTCCACCAACCGACTTTACTCCTAAACTCAATTAACGAAATCAACAAATACATGTGGCAGTCCAGGGATGCGAACCTAGGATGCTCACACCGAAATTCAGTGCATTTATCCACAACACACACAAGCTGAGGCGGTACAATCATTTCAGCTTAGAATATGCCTGGTTTAACTACTAGATAATCGATATATTCTCTTGAGGGGAGAATTTTATTTATTTATTTATTTATATATTACTCTTCGTGTATAGCTTCCTCCCTAGACCTCCATCAAGTTATAGAAACTACCCCCATGACCCTCCTTTGAGATAAGGTAGTGCATCTTTCTGTTCCAATATCCCCGGCCTCTTTAAGGGGAGATGTCCACTTGAGGGATTTTTTTCTTGACTTCTTTCTCCCTCATGTTTAGCCCCATTGTTGATCTAATTTTAAGACCTTTGCCCCATTATTTTGACTATTTTAAGAACTTTCAACTCATTTCTGTCAATTTTAAAACCTTTCGTGCCTTTTAGGTGTCGAATTTATCCTGGCGAGCGATAGCGAGCCTGTAATTTAAGAGGAACCGGCTTTCAGCCGGGACATTTTTCTACCGAAAAATGTACAAATTTATCTTGAAAGGGGCTCAACGGGGTGTAATCTTAAGCTTGAAGGATATCTAGGGACCAAACTAAAAACATCCCCTTAATTCCAGGCTCACTGCTGGTCGCCAGGAAAAAATCAAAACCTAAATAGCGCAAAAGATCTTAAAATCCCCGAACTAATGGGGTGAATGTCTTAAAATCTCAAAACTAATAGGGCTAAACATGAGGGAGAGTGGGGGGGGGGGGGGTCCAGAAACCCCCCCTTAAGTTAGGAAATCGATATATGAGGCTTTGCCATAGGGTCGATTTTTCCGCAGTCACTAATATTTTCAATTTTATTAACTTTTCACCATTTTCCTTTTTCCCTGCAACCAACGGTACGAATCTTGGACAATACACAATTTATATGTTTCAAGTTTCACATATGGGTTCTTTAAGTACTTTTCTGGGGAGTTTAAGTTACGAGAATGGTTCACTAGTTGGTTATCAGAAACTAGGGAGGCGAGCGAGGACGTGACGTCACTCCGCCTCTCCTTGCCACACACGACTGAAGATGCTCCACTTGTCTAGGTTTGTTTTGATCGGGAGGGAGTTGCCAAGTACTGCCAGCGAGCAATGCCACCGGACACCAATACATTCGCCTCATAGCATTGCCTAGCATTGCCAATATACCTCATTGGCAAGACTAATAACACACATAACAAAGCCTCTCCAACAGCTTCCTCTCTCTCCAACACCCCTTCTCCCCTCTCTTCAGACAAATAGGAAAAGTAGAATGTAGATAAGAGGTGCCGTCGTAAAGGCTAATCTCGCAATACCTTCACCTGACCTGACCTGACCTGACCTGACCTGACCTGACTTCTCCCACATACTACTTGGTTACGCTGAATGACGTAGCCAGTTTAAGGGAGGATGGTTCACTTTTTGGTCGATTTTTTCATTTATATATATTTTTCTAGTTTCCTCCCTAGATCTCTATCAAACTTGAAAAAACAACCCCAGGATCCCATTTCAAGATACATTTCTACATTTTTCGGTAGAAAAATGTCCCGACCTTCCTCCTAAATTACAGACAGGCTCGCTATCGCTCGCCAGGAAAAATCGACGCCTAAATGACCAGAAAAGTCTTAATATTGAGAGAAACGGATGAAAGGTCTTAAAATCGCCAAACTAATGGGGGCTAAGCATGAGGGCGAAGGGGGGGGGGGGGGGGGGGGGGGGGGGGGGGGGCAGAAAAACAACCCACCTCCCCTTAAATCCAAGTCAATATTTTATATATAGTATTTACCTACGCAACTAACGGCAAACATTAGACGGGTGATAAATTCCTACCTTGATATTCCCATTTTTTTTTTTTTTTTTAATGTTGTTGTTTATTTTTATTATGAGTTGATTCGGGCCCGTTAAGGGGAGATGGTTAACTTTTTGGCCGATTTTGGCATGTATTCATTATTTTTGCATGTATTCATTATTTTTGCATGTATTCACTATTTTTACATGTATTCATTATTTTTGCATGTATTCATTATTTTTGCATGTATTCATTATTTTGGCATGTATTCATTATTTTTACATGTATTCATTATTTTTGCATGTATTCATTATTTTTGCATGTATTCATTATTTTTACATGTATTCATTATTTTTGCATGTATTCATTATTTTTGCATGTATTCATTATTTTTACATGTATTCATTATTTTTGCATGTATTCATTATTTTTGCATGTATTAATTATTTTTACATGTATTCATTATTTTTGCATGTATTCATTATTTTTGCATGTATTCATTATTTTTACATGTATTCATTATTTTTGCATGTATTCATTATTTTTGCATGTATTCATTATTTTTCTAGTTTCCTCCCTAGACCTCCATAAAAAAAAAAAAAAAAACATCCATTAGATCCCCCTTCTAGATTAATTTGTACAAAAATGTTCCGGCCGAAGGCCGGTTCTTCCAACATTACAGGCTCACTATCGTTCGCCAGGGAAAACATCGACACCTAATTAGCAGGAAAGGTCTAAATATTGACGAAGAAATGGGGCGGAAGGTCTTAAAATCGACTAACTAATGGTGCAAACATTTTAACATCTGTAAGCTGGGGCTAAACATGAGGGAGAAAATAGTCCAGAAAACTGGCCCCTTAAAGGGAGGGGGGGTGGGGGGGGGGGGGTTTCTGGATCCCCTTCTCCCTCATGTATAGTCCCATTAGTTTTGATATATTAAAACATTCGCCCCATTAGTTTGGCGAGTTTAAGACCTTTCGTGCCATTTAGGTGTCAATTTTCCTGGCGAGCGATAGCCAACCTGTATTTGAGGAGGAACCATCCTTCGGCCGAAACATAACTAGCGAAAAATGTACAATTTAATCTCGAAGGGAGGTCTTAGAGGTATTGTTTTAAAGCTTCATAGAGGTCTAGGGAGGAAAGAAAAAAAAAAAGAAAAAAAAGAAAAAAAAAAAAAATAATAATACAAATGAAATAATAATAGTAAATTTAATAATACAACATATATAAATACAATATAATACAATTATTGAATTTAAGTAAACAAATACAAATTACAACTAAAACAAATATGAAAACCCTCAATGAAAATTAGGTTTGTTTGCTTGTAGTCTAAGATAGGTTACGGTAGAGTGTGTTTACCTGGGCTCCATAGATACAGTGATGCTTGAATAGATACACTGCTTATGAACATCAGCAACATACATACATACACGCGTCATAAGTGTGGTAGTATTACACCTTTAACACTATTTGCTGCAACGTCTTGGGGGTTATTATGGTATTTTGTTGAATTATTAGAGGTTTTTATTTGTTTTAGACATTTTCGAACAATGTGTTTTTAGTTTACCCGCTAGACTTGGAAAAACACCTCTCCAAACCCCCTGCAAACTAAAAAAAACGTCCCCCAGACCCCCTTCAAGCTAAATGTGTACCTTTTTCGGTAGAAAAATGTCCCGGCCAAAGGCCGATTTCTCCCAAATTGCAGCCTCGCTATCGCTCGCCCAGGAAAAATCGACACCTTATTGGGTTGAAGCATCATATAATCGCCAAACTAATGCGATGAAACGTCTTAAAATCTCCAAGCTAATGGACTAAAACTGAGAGGTTCCAAATTGGCTCGCCCTGCACCTAATAGGGTTAAGTGGGGATGGTTCATTTTTTTTCCATTTTTTCATTTGTGTATTATTTTATTAGTTTCCTCCCTAGACCTCCATTAAATTTAAGAGAACCCCAGGATCCACCTTTAAGATATATTTCTACATTTTTCGGTAGAAAAATGTCCTTGTACAAATTAATCTAGAAGGGGGATCTAATGGATGTTTTTTTTTTTTTTGATGGAGGTCTAGGGAGGAAACTAGAAAAATAATGAATACATGCAAAAATAATGAATACATGCAAAAATAATGAATACATGCAAAAATAATGAATACATGCAAAAATAATGAATACATGCAAAAATAATGAATACATGCAAAAATAATGAATACATGCAAAAATAATGAATACATGCAAAAATAATGAATACATGCAAAAATAATGAATACATGCAAAAATCGGCCAAAAAGTTAACCATCTCCCCTTAACGGGCCCGAATCAACTCATAATAAAAATAAACAACAACATTAAAAAAAGACCCTGGGAATATCAAGGTAGGAATTTATCACCCGTCTAATGTTTGCCGTTAGTTGCGTAGGTAAATACTATATATAACATTGACTTGGATTTAAGGGGAGGTGGGTTGTTTTTCTGGCCCCACCTTCGCCCTCATGCTTAGCCCCATTAGTTTGGCTGGTTCCTCTTAAATTACAGGCTCGCTACACACCTATATCTAAATTACACGAAAAGTCTTAACATTGACTCAGAAAAGGGGCGAAAAGTCTTAAAAAGCGCCAAGCTAATAGGCCGAACGTCTTATAATCAGAAAACTAATGGGTCTAAGCATGAGGGAGAAGAGGGACCTGAAAAACGGCCCATCTCCCCTTAAGCTATCTATGCTATTTACCTTTATAATTAGCTATTCTTGGATTTATTCTTCTTCTTCTTCTTCACCGTTGATGTTCAGTGTGCTAATTTTTTTTTGGGATGGTTATATGCTTTGTAATGTTTGTATACATATGTTCCAGTCATTCTTAGAAGCGCATAATTTGGTATTTGAATCCTCACGTGGACAGTACGTGTGTGTGTGTGTGTGTGTGTGTGTGTGTGTGTGTGTGTGTGTGTGTGTTTACGTGTTTACTCTAATATACTGTGTGTGTGTGTGTGTGTGTATATATATATATATATATATATTACAATAAATGCCCAAATTTTAATCTTGGCTGCTCAGAGTGAAGTCAAAACCAAATTAAAAGCTTGAATTCCTTAACCATTTCAAACTAAAGAGTGGCATATTCCTTATATTTTCGATATCATAAAGTGATTTTATTCAGCTTAGGAAGGACCTCTAAGAGTCAAATTAATGGGATACATGCTATCACATGTAACCCCATAACTCCCATACATATGTCCTAAGCCGAAATAAGGCTTCATGAAATACTGACAGGGTTAACAATTGCAACAAAATACTTGGGAAGGAGCGTAGGAATAAACAAAGATTTGGCTTGGAGCAAATGTTGGAAAAAAAGTGTTATTTTACCTGTAGGCTACATATCAAGGCCCGAACATAACTCTTAGTATGGCGCACTCCGTAGTTCAAGTGGTTATGTTTAGATTTTCGCTCTTCGTGTTTGTATCTACAATAGTGTACGTACGGTGTACAGTAGTGGTGTATATGTACCGCCAAGGCTCAGTGGAGGAATGGGAAAATTATATAGATTTAATAGATACTTACTGTACAATGAATGAAAGGTATTATCATCGTTAAAATGTATCGATAGATATACTGAATGAAAATAAGTCAACAAATATATAATTACGGACAACCATATGATAGCCAAATGCCTGCAAGTACAATTCATATATATATATATAAAACATGAAAAATATTGATTCTTGTGGTAAAAATAAATGCGCTTATGCTTCCACACTAAAGGTGTGTAGAAAAGGGTAGGTTCACTGCACAAAGTTTAAAAAAATTTAGTGCTAAAATTAAATTGCATCTAAAATATATTGCATGTACAAAATAAGGGGTTAAAATGTATGTCCGAGTATCTTATTAAAAGGCTCGGACTGTTATGTACATATTAAAATAATGTTTATGTAAAAGTGTTAAAATGCATTTCTCTACTTTCGTAGATCTTCAGTTATTATAAAAATTTGCAAGAGTGGCTGGCTCCAGAGTCATGTATTTGTTCTGTACTCTTCTGTGGATTTCCAGTCACTGTGGAAATCCACAGAAGAGTACAGAACAAATACCTGACTCTGGAGCCAGCCACTCTTGCAAATTTTTATAATAACTGAAGATCTACGAAAGTAGAGAAATGCATTTTAACACTTTTACATAAACATTATTTTAATATGTACATAACAGTCCGAGCCTTCTAATAAGATACTTGGACATACTTTTTAAACCCTTATTTTGTACATGCAATATATTTTAGATGCAATTTAATTTTAGCACTAACATTTTTTAAACTTTGTGCAGTGAACCTACCCTTTTCTACACACCTTTAGTGTGGAAGCATATTCGCATATATATATATATTTATATTTATTTATTTTTGTATAGATACAAGTGAAAACGCGAACAAATAGAGTAGGTCAGGACGTCTGAATTATGTAACTGGGAAAACAACTGGTAGACTGCACGTAGACTGTTGGTGGGCACGTAGACTGTTGGTGGGTGTGAGGGGAGGTGTGGGGTAGGGGTGATTGTGGGAGTGAGGAGGGGGGTATGAAACGGAGGGGAGGGGGAGGGTAGTGGAGAAGTTGGGGAAGAGCGGAAAGGGGGGGGGGGTAAGTTATATGATCTTTAAAATATCTTCTGAGCTACACAGACATCAAGAGGAACATCTACAAGAGTCGTGGGAGGGAAAGGAAGGAAGAAGGGGAAGGGACGTAACGAATGGGAAAAAAAGTGAAGGGTAGAGGGTAAGGAATGGCAGGGAGGGAAAGGAGAGGGGAGGAAGAGAGGGGGAAAAGAGAGTAAAGGAGAGAGGAGGAATGGAAGAAAGAGAGGAAGGGAGGGAAAGAAGAGAGATGGAAATGGAAGGAAGAGAGGAAGGAGTGGATGGGAGGAAGGGAAAAGAAGAAGGAATGGAGGAGAAAAGGAGGCAAGATAATATAAAGCGAAAGTGGGAATGAAGGGATGGAAGAGGAGAGAAGTAAGGGGACAGGAGAAAGTTGGGTATGGGGTGATTGGAGAAAGTGAAGTATCAGTAAAGGTAGGGGTAGAGGGGGGGGGGGAGGGGAGGGGAAGGTTGATATACTAAGGGGAGAAAGGAGGGTAGAAGGAAGGATATATGATACTATAGACAGACTAAGGGAGAGAGGGTGGGACAGAAGAGACAGGGACGGAGAGAGGGGACAGTGAAAGGGGAAGATAAATACTGAAATAAGGGTAGAAAATAGGATAGGGGAAAGATCAGGGGATATAAGGTAGGGGAAAGGTAATAGAAAGACTAAGGGGAGGGGGCAAGGGTAGAAAAGAGAGAGGGAAGATAATGGGAGATATAAGGGTAGAGGAAAGGTAACCTGATACTGTAGAGAGACTAGAAAGGTAGGGGGGGGGGGGACGAGGGTTAGGCAGCATGATTGGAATGTGAGATCGTATCACCCTCCTCAGTTCTCTCACACTTTGAAAATAATACCTGAGTTACCCATAGCTTTATTTTATTAGCCATTTCTCTCGTTTTCTTTACTTGCAATTTATCTTGTTTTTTTTCCTGTTAATCATATTTATTTTAATTGTATATTAATTTGATTTTATGCAGTATATGTTGCTCGTTAATAATTTACTCTAATATATTCTGTGATATTTATATTCCCAATGTAGGCCTAATGGAGTTCGATTTTTGTTATTCATTCGTAGCATGTTATTATGTTGATATAATTTTGGCTTTTTATTTTCACTGTAAACACACACACACACACACACACACACACACACACACACACACACACACACACACACACACACACACACACACACACACACACACACACACACACATACGTCACACTTACCTAACAAAGAACCCTACCTTAGCAACAGTTGGGTGGTGAATTTGGTAGTGGTGAATGAGGGTGATGATGATTTAGATAGAGGCGAATGATGATGATGATGAATTGTTGATGAATTATATACTGGTTAATTAGATAGTGTTGAATTAATAGTGATGAATGAGGATGATGATGAATTAGGAGGTGTCATTTAATGTGTTAAGGGGAGGTATTTAGTTTGTTCCCTACGTTTTCATCAAGCTTAAAATTACACCCCCTAGACCCCCTTTTAAGATAAATTTGCACATTTTTCGGTAGAAAAATGTCCCGGCCCGAGGCCGGTTGCTCTTAAATTACAGGCTCGCTATCGCTCGCCAAGAAAAAATCGACACCTTAATGACACGAAAGGTCTTAAAATTGACTGAAATAGGGCAAAATGTCTTAAAATGTCCAAACTACTAGGGCGAACGTCTTAAAATCTCAAAAGCAATGGGGCTAAACATGAGGGAGAAAGGGGTACAGAAAAAATTCCTCAAGTGGAAATCTCCCCGGCTTGATTAATGATGTGTACATGTGATGAATAAGAATAATGTTGATAATTTGATGCGATAATAAATACAAACATTATTATTATTATTATTATTATTATTATTATTATTTATAAACACCAATACTAATGATAATGTTTATAGTAATGGGAGTGTGCTTATATAATTATGAATCAATGTTTATTATGTATTATATGTTAATTCTCTCTCTCTCTCTCTCTCTCTCTCTCTCTCTCTCTCTCTCTCTCTCTCTCTCTCTCTCTCTCTCTCTGCCCTTAATATTCAAATGATCTTTTATTCTTCAGTTTCCTTCTGTCCTTAACCCAATCATTCTTATTATTACTATTATTATTATTATTATTATTATTATTATTATTATTATTATTACTGTGTTTGTTGTTCGTGTTCTCGTGGTTTGCCTTGCCTTTTTATTTTGCTAAGGTTTATTTTCGCTTTCTAATATTTAAAGTTTCTCATTTTGTTTTTATTTCCATATTTTGTTCAATGTGCATGGAGGAGGCAAATGGCAGGTTGCCTGTAACGAGTGTCTCCCCTCAAAGTTAAAATAGTGACAGAGCCAAATTCAAGGGACGTTAGAGTAAAAATGCCTGGATACATGAAGTTCAAAGCAGTCGAAGTCATAGGATGAAGGAAAGAGATATTAATTCTATTTTATAATTATTTATTTATTATTATTATTATTATTATTATTATTATTGTTATTGTTATTTTTATTTTTATCGATATTTGTGTTATTATAATTTTGGTTTTTAAATATTATATTATTAACGTATCGTATTAAATTATATCTGATATTCCGGTGCCTAGTTTTTGTATAGTGTGTTCATCTTACCCTGGCCTAGTTCCGTTCTTCACCAGCTGTACGGGTTTCTCACCGATATTTATGACTCTTATGGAAGGAGGGGAAAACAATATTATATTTTGTTGTTATGAAGAACAGAATATACTCTTCGAATCTTTTATGATCAATATGTTGCGCATTGTGTTCTACTTTACCAAGGTTTCCCTAGTTTTGTATTTGAAGTGAATGTATAAATAAATAAGAAAATAACAAAATAAATAATACAATACATATATACAGAGAGAGAGAGAGAGAGAGAGAGATAGAGATTTATCAACAAAACATATTTACTAGCGACTCTCCCCTGTGAACTGAAGCAAGCTACAGTATCCAACTAATTGCCTCGGATTATGGAGCTATTCATTCGTTGACACCCCTTCTGGATCGAGGCGTCTGGCAATAGATCGATAGATAGACAGAAACGGCCATTCGTACACTGAAAAAGAAGTCAGTCAGTCACCGGCCCTTACTCCCACAAGGGGTAGGGAGGATCAGCAAGAGATACAAGAAAGGAAACAGAGGTGACAGGAGAAGAACACATATGAACCTGGGTTTATACCCCCACTCAGGCTTTAAGGGGGGTCACTGGCCTTTTTTGTTTATCTTTCTCTCCTTTTCTCTCTTTCCCTGGCATGTATCCATTCGGCCCCATTCAGCCAATTCAACCATTCAACCCAATCCAGGTGTCCATTTCTTCCTGGCGAGCGATAGCGATCCAGGATTGTAAGGAGAAATCTGGCCTCGCTGGAAACATTTTTCTATCGAAAAATGTACAAATTTAGCTTGCTGTCAAAACAAAAATATATATATGCTAGCTCGCTACCGCTTGCCAGGAAAATATTGACACCTGGATGGGGGTAAGCGTCTTAAAACAGTAGGCTGAATGGGGCCGAATGGATACAAGCCAAAGAGTGAGGGAGAGAAAGATAAAAAGAGCAAGGTGGGCTCCCTTAAGGCTTTTCGCATACACTGGTAACCGGTACCATGTTACGGACACGTGTGGTCAATACTTTATCTCCAGGTCATCCCCCTTCTTCTTAGGTTGATGGACAATAATTTAAGGGGAGATGGGTCGTTTGTCTGGACCCTTTTCTCCCTCGTGTTTAGCCCCATTAGATTTGAGATTTTAAGACGTTGGGCCCATGAGTTTGTCGATTTTAACACCTTTCGGCCCATTTCGTTGTCAATATTAAGACCTTTCGTGCTATTTAGATCTAATTGTTTTGCCTGGCGAACGATAGTGAGCCTGTAATCTTGAAAGAACGGGACATTTTGCCACTGAAAAATGTACAAATTATTCTAGAAGGGGGATCTAATGGATGTTTTTTTTTAAAGTTTGATGGAGGTTTAGGGAGGAAACTCAAAAATATATTAATGTAGACCAACAAAGGGCCCACCTCCCCTTAATGGGTAGATTGTTAGACATTGTATACAATTAGAGACTTTTAAATAAGAACATAAGACACCAGAAATATGCATAAGACCGACTGGCCCACACGATGCAGATCCCTTTCACACCTAATAGACAGATTAGTAATATGGATAAATAGATAGATAAACATATTGTTATGCCTTAAGGGGAGGTTTTTAGTGTGTTTCCTAGACTTCCATCAAGCTTGAAATTACACCCCCATGAAAAGAAAAATTTGTACATTTTTCGGTAGAAAAATTTCCCGGCCAAAGGCCGGTTCCTCTTAAATTACAGGCTCGCTATCGCTCGCCAGGAAAAAATTGACACCTAAATGGGACGACAGGTCTTAAAAGTGACATAAATGGGGTGAAAGTCCTTAAAATGGCCAAACTAATGAAGCGAACATCTTAAAATCTCAAAAGCAATGGGGCTAAACATGAGGGAGAAAGGGGTAAAGAAAAAAATCCCTCAAGTGGAAATCTCTCCTTAAGAAATCAATCCCTCAACATGAAAGAAGAAAACACATTAACAAATGTATGAAAACACTTAATATATCAGGAAAAACAGAAAGAAGGAAACAAGCACTGACAACAGATGCAGGATTATTGTGGAGGGTA
>CM064484.1:35778302-35788302 GCA_032716605.1 Paralithodes platypus
CTTAATAGCACGAAATATTTTAAAATGGAGGGAAATGAGGTGAAAAGTTTAAAATCGCCAAACTAATGTGGCAAATGTCTTAAAATATCAAAGCCAATGGAGCTAAGCATGAGGGAAAAGGGGGTCCAGCAAAAAGTCCCTGAAGTGAAAATTTTCCCTTAATTCCTGTAAGTCCCAACCCTACTGGAACCATACTTAACGTAATATAACATCTATCAACATATACCTATACCCAAGAAGCTGTTAAGGGGGGTCACCGTTTTTTTTTATCTTTATCTCCTTTTCTCTCTTTCCCTGGCTTGTATCCATTCGGCCCCATTCAGCCAGCTGTTTTAAGACGTTTATCCCCATCCAGGTGTCGATTTCTTCCTGGCGAGCCAGCATTGGTATGGAGAAATCCGGCTTCGCCGGAGAAATGTTTCTATCGAAAAATGTACAAATTTAGCTTTCTGTCAAAACAAAAATATATATATGCAGGCTCGCTACTGCTTGCCAGGAAAATACTGACACCTGGATGGGGGTAAACGTCTTAAAACAGTAGGCTGAATGGGGCCTAATGGATACAAGCCAAAGAGAGAGGGAGAGAAAGATAAAACAAACGAGGTGGACTTAATCCAAAATGGATCAGCAAATTGATAGTGTATGAAAACTTTGGGGGAGACTGGCCGTTTGTTTGGTCTATTAATTTATTTATTCATATATTTTTTTAGTTTCCTCCCTAGACCTCCATCAAGCTTAGAAAAGAAAAAAACCCTAGACCCCCCTCCAAGACAAATTTGTACATTTTTCGGTAGAAAAATTTCCCGGCCAAAGGGCGGTATCTCTTAAAATTGCAGGCTCGCTATCGCTCGCCAGGAAATCGACACCTAAATGGCACGAAAGGTCTTAAAATTGACAACGAAATGGGGCGAAAGGTGTTAAAATCGCCGAACTAATGTGCCGAACGTCTTATAATATCAAAACTAGTGGGGCTAAACATTAGGGAGAAGGGGGTCCAGAAAAACGGTCTTCCTCCCCTTAACCCAATCAGTGCCGGTGACAGTCTTTTGACTTTATTCTGGCTACTGTAAGACGATTTTGTATTCAATTAACAGGCTTCGAACCATCTCCCTTGACTCTTTTTACTGACAGATCCTTCTTAAGCTGCCCAAAATCGTCTAAATGTAACTAGAATAAAGTTAACATGTTGCCAAGATTAGACCAGCTCAGTTTGTATCTAGTCAGTTGAATTGAGATGGATATTTTGACTCATATACTTGTTTAATTTTCCCAGACGCAGATGCTGCTGGTCGCCCGCCCCACCACGCCCCGACGATCACCAGGTAAGAAGTCGTCACCATAATGTTCCGTATATATAAGAACATAAGAACGGGTGCATTTCATTTGGGCGAACAATTTGATTTGCTACTCTATCATTTGGGTGCCAGTTCACTATGTCATTTGGGCGACAACTTATCAGTAATTCTGTGAAATGGTAACCATCATTTGGGCGAAACCATAAGAACATAAGAGA
This sequence comes from Paralithodes platypus, assembly GCA_032716605.1. Classification (NCBI taxonomy): domain Eukaryota; kingdom Metazoa; phylum Arthropoda; class Malacostraca; order Decapoda; family Lithodidae; genus Paralithodes; species Paralithodes platypus. The sequence goes on from CM064484.1 coordinate 35,779,816, forward strand.
ATGGGACTCTGCAGGAAGCCGATTGGCCCACACAAGGCAGATCCCTCTCACACCCAACCCTAATTATATGGCCTAATTATAGGCCAAGCTCACTTACACAATGAGGACCGACCTCACCAAAACGGTCTTAGGTCAGATGGCCCATATCTTGCTCTCCCCTGAGTGTGTTTGACAGGGGCACCAAGCAGGGGGTACTGGGTAAGTGACAGTGGTAGGGGCTAGACTCAGCAGGGGGTACTGGGTAAGTGACAGGGGTTGGGGCTAGACTCAGCAGGGGGTACTGGGTAAGTGACAGTGGTAGGGGCTAGACTCAGCAGGGGGTACTGGGTAAGTGACAGTGGTAGGGGCTAGACTCAGCAGGGGGTACTGGGTAAGTGACAGGGGTTGGGGCTAGACTCAGCAGGGGGTACTGGGTAAGTGACAGTGGTAGGGGCTAGACTCAGCAGGGGGTGCTGGGTAAGTGACAGGGGTTGGGGCTAGACTCAGCAGGGGGTACTGGGTAAGTGACAGTGGTTGGAGCTAGACTCAGCAGGGGGTACTGGGTAAGTGACAGTGGTTGGGGCTAGACTCAACAGGGGGTACTGGGTAAGTGACAGGGGTTGGGGCTAGACTCAGCAGGGGGTACTGGGTAAGTGACAGTGGTAGGGGCTAGCCTCAGCAGGGGGTACTGGGTAAGTGACAGTGGTAGGGGCTAGACTCAGCAGGGGGTACTGGGTAAGTGACAGTGGTAGGGGCTAGACTCAGCAGGGGGTACTGGGTAAGTGACAGTGGTAGGGGCTAGACTCAGCAGGGGGTACTGGATAAGTGACAGTGGTAGGGGCTAGACTCAGCAGGGGGTACTGGGTAAGTGACAGTGGTTGGGGCTAGACTCAGCAGGGGGTACTGGGTAAGTGACAGGGGTAGGGGCTAGACTCAGCAGGGGGTACTGGGTAAGTGACAGGGGTTGGGGCTAGACTCAGCAGGGGGTACTGGGTAAGTGACAGTGGTAGGGGCTAGACTCAGCAGGGGGTACTGGGTAAGTGACAGTGGTAGGGGCTAGACTCAGCAGGGGGGTACTGGGTAAGTGACAGTGGTAGGGGCTAGACTCAGCAGGGGGTACTGGGTAAGTGACAGGGGTAGGGGCTAGGCTCAGCAGGCGGTAGTGGGTAAGTGACAGGGGTAGGGGCTAGACTCAGCAGGGGGTACTGGGTAAGTGACAGGGGTTGGGGCTAGACTCAGCAGGGGGTACTGGGTAAGTGACAGGGGTTGGGGCTAGACTCAGCAGGGGGTACTGGGTAAGTGACAGTGGTAGGGGCTAGACTCAGCAGGGGGTACTGGGTAAGTGACGGGTTGGGGCTAGACTCAGCAGGGGGTACTGGGTAAGTGACAGTGGTAGGGGCTAGACTCAGCAGGGGGTACTGGGTAAGTGACAGTGGTAGGGGCTAGACTCAGCAGGGGGTACTGGGTAAGTGACGGGTTGGGGCTAGACTCAGCAGGGGGTACTGGGTAAGTGACAGTGGTTGGGGCTAGACTCAGCAGGGGGTACTGGGTAAGTGACAGGGGTTGGGGCTAGACTCAGCAGGGGGTACTGGGTAAGTGACAGGGGTAGGGGCTAGACTCAGCAGGGGGTACTGGGTAAGTGACAGGGGTAGGGGTTAGACTCAGCAGGGGGTACTGGGTAAGTGACAGGGGTTGGGGCTAGACTCAGCAGGGGGTACTGGGTAAGTGACAGGGGTAGGGGCTAGACTCAGCAGGGGGTACTGGGTAAGTGACAGGGGTAGGGGCTTGACTCAGCAGGGGGTACTGGGTAAGTGACAGGGGTTGGGTCTAGACTCAGCAGGGGGTACTGGGTAAGTGACAGGGGTAGGGGCTAGACTCAGCAGGGGGTACTTGGTAAGTGACAGGGGTTGGGGCTAGACTCAGCAGGGGGTACTGGGTAAGTGACAGGGGTAGGGGCTAGACTCAGCAGGGGGTACTGGGTAAGTGACAGGGGTTGGGGCTTGACTCAGCAGGGGGTACTGGGTAAGTGACAGAGGTTGGGGCTAGACTCAGCAGGGGGTACTGGGTAAGTGACAGGGGTTGGGGCTAGACTCAGCAGGGGGTACTGGGTAAGTGACAGGGGTAGCAGCTAGACTCAGCAGGGGGTACTGGGTAAGTGACAGAGGTTGGGGCTAGACTCAGCAGGGGGTACTGGGTAAGTGACAGGGGTTGGGGCTGGACTCGGCAGGGGGTACTGGGTAAGTGACAAGGGTTGGGGCTAGACTCGGCAGGGAGTACTAGGTAAGTGACAGGGGCTGGGGCTAGACTCAGCAGGGGGTACTGGGTAAGTGACAGGGGTAGGGGCTAGACTCAGCAGGGGATACTGGGTAAGTGACAGGGGATGGGGCTAGACTCAGCAGGGGGTACTGGGTAAGTGACAGTGGTAGGGGCTAGACTCAGCAGGGGGTACTGGGTAAGTGACGGGTTGGGGCTAGACTCAGCAGGGGGTACTGGGTAAGTGACAGTGGTTGGGGCTAGACTCAGCAGGGGGTACTGGGTAAGTGACAGTGGTAGGGGCTAGACTCAGCAGGGGGTACTGGGTAAGTGACAGTGGTAGGGGCTAGACTCAGCAGGGGGTACTGGGTTAGTGACAGGGGTAGGGGCTAGACTCAGCAGGGGGTACTGGGTAAGTGACAGGGGTTGGGGCTAGACTCAGCAGGGGGTACTGGGTAAGTGACAGGGGTAGGGGCTAGACTCAGCAGGGGGTACTGGGTAAGTGACAGGGGTAGGGGTTAGACTCAACAGGGGGTACTGGGTAAGTGACAGGGGTTGGGGCTAGACTCAGCAGGGGGTACTGGGTAAGTGACAGGGGTAGGGGCTAGACTCAGCAGGGGGTACTGGGTAAGTGACAGGGGTTGGGGCTTGACTCAGCAGGGGGTACTGGGTAAGTGACAGGGGTTGGGTCTAGACTCAGCAGGGGGTACTGGGTAAGTGACAGGGGTAGGGGCTAGACTCAGCAGGGGGTACTGGGTAAGTGACAGGGGTTGGGGCTAGACTCAGCAGGGGGTACTGGGTAAGTGACAGGGGTTGGGGCTAGACTCAGCAGGGGGTACTGGGTAAGTGACAGGGGTAGCAGCTAGACTCAGCAGGGGGTACTGGGTAAGTGACAGGGGTTGGGGCTGGACTCGGCAGGGGGTACTGGGTAAGTGACAGGGGTTGGGGCTAGACTCGGCAGGGAGTACTAGGTAAGTGACAGGGGCTGGGGCTAGACTCAGCAGGGGGTACTGGGTAAGTGACAGGGGTAGGGGCTAGACTCAACAGGGGGTACTGGGTAAGTGACAGGGGTTGGGGCTAGACTCAGCAGGGGGTACTGGGTAAGTGACAGGGGTTGGGGCTAGACTCGGCAGGGGGTACTGGGTAAGTGACAGGGGTTGGGGCTAGACTCAGCAGGGGGTACTGGGTAAGTGACAGGGGTTGGGGCTAGACTCAGCAGGGGGTACTGGGTAAGTGACAGGGGTTGGGGCTAGACTCAAGCAGGGGGTACTGGGTAAGTGACAGGGGTTGGGGCTAGACTCAGCAGGGGGTACTGGGTAAGTGACAGGGGTTGGGGCTAGACTCAGCAGGGGGTACTGGGTAAGTGACAGGGGTAGCAGCTAGACTCAGCAGGGGGTACTGGGTAAGTGACAGAGGTTGGGGCTAGACTCAGCAGGGGGTACTGGGTAAGTGACAGGGGTTGGGGCTGGACTCGGCAGGGGGTACTGGGTAAGTGACAGGGGTTGGGGCTAGACTCAGCAGGGGGTACTGGGTAAGTGACAGGGGTTGGGGCTAGACTCAGCAGGGGGTACTGGGTAAGTGACAGGGGTAGGGGCTAGACTCAGCAGGGGGTACTGGGTAAGTGACAGGGGTAGGGGCTAGACTCAGCAGGGGGTACTGGGTAAGTGACAGGGGATGGGGCTAGACTCAGCAGGGGGTACTGGGTAAGTGACAGGGGTAGCGGCTAGACTCAGCAGGGGGTACTGGGTAAGTGACAGGGGTAGGGGCTAGACTCAGCAGGGGGTACTGGGTAAGTGACAGGGGTAGGGGCTAGAGTCAGCAAGGGGTCTCCAGTGTGTCTCGTGTCTCTATATATGAAGTGGACAGTATAGCTATACATAGGTCCCGGGAGTGACAAACAATATGGCGGCCTAAGATTCCAGAGGGGTATAGATTGATGGATAATGAAAAGAGGTATAGAATAGTATAATATGAGGTACAGTCGCGTACATAATGTTCTTAACCACCCCTGATTATGGAAGTATATCTCTGGAAACTAATTTATGGTTATAATATTCTATACATCAACTACAAAAGTACAGTATATATACATTTTAATGAAAAACAAGTTCTATCGAAAAATCAATCCAGATAGTTATAATTGCCCACTTGCGAGTTTCAGGCTATAAGGAAGTTGGAGTTGTAGATATTGTTAATTAGCAGAATAAACAACTAAAGTACGGTTCTGTTACATTGATAAACACATTAAACCCAATTCATCATGCTTTCTATCCATCAGAACCCTACATTATTATTGCCTTTTAGTTTTATAGCGATGTTTACGGCTCCAACTTCCCTATAGCGTGGAACTCGCAAGTGGTCAATTACATAAAGAATACCATAGGGGGGTCCAGGAATTGTTACGAGTGGGCTAGAGGGGTGTCCAGGAATCGTTAGGAGTGGGGTATAAACTATGGTATCCGAGTGTGCCAGCAGGGGACCTTGGTAAGTGACAGGGATGGGGGTAAAGCTCAACAGGGGGCATTTGGCGCCTGCTGGGAGACTTAAGGGGAGACTTGCCGTTTGTTTGGTCTATTAATTCATTTATTCATATAGTTTTTTAGTTTCCTCCCTAGACCTCCATCAAGCTTAGAAAAACACCCCCTAGACCCCCCTTCAAGAAAAATGTGTACATTTTTCGGTAGAAAAATGTCCCAGCCAAAGGCCAATTCCTCTTAAAATTGCAGGCTCGCTATCGCTCGCCAGGGAAAAATCGACACTTAAATGGCACGAAAGGTCTTAAAATTGACAACGAAAATGGCACGAAAGGTCTTAAAATTGACAACGAAATGGGGCGAAAGGTGTTAAAATCGTCAAACTAATGGGCCGAACGTCTTATAATATCAAAACTAGTGGGGCTAAACATTAGGGAGAAGGGGGTCCAGAAAAACGGTCTACCTCCCCTTAACTTAATAACCTTTACTTCCCGCAACACAGGATGGCAGGTGCGGGTCAGTAATTAATTTGACTACATAAAAGATGGCGTCAACATGTCTTGTATATAATTGGGACACTGAGAATCAATGCTGCGTGACACTTTGGTTTGTTTCAACACACTCTTTATAAGTCAATAGAGGAGTGGTTTAGATGGGCGGAAGTGAAATGGTGTGTGTCAGAGAGAGAGAGAGAGAGAGAGAGAGAGAGAGAGAGAGAGAGAGAGAGAGAGAGGTGAGAGAGAGAGAGAGAGAGAGAGAGAGAGAGAGAGAGAGAGAGAGAGAGGCAGACAGAGAGAGAGAGAGAGAGAGAGAGAGAGAGAGAGAGAGAGAGAGAGAGAGAGAGAGAGAGAGAGAGAGAGAGAGAGAGAGAGAGAGAGAGAGAGAGAGAGATATCAAGCTACGAGGGGAGGGGAGAGACTTAGATTGCGGGTTGCCTATCGAAGGGGTGGAAAGGGTTGGGGATAGCTTGGGGGAGGAAAGAGGGGAGGGATGACGGGGATGATATGGAGAAGGGATGACAGAGGAGCTTGGGGGAGGGGAAGGGTGTGGGGTTGAGAGGGGAAGAAAGAGAAGCCTGTGGAGAGAGAGAGAAAGAGGGGGGAGGATAGGGGAAGGGTGACAGCTAGTGGCACAGGGGATGAGAGGGGAAGAAGGAGAAGCTTGTGGGTAGAGAGAGGGGAGGAAAGGGAAGACACGTGGAGGTACAGGTGAGGGAGAAGATGGGAGGGGAGTGGGATGGAGGTGAAGGGAGGCGAGGGGAGGCAGGGGTGGTAGGGAGGAGGGGAGACAGGTGATGGTTGTGGTGGTTGTGGTAGTACTTTCACTAGTGACCGTGGGAGGGGAGATAACTTGTTCACCCTCACTCTCCCTCAATTCCCTCAAATCCCTCAATTAACTATACACTTTCCTCCTCTCCCCCCCCCCCCACCCCCCATATCCCTCTCTCACTCATAGTATTGCTCTATGTTCTTCCCTGACGAGTTTATTCAGCGTAGGAATGACCCCTCGTACAGTCAGAGTGGGATAGGGACAGGATTTTGTCTTTGTTTTTATTTTGTTTTATCTTTTTGACATCAAGAGGCCTCTGTATTGCTGAATAACATCGTCTGGTGTCAGCTGGAATAAATGATAAACGTATTTACTACTTTGCCAGCCTTTGGAAGTCCAGATATCCTTGTGTTTTAGTCTCATATATCGGTATCTTTGCAGTCATATACAGTATACTGGTGTTTGTTTGTACTCTAACGCGGTAAACCACAATAAGCCAAACAACGTCATCAGTGTACTTGGTTGATGTTTATATATTTCTATTATTATTGATTTGTTTTTCTTTTTGTTTACATATTACGGTATACAATTTTCCCGGCCTTGCGATGCCTTTTATATATAATGTATTACGTGTATCGTGTTATTGTATTATACTTTATAAAATGGCACCGTCGTCAATTTCTTAGCTTGAATGAACTTTAGTTGAATTATTATAAGACGAAGTTTCAGAATCTGTCTGGCAGTGATTGCCAAAAAAAGTGTTCGTATGTCACTAATTTGATCCTGTTGCCATTCATAAAATATAAGTGTTCGTATGTCACTAATTTGATCCGGTTGTCATGTATACCATCAAAGTGTTCGTGTGCTCCTATACCCTGTTCCGAGTAGGTAGGCCAGACATTGTGAACCCTAATCTATGAAACTCAAAAAGGGCTGGAGCAAATGGGCTGTAAATTAACATACCTATTCCCTGGCTGACCCTTCCCAAATGGTAGAAATATTAGCTCGATGACCCTAGTCGTTTGTGAGTTTTAGAGGTTAATGTAAAAGAGATTTGGCCTATTTATTTGGGACAGGGTATAATTAATTTGGGACAGGGTATAATTAATTAAGTCTGATGCCATTCATGCTATCCCATCTTGCCATCCATTGTGATATAACTCCAGCAGTAACTATCCCCTCTTCTATAATCGTCTATCCATTCATTATATTTGCCTCAGCCGTATGTAGGGAGAGTACCGTTAAGGGGGCCCACCTCGCTTGTATGCTCTTTTTCTCCCTCTCTCTTTGGCTTGTATTCATTCGGCCCCATTCAGCCTACTGTTTTAAGACGTTTAACCCCATCCAGGTGTCAATATTTTCCTGGCGAGCAGTAGCGAGCCAGCAAATATATTTTTTTTTACAGCAAGGTAAATTTGTACATTTTTCGATAGAAAATTGTCTCCGGCGAAGCCGGATTTCTCCATACAATGCTGGCTCGCTATCGCTCGCCAGGAAGAAATTGACACCTGGATGGGGATAAAGGTGGCAGTACGTGTGGAGAGTGAGCAGAGCGAGTTCTTTGACCTGAATGTTGGTTTGAAACAGGGGTGTGTGATGTCCCCGTGGTTGTTTACTGTATATATGGATGGAGTTATGAAAGAAATACTATCAAGAGCAGTGGATGTTGGTGTATCGCTGAAAAGGGAGGGAATTGAGTGGAAGCTACCTATACTGCTGTTTGCGGATGATACAGTTCTGATGAGTGATAATGAATGGGAGTTGCAGGGTCTGGTAAATGAGTTTGGAACAGTGTGCGAAAAACGGAATTTGAAGGTAAATACGGGGAAGAGCAAGGTTATGGTCTTCGAAAGGGGTGAAGTCACAGAGTGTGAGGTGAAGCTGAACGGTCAGGCTATGGAGATCGTCAACTCTTTTAAGTATCTGGGCAGTGTGTTGAGTAAAGATGGGACTATGGATGAAGAGGTGCGGGAGAGGGTACAACAGGGGAAGAGGGTTGTAGGAACGCTAAAAGCAAGTAACAAGAAATAGGGTGGTCAGTATGGAAGTGAAGAAGTCCTTGCATGACAGTGTGGTAATCCCGACACTGACTTACGGAAGCGAAGCATGGACGTTGGTTGAGAGACTCAGACCAAGAGTGAGAGCAGTGGAAATGAATTACTTAAGGAGTGCGTGCGGAGTTTTACATGGAGGGATAGACAGGACTAATGAGGAAGTAAGAAGGGGTGTGGTGTGGAGGTAGATGTGCTGGAAAGTGTGAAAAGGAACAACTTGATATGGTTCGGCCATATGGAACGTATGGAAAGCGAGAGAATGACTAAGAGGGTGTACGAGAGCGAGGTGGAGGGACAGAGGGGGAGAGGTAGACCGAATATGAGGTGGAAGGATGGAGTGAGGAAGGACATGAACGAAGGCGGTGCTGGTTGGGGGGAGGGGCGTCGACTGACTGGGGACAGAGGTGCATGGGGGCGGTTCGTTCGTGGCCACCCCTTCGGGGATCACGGCGTCAGGC
>CM064484.1:35793302-35795802 GCA_032716605.1 Paralithodes platypus
AGAATGTTATGGGGAAACTCAAGAAATGAGACGCTTGTAATTTGAGACTCTTGTAAACTTTAAACTCTTGTAAACTTGTAGACCTGAGACTTGTAAACTGGAGACTTATAAACCTGAGACTTGTAAACCTAAGAATCTTGTAAACTTGACCTTCTGCCCACATTGTTCTGGTTATCGTCAGGAGAATTTAGGCTTCATTTGCATAGGTATTTGGGCACTAATTTATTTAAGTATTTTGACCAACCTACTTGGAACAGGATAGAGTCGGACATTGACAACCTATTTGCTCTATCCCTTTTTTAATTACAGAGGTTAGGGTTCACGACTTCCGACCTACCTACTTTGAACAGGATAAAGGCCCACCCACCCATCCATCACCCCTCACCTCATTTGTTCTATCCCTTTTTGAGGCACGGTACAGAGGTTAGGTTCACGATTTCTGACCTACCTACTTGGATAGAGTCTCCCTATAAAAGGCCCATCCATCCATCCATTACCTGTACTAGTCTCCCTATAGAAGGCCCATTCATCTATCACCTCTCACCTGTAATTACCTCTCGCCTTCCTCTCAACTTAACTCGCCACTTTCTACTCTTTTTGTTTGTCCTTTGCGTCCTTCGGGGGGCCCCCCCCCCCCCATCCTGCCTTGCAATTAGAGGTGTATTTCCCCCTTCGTTTGGGGTAGAGACATTCAAAGTTCGCCTAGACAAGCACCTTGCCCTGAACCCAAGGTTGACTGCATTTGTAATTGAATAAATATTGTCTTTAGTAGTGTTTGTTCAATAACCTAATAGATCTTAAGATAATTTCCCCTGCCATTAACTAAGCCCCAGGGCAGCACTTCCTTCTCACATCTTTCCCACATTCTCTCCGAAATACTGTTGCAACACTTGGAACAGCAGTGTTTTGGAGGGCAAGTAACCTCGAGGGGTCACATGAACTGTTGTTGCTTGTTTTCCTTTGTACTTCTTTGTACTCCTTTGTAGTGCCGTGAATGCTCGGCTTAGGCCAACGTCTCGATATCTCCATACTAATGGGGCTAAACATAAAGGGGGAAGGGGGTCCAGAAAAAAACACGCACTTAAATGAAAATATACCCTTAAGGGGAGGTATTTAGTTTGTTCCCTAGACCTCCATCAAGCTTAAAATGACACCCCCTTGAGTCCCTTTCAAGATAAATTAGTACATTTTTCGGTAGAAAAATGTCCAGGCCGAAGGCTGGTTCCTCTTAAATTACAGGCTCGCTATCGCTCGCCAGGATAAAATAGACACCTGAATGGCACGAAAGGCCTTAATATGGGGTGAAAGTTCTTAAAATCGCTAAACTAATGGGGCAAACGTTTTATAATATCAATAACAATGGGGCTAATCATGAGGGAGAAAGGGGTCCAGAAGAAAATCCCTCAAGTCGATATCTCCCCTTAAGGGGAGGTATGTCTTTTTCTGGATCCCCTTCTCCCTCATGTTTAACCCTATTAGTTTTGAGATGTTAAGATGTTCGGCCCATTTTAGACCTTTCGCCCCATTTCTTTGTTAATATTAAAACCGTTCGTGCCAATTAGGTGACGATCTTTTCTTGGCGAGCGATTGCAAGCCTGTAATTTAGGAGGAACCAGATTTTTTTTTTACCGAAAAATTTACACATTTATCTAGAAGGGGGATCTTGGGGGATGTTTTCTTAAGCTTGATGAAGGTCTAGGGAGGAAGCAAAAAAGATAATTAATAGCTAAAATAAATTGACCAATAAATAATCCCTCCCCCCTTAACCCCTTCATTACCGAGGGCATCCTTTTCATTTTAGGCTATCAACGATTAGACGATGTTATTCAGCTTAGGAAGGATCTGTGGTAGCTAAGAGGATTACATGAGGTAGTCTGTAGTCTGTTAATTCTTAGACACCCTTCCTAAGTTGTATAAAATAATCAACAAGAACGTCACCGGTACTGAAGGGGTTAAGTGAAAATTTAGCCTTAAGTTAGCGATGGCCTGTCAGATATCCCAGGGGCGATTCCATATTGGAGATGTCCTTACTTTTTGTGGACATTCACATACACACACACACACACACACTAACGCACACACCCACTCACACACACACACACACAAACACTAGCACACACACACACCCACACACACTAACACACACACACACACTAACACACACACACACACACCTTAAGTTAGTGATTGCCTGTCAGATATCCCAGGGGTGTTTCCATATTGGAGATGTCCTTACTTTTTGTGGACACACACACACACACTAACACATACACACACACCCAAACACTAACACACACACACTAACACACACAAACACGCTAACACACACACACACACACACTAACACTAACTCACACTAACACACACACACACACACACACACACACACACACACACACACACACACACCTTAAGTTAGCAATCACCTGTCAGATATCACAGGGGTGTTTCCATATTGGAGATGTCCTACTTTTTGTGGACACAGACAGCCTCGGGAGAA
>CM064484.1:35798302-35815802 GCA_032716605.1 Paralithodes platypus
ATATTTACTCATATATATTTACTCATATATATTTACTCATATATTTACTCATATATATTTACTCGTATATATTTACTCATATATTTACTCATACATATACTGCTATACCGCTAGATAAATGTGTTCACTATGTCAGTTTCTTATATATTCTTTCTGTCCTCAGTTTCCTCCCTCCCTCCCTCCCTCACCACAGTTTACATTTTATAGCTATACAAAACAAAAAATCCGTGGATCATAATTATGTAGGACGGGAATCATGACTCCTAACCTCTGTAACTAAAAAAAAGGGCTAGAGCAAATGGGCTGTCATTTTTCACACCTATTCCCTGGCTGACCCTTCCTAAATGGCAGTAGAAAATATTGACTGGATGACTACAGTCGTTTGTTAATTATAGAGGTTAATGTTCAATAGTTTTAGCCTACTTATTTGGAACAGGGTATACCAGCAGACGATTTGGCTTCTATTCCCTCGCTTACTTTTTGTTTTGCTATATTTTATATATATATATATATATATATATATATATATTTAACCCTTTCACGCTTTAATGACGCAGAGGTTGCCAGATTAGCAATAAGAAATAGAGTTCTCTCACTCTTATAATTACCTCTCCAAAATTAGTTTTCTGCCCACAGCTAACTCAAAGACAACTGCAGAGGTTGAAGTAACTAAACTAAAGGTTTCTAAATACCCCTGATGGTAACAAAGGTTTTAAAGTATCCCCAATAGGCTCAACATTGCGTCATATGCGTGAAAGGGTTAAGATTGCATAGTTTGGCCACCTCCATATTACAGTATATTTCTTTTACGTATATTTATCCTTGCTTTCCCCAGTCATCCTACTCTCTCTCTCTCTCTCTCTCTCTGTCTCTCTCTCTCTCTCTCTCTCTCTCTCTCTCTCTCTCTCTCTCTCTCTCTCTCTCTCCTCTCTCTCTCTCTCTCTCTCTCTCTCTCTCTCTCTCTCTCTCTCTCTCTCTCTCTCTCTCTCTCTCTCTCCAGTCCCATCTCACGTTCACTTTGTTTGTATTTATTTATGTTCTTTAAACATTATGATGCATATGATCTATACTGGTTAAGGGGGGGTCATTTTTTTTTTTTTTTTTTTTTATCTTTCTCTCCTTTTCTCTTTTTCCCTGGCTTGTATCCATTCAGCCCTATTCAGCCAACTAATTTAAGACGTTTATCCCCATCCAGGTGTCGATATCTTCCTGGCGAGCGATAGCGAGCCAGCATTGTATGGAGAAATCCGGCTTCGCCGGAGACATTTTTCTATCGAAAAATGTACAAATTTAGCTTGCTGTCAAAACAAATATATATATATATATGCTGGCTCGCTACCGCTCGCCAAGAAAATATGAACACCTGATTGGGGATAAACGTCTTAAAACAATAGGCTGAATGGGGCCGAATGGATACAAGCCAAAGAGAGAGGGGGAGAAAGAGAAAAAAGCGAGGAGGGCTCCCTTCAAGTGACTATACACTATACAATATCACTATCTGAGACCTGGGAATCTTTTGATGGGTACCCCTCAGGGTACTTGGTCTCTGGGTCTTCTCCTGGGCGACCTAGATGTGTGTGAATTTTATATTTTCATATTATTTTGTTGTTTCTGTTCGAGCTGTGTCTCGAGTCGGCCACCCCAGCCATGGGGTATGTGCTTGAGTATATACAGTACGGTACATACATGCATGCATACAAACATACATACGTAGCCTACATACATACATACATACATACATACATACATGCATACACATACACATATACACTTCCCCGTGGCGTAACGGATAGCGCGTCTGGCTCACAACCAGAAGGTCCCGAGTTCGAGACCCGGGCGGGAAAGAGACATTTGGGCAAGTCTCTTAACGGTGTAGGCTCTGTTCACCTAGCAGTATACATAGGAACCTGGTATAAGTGGACGAAGTTGTGACGTCCCATCAGGGGTTGGTGATCGGTTACAAGGTGAGATGGGTATCGTACTGGTCAACCTAAGCTACTGGTCAACCTAAGCCTTCGGGCGAGACTGGTACCGTAGTGAGAATGGTACCGTACAGATTAACCCTAAGCCTTCGTTTCCAAATGTCGCCAATTGGCTAAAATACAGACTACACACACATCCACAGCCATTCCAACGATACATAAACACTTAACATGCATTTCACGCAATACATTCCCAGTTAAGGAGGTGCGATACTAATGAGCTTAGCTCGCATTGCGTGGATTCCCCTTGACGAACAAGTGAGTGAATAACATACATTTAAAGACCACCTCTCTGTCACATTCACTTTCTTCTCTTGGTTTATTAATTTTTCCTTCCATCCTTCAACCTGTCTCCTATTATATTGTCCTTTATTCCCTTCTTTACCGGCGACATATTTTTCATTATATTCGTGTAACTATTAAACGATTGTATTCAGTTTTGAAAGGACCTCCAGCAATTGATAAGCTTCGAACTATCTCACTTAACCCTTTTTACTGCCCACCCCGAACCAACTTCCAGAAGCACATCCATACTCATATCTCTCACCGATCCATCCACTCACTCACAGACAACACGCAGCTGCATGCACGACCTCCCGAAATCCATCCTCCCGAATCCTCCCTTCCTCGCGAGGACAGAGTCCACCTGGCCAGGCTGAGATGCGGACACCATCCAGCTCTCCTGAGCTATCAGAAGAGACTGGATGACTCCGTTGTCGACGCCTGCCCGGGATGTAACACAGCACCCCATACCATTAAACACATCATAGAAGACTGCATTTCACACAACCACTTACGCCAACAACACAATCTACACTCAATGAGAGCTCTGTGGGAAAGCCCGATCGTGGCCATGGCCTTTCTCAGGGACTCGGGGCTGTTCGGCCAGGCAGCTTAGGGAACAACAACAACAACAACAACCCTTTTTACTACCACACATCCTTCTTATTCTGCACAAAATCATGTAAATATAGCCAGAATAAAATCAAGAAATCATCGGCGGTACAGAAGGGGTTAAGGCCACAATTTTACCCATATAGATTTCAGATTATATAGTTTAGCCACCTCCAAACATATCATATACACATTTATATTATCTCATATAGATTTATCATTGCTTTCCCCAGTCACCTCGCCTCACTCTCTCTCTTTCCACATACACACTAACACACGCACACAGTCACTAATACACACACATACACATACGCAGTAACACACACGCGCACACCCTAACACACACACACATATACAAATACACACACTCTTACACACACACACACATACTCACTCTTACACACACACACAGTAACACATACACACACACAGTAACACACACAGTAACACACACACACATACACAGTAACACACATACGCGCACACCCTAACACACACACACACATATACAAATACACACACTCTTACACACACACACACTCACTCTTACACACACACAGTAACACACACATACACTCACTCTTACACACACATACACACACACACACACATACACATACACTCACTCTTACACACACACACACACAGTAACACACACGCACACACATACACTCACTCTTACACACACACACACCTGTAGGTCCTGTAGGTAGTAGTTGCAGGCAGTGTTGTCCGCCCGTGGTCACGCTGATGCGCCACCACTAGTACATTCCATCTGCCCGTCTCTGCGCCAGCTGGTCCATGATGCTGTTGCTAGCGGCGCGGAGGTGGTAGTGGGGTAGTTTGGGTTGATCAGGTAGTGTCCAGAGAAATTTGTCCAGTTGATTTTTAAATTTCTCGAGACTTGGTTCAGTTGAGTCACGCAGATATCTGGGTAGGGCGTTAAAGAGAAGAGGTCCTCGTGTCGCAAAGGCGTTCTCCTTGAGCGTCTTAACTCTGGTGGCTGCTCTGGGGTGTACCCGCTGTATGTGGCAGAGACGGCCCAGTCGTTGATGGATGTGAAAACCTATATTAAGGTTGTTGGTTGTGATGCCAATTAATATTTTGTAGACATATAAGATGGCATATCTGTCCCTGCGTCTTTCTAATGAGAAAAGCTTGAGAGTTTCCAACCTCCCCCAGTAGTCTAGGTGTTGGACGGCAGAGATTTTATTGGTGAATGAGCGTTGAACTGCTTCGAGTAATTGCTTCTCTCCCACCTTCCATGGGCTCCACAGCCGACAGCAATATTCCAACAGTGGAATGACCAGTGACTTGTAGAGCGTCAGCATGGGGATCATGTCACGTGTTCGGAAGGTTCGTAGGATCCATCCAGCTTGGTTACGAGCATTCTTTGCCACATTGGTTATATGCATTCCAAATGTACCATCTCGACTGAGTGTAATACCAAGATCTTTTACATAATCATTAGTATCAATGCAAGAGCCGTCATCTGCTGTGTATGTGTGGATATTCATATTTCGGTCTGCACTGTAGTTCATGTGTTCAAATTTGTTATTATTAAAGGACATGTTGTTTTGCTCTGCCCATGAGTAAATTGTAGTGAGATCTGCCTGAAGTAAATCAGCATCTGTTGTAGAAGACACTTCCTTTAATACACGAGTGTCGTCAGCAAAGGAGGCGACAGACGAATGCATGACATGTTTATTTATGTCTGATATGTGCAGCAAGAAAAGTATAGGTCCAAGAACTGACCCTTGTGGCACCCCACTAGTGACGATGGATGGCTTGGACACTGCACCACCAACCGCGACAGCTTGTTCCCTGTCAGTGAGGAAAGCCACACCCCAAGTTTTCCTGAGATTCCTGAGTCTCGTATCTTGTGGAGGAGTATGCCGTGGTCTACCTTGTCAAATGCTTTTGCAAAATCAAGGTAGACCATGTCGATAGCATTTTTATTTTCTAGCCCTTCTATAATTTGTTCATGGTGAGCTAACAGTTGCGACTTAACTTACACACACACACAGTAACACATACACACACACACATTAACACACACACACACACACAGTAACACACACACACACACAGTAACACACACACACATACACAGTAACACACATACGCGCACACCCTAACACACACACACACATATACAAATACACACACTCTTACACACACACACACTCACTCTTACACACACACAGTAACACACACACACACACACACACACACACACACACACACACACACACACACACACACACACACGCTTTCCCGGTAACCTTGTACTATACTGGTACAGCCTCCAAGCATGCCTTTCCCGACTACATACCAACACATGTAGTACAGGTTATATTTGTGCACTATTCTTATTCACCAATAATCACCGTTCGTTCTTCTACCAACACGTTTGTCTTGGGCGGCTTGTTACCTCCGCCAGCGAAGTTGGACGGAGGTTATGTTTTTGTATTTATTTGTCTCTTACATTTGGAATCCCATTGTGCCATCAGACAGTACACTAGGACCATACGGCTGGGAAAGTGTAGCTAGCAGAGAAGGGGTGTTGTAGATAGAAAGAGCTGTTGGAATGGCTTTGGTATGTGTGTTTTTAGTCTGTATACGTCGTCGAGGTGTCCCCCGACTGAGTGCGAACATGATATACATGCTAGGACATACTACCACACCCACTAAATGTCCGCCTTGGCTGGGATCGAACCCAGGTCAAACAGATTCACACGTGAGCGTGCTCTCCACTGGACCGCCGCAGCTCTGGTCTGTATACAAGATATATAAAACAATGTATGAACCTTTGTTCACGAAAGTTGGTGGGTAGAGACGATATGTGCCAAGGAAATAGTTAGTATAGTTAGGAGGCGATCCAGAGATTTTCACGAAATTTGGTGGGCATATGGTAAAGAACCAACCACCGTAGGCGGAGGTATGCGCTCTATCGAGTGTCCCTCTAGTATGTCATGTGTCCTCTCTCTCCTCCTCCCCCCCCCCATCCCCCTCCCTCTTCATAACCTTGGACTGAAGGTCAAAGGTCAACTGGTCACCCAAACCGTCAACGTGGTACCACAACACGAGAGAGGGAGGGGTCAGTTTTTGTTGACCTCCACCCTCCCCCTCCTAGTCACCCTATTCTTCCTTCTTATGTCCCCCCCCCCCCCTTCTCTCTCTCTCTCTCTCTCCTTTCCCTTTTTCTGTTGTGCTCACTTTCTCTCGTCAACAGGTCACTTCGGCCACAACCTGTTCGCCTATACTCACAGTAGATTCGTTCACATGTATCCAAATCTAGTCTATTCTATTTTAACCTATAATAATCTAAACTAGCTTGAGATAGCTTATCCCAACCTATCATAACTTAACCTAACCTAACTTACCCTAACCCAACCTATATATTTACCTAATCTAACCTAACCTAGTTTAGATTAACCTAGTCTAACCTAACTAACATTATTCTACCCTAACTTAGCCCAACCTGACCTAATCTAACATAGCCTAGTTTAACCTACCACAACCCAATCTAACCCAATTTAAACTCATTTACCCTAGCGGAGTTTAATCTAACCTGGCCTAGCTTAAGGAGGGTCACTTGCTTGTTTTATCTTTCTCTCATTCCTCTCTTTCTCTGGCTTGTATCCATTCAGCCCTATTCAGCTAACAGTTTTAAGAAGTTTATCACCATCCAATGTCGATTTCTTCCTGGCGAGCGATAGCGAGCCAACATTGTATGGAGAAATCCGGCTTCGCCGGAGACATTTTTCGATAGAAATTTAGCTTGTTGTCAAAACAAAAATATATATATGATGGCTTGCTACCACTCGCCAGGAAAATATTGACACCTGGATTGGGGTAAACGTCTTAAAATACTAGGCTGAATGGGGCCGATTGGATACAAGCTAAAGAGAGAGGGAGATAAAGAGAACAAATGCGATGTGGGCTCCCTTAACTTAACCAATCTTCAATAATACATCACACTGTATTGAAGTGTATTTGGTAACTTTGTAGATGCTTCTTTTGATGGGACTCTTATTAAATATGTGAATCAATCATATAATTAAGTGGGGGGGGGGGGTCACAGACTTGTTTTCTCTTTCTCTCTTTCTCTGGCTTGTGTCCATTCGGCCCCATTCAGCCAACTGTTTTAAGACGTTTATCCCCATCCAGGTGTCGATTTCTTCATGTCGAGCGATAGCGAGACAGCATTGTATGGAGAAACCCGGCTTCGCCGGAGACATTTTTCTATCGAAAAATATACAAATTTAGTTTGCTGTCAAAACAAAAATATGTAGATGCTGGCTCGCTACTGCTCGCCAGGAAAATATTGACACCTGGATGTGGGTAAACGTCTTAAAACAATAGGCTCAATGGGGCCGAATGGATACAAGCCAAAGAGAGGAGAGAAAGAGAAAAAAAATGAGGTTGGCTCCCTTAACCAAACCTCACCGGCCCTAACCTAAAGTCATCTAACCTAACCTAACGTCATCTCTAACTTATCTTAACCTAACCTAACCTAACTTAACATAACCTAACTTAAACCCTATCTTACCTAACCTAAAGTCATCTAACCTAACCTAACGTCATCTCTAACTTATCTTAACCTAACCTAACCTAACTTAACATAACCTAACTTAAACCCTATCTTACCTAACCTAAAGTCATCTAACCTAACCTAACGTCATCTCTAACTTATCTTAACCTAACCTAACCTAACTTAACATAACCTAACTTAAACCCTATCTTACCTAACCTAAAGTCATCTAACCTAACCTAACGTCATCTCTAACTTATCTTAACCTAACCTAACCTAACTTAACATAACCTAACTTAAACCCTATCTTACCTAACCTAAAGTCATCTAACCTAACCTAACGTCATCTCTAACTTATCTTAACCTAACCTAACCTAACTTAACATAACCTAACTTAAACCCTATCTTACCTAACCTAACCTAACCTAAAGTCATCTAACCTAACCTAACGTCATCTCTAACTTATCTTAACCTAACCTAACCTAACTTAAACTAATAACATTACCTATCTTACCTAACCTAACCTAACTTAACCTAACGTCATCTCTAACTTATCTTAACCTAACCTAACCTAACTTAACTTAAACTAGTAACAGTACCTATCTTACCTAACCTAACCTGACTTAACATAATCTAACCTAACCTAACGTCATCTCTAACTTATCTTAACTTAACCTAACCTAACTTAAACTAGTAACATTACCTATCTTACCTAACCTAGCCTATTTTAACCTAAGCTAAACGAACCTAGCCTAACCTAACGTTATCTAACTTATCTTAACCTAACCTAACCTAACTTATCGTCATCTAACCTATCTTAACCTAACCTATCTATGTATCTATCTATATGCTCAGGCCCAACCCCATTTTTCCTATTTCTATTTTCTATTTTATTCTATTTTATTATTTTTGTTTTTCCTTTTTTCTTGGGGGTGGCCGACTCAAGACAGAGCAAAAACAGGGAAAACACAAACACAACATAAAACATCGAACAAACACAGATAAAAACACAAATTCACACACTAACCTAATCTTAACCAAACTAAACTAGTAACCTAACCTAACCTAACCTAACCTAACATTAACCTAACCTCAGTTAATATAATTAAGGTCATATTTGTAATGAAAATTATATGGCACGCTTATAAGGCTTAAGGGGGCCCACCTCTCTTTTTTATCTTTCTCTCCTTTTCTCTCTTTCCATGGCTTGTATCCATTCGGCCTCATTCAACCGACTGTTTTAAGACGTTTATCTCCATCCAGGTGTCGATTTTTTCCTGGCGAGTGATAGCGAGCCAGCATTATATGGAGAAATCAGGATTCGCCGGAGAGATTTTTCTATCGAAAACATTTCAAATTTAGCTTGCTGTCAAAACAAACATGTATATATGCTGGCTCGCTACTGCTCGCCAGGAAAATATTGACACCTGGATGGGGTAAGCGTCTTAAAACAGTAGGCTGAATGGGGCCGAATGGATACAAGCCAAAGAGAGCGGGAGAGAAAGATAAAAACAGCAGGCAAGCCCCCTTAACAGTATAAACACTAAACCTGAATATTTAGGTATTTGGTATTTTGATCGTACATTTACATCTTCCTTCACTTTCACTTCTGCTGATGTTCATACTCTCTCACTGGTAGGTTAACACACACACATACACACACACACACACACCCACACACACGACATACAAACACACGATTGGCAAGTATCTCCTAATATTTTTGCTTCCATGTATCTATCTATTTATCTGTCTATCTAATCTATATAGCTATCTATCTATCCTTTTGTAAATAATGATATCCAAGATTGTATATTTTCTATATTCATCAACCTTTATCCGTCTATATATATATATATATATATATATATATATATATATATATATATATATATACCTACCTACCTACCTACCTACCTACCTACCTACCTACCTACATACATACATACATACATACATACACATACAGAATCAATCTATCTCTGCCTTCTTTTGTTATTTATTATTGATAATATTTATAATTATTAAGACATTTCACCCCATTTGTTGTCAATTTTAAAACCTTCCGTGTCATATATGTGTCGATTTTTTCCTGGCGAGCGATAGGAAGCCTGTGCTTTAAGGGGAGCGTCCGCCATGTATTTCAAAATGGTCCGATCGTGTTCATATTTTTACAGGTGATAGATACCACTTCTAGGAACAACATATCCAAATATGAATAAATTCGGATGAATATTTTTTTAGCTACCTCGGATTTTCGCATTTTGGCCAAATTTTCAAAACCTAAGAACTAAAAAACTTTTGGTCCAATCTACATAAAAAAAATACCATTGGAAAGAGGAGAAACAATGCAATAAAATGTACAGAGGGATTTTTGATACACCTTATAGTTTTTTATTAATATTTGTTTTGTTTTTTTATATATTTAAACGGTTTCAAGCCTCCTGTCAAAAAAGTTATGGGTTTATCAAAAATTCCTCAGTGCATTCTACTGCATTTACTCTCCTTTCCAATGTTTTTTTATTTATTAAAATCGGACCAAAATTACGAAAGTTTTTAGGTTTTTTGTTCGAATAATTATAGTTTTGAGAAAAAGGCGAAAAACTAAATTTATCCATTACCCAACGATTCCTCTCTCAAATGACGATTGATTGCATCTGTTTGCTCTTGATTGATTTGATACATGTTCTGGTACTAAGATCCAGTGCAATTTACTATACCACACTATACACATATACACTATACCACATATACAACGTAAGTACGGTGGTGCATAAGGGGGGCCCCCCCCCCTAAGGGGGGGCTCTATTTACGGTAATTTTTATTTTATGAGTCTAAAATTTTGCCAGGAGATGCCTAGAGTGTTGCCCTCACGGGAGCAGTGAAAATCTCAATTTCGGATTTTTCAACTTGCACCTCTAATACCCCATGGCGGACGCTCCCCGTGAAAGCAACCTTTGGTCGTCGTGTTATTTATCCACCGAAAAACGCACAAATTGATCTCGAAGAGAGATCTTGTAGGTATGTTTTTAAGCTTGATGAAGTTGTAGAGAGCAAGCTAAAACAACATAATAATAAGTGGTGATGGGCTGGTCTATCAGAGTGAGAACTGAGCGATCTCTGCCATACCCATAGCTTACTCTGACTGTTCCTTTTACTTTTATATTTTCTAGATCTCAAGTGACGGCGTCTCTTCCGTGGATTGACCTCCCAGTCTACCATGATTGGAAGCCAAAGCGTCACATTTTTTTTTCCTTTACCCCTCAACTTTCTCTTCATAATTGCTGAGGGGCACAGGGCCCTGGGTGGGGCTTTGGTTTCCCGGGCGTTTCCGCACCCGCCTCAGCTCCCAGCCATGGAGTGGCTTCGGTCACCCAGGCTTTATTGTGGTCGGCAGTGAGGGTTCTGTGGGGACGCACGGTTATGGCCTTGGCCTTGCTCGGGGCCTTGGGGCTGTTCGGCCAGGCAGCTTGGGGAACAACAACAAAAACAACAACAACAACAACAACAACAACAACAACAACAACATAATAATAATAATAATAATAATAATAATACCAAATAATAATGAACAATATAAGCAATAATAATGCATCCAAATCTCCCCTTGACGATACAATTTCTTATACATCTCCTTCCTATGTTGAATAAATTGTCTGGAGGTAGCGTAGATAAAAGGGTTAAGGGGTGATGGTTCACTTTTTGGCCGATTTTTGCATGTATTCGTGATTTTTCTAGTTTCCTCCCTAGACCTCCATCAAATTAAAAAAAAAAACATCCATTAGATCCCCCTTCTAGATTATTTTGTACATTTTTCGGTAGAAAAATTTCCCGGCCGAAAGCCGGTTCTTCCAACATTACAGGTTCACTATCGTTCGCCAGGGAAAAAATCGACACCTAAATAGCACGAAAGGTCTAAATATTGACGCAGAATTGGGGCGAAAAGTCTTAAAATCGACTAACTAATGGGGCAAGCATCTTAACATCTATAAACTAATGGGGCTAAACATGAGGGAGAAAGTGGTCCAGAAAAACGGCCCATGTCCCCTTAAATAAACGGAGGGAATACTATGTTGTTTTGATGAATGCATTTTATAGACGGTGTTTACTGCAATTTTTATAGTTGTTTTGTTACTGGCTACAAGATCAAAACAACTTTTTAGAAGGTGGTTGTTTTGTTACTGGCTACAAGATCAAAACAACTTTTTAGAAGGTGATTGTATTGAGTTTGGGAGAGATAATATCCTAGTTAAGGGAGCCCGCCTCGCTTTTTTTTTTTATCTTGCTATGCCTTTCTCATTTTCTCTGGCTTGTATCCATACGGCCCCATTCAGCCAACTGTTTTAAGACGTTTATCCCCATCCAGGTGTCGATTCCTTCCTGGCGAGCGATAGCGAGCCAGCATTGTATGGAGAAATCCGGCTTCGCCGGAGAAATTTTTCTATCGAAAAATGTACAAATTTCGCTTGCTGTCAAAACAAAAATATAAATATGCTGGCTTGCTACCGCTCGCCAGGAAAATATTGACACCTGGATGGGGGTAAACGCCTTAAAACAGTAGGCTGAATGGGGCCGAATGAATACAAGCCAAAGAGAGAAAAGGAGAGAAAGATAAAAATAAGCCGGTGACCCCCCCCCCCCCACTTATAGTGTTAGACGTAGTAAGTAGCATATGATACAATAACTACAGAGGACGACTGAAACTTTCTTTGAAAAATTACCGGCAATACAAATTCCGAAACTATGTTAACCCGAAAAGTATGTATATACCGGTATATAAAAAAAAAAAAAAAAAAAAAAAATTTTGTGTGTGTGTGTGTGTGTGTGTGTGTGTGTGTGTGTGTGTGTGTGTGTGTGTGTGTGTGTGTGTGTGTGTGTGTCATAACGTACACTATAAATTACCAGATACTCTAATAGCCAACAAACCTAGCTCAAAATAAATAAACCCTCCGACGATAGATACATTAAGGGGAGGTTTTTAGCGTGTTTCTTAGACTTCCATCAAGTTTGAAATTACACCCCCTTGACTCCCTTTCAAGATAAATTTTTACATTTTTCGATAGAAAAATGTCCCGGCCGAAGGCCGATTCCTCTTAAATTACAGGCTCGCTATCGCTCGCCAGGAAAAAATCGACACCTAAATGGCACGAAAGGTCTTAAAAGTGACATAAATGGGGCGAAAGTTCTTTAAAACTCCAAAATAGTGGGGCGAACGTCTTAAAACCTCAAAAGCAATGGGGCTAAACATGAGGGAGAAAGGGGTCTAGAAAACAATCCCTCAAGTGGAAATCTCCCCTTAACACTCCCAACTTATGTTTATCCCTGCAAGTCACTTATCAGTAGGCTATATAAACGAGTTACCTAGACTATTATATATATATAGTTATATATATATTTTTTGTCTGGGTTTCAATGCACACATTTATTTATTTATTTATTTATTATTATTGTTATTTTGATTATTAGTATTATTAATAGTATTATAATAATTATTACTATTATTACTATTATTACTATTATTATTATTATTATTATTATTATTATTATTTGTTTTTAGTTTCTTCCGTAGATCTCCATCAAACTTATATATATATATATATATATATATATATATATATATATATATATATATATATATATATATATATATATATATATATATATATATATATATATATTCTCTAGTTTCTTCTCTAGAACTCTATCAAACTTAAATAATTACCCCCAAGACCCAAGAGGTAAATTTGTGCATTTTTCGGTAGAAACATGTCCCGGCCAAAGGCCGATTTCTCATTAATTGTAGGCTCTCTATCGCTCGCCTGGAAAATATCGACATCTAAATGGCATGAAGGATCTTAATATCGCCAAACTAATCGGACAAATTAATATCCTAAAATGTCAAACCTAATGGGGCTAAGCAAGAGGGAGAAGGAGGTCCAGAACACCCTCCCTTCTATTAATGGGGCTAAGCAAGAGGGAGAAGGAGGTCCAGAACACCCTCCCTTCTATTAATGGGGCTAAGCAAGAGGGAGAAGGAGGTCCAGAACACCCTCCCTTCTATTAATGGGGCTAAGCAAGAGGGAGAAGGAGGTCCAGAACACCCTCCCTTCTATTAATGGGGCTAAGCAAGAGGGAGAAGGAGGTCCAGAACACCCTCCCTTCTATTAATGGGGCTAAGCAAGAGGGAGAAGGAGGTCCAGAACACCCTCCCTTCTATTAAGGGGAGATCTCCACTTGAGGGATTTTTTTCTTGACCCCTTTCTCCCTCATGTTTAGCCCCATTGCTTTTGATACTATAAAACGTTTGCCCCATTAGTTTAGCAATTTTAAGAACTTTCACCCCATATTAAGACCTTTCATGCCATTCAGGTGTCGATTTTATCCTGGCGAGCGATAGCGAGCCTGTAATTTAAGAGGAACCGGCCTACGGCCGGGAAATTTTTCTACCGAAAAATGTACAAATTTATCTTGAAAGGGACTCAAGGGGGTGTAATTTTAAACTTGATGGAGGTCTAGGGAACAACCTAAATACCTCCCCTTAATCCCTGCAAGTCACTCCAGTAGGATATATAAACTAGTTACCTTGACTATTATATATATATATATAATAGTTATTGTCTTGGTTTTAATGCACACTTCTACTTATAGGCCAATGTTTATTCTTTTTATATTTACCGTGTGTAAGATATGAGGCTCCTTTGTTATCTCCTAAGCAAATATTGTAGTATTATAGTGTGTAGTTTATTGAAGCATATATTTAATTGCCTCCCTCTTAGTCTATACTTATCATTGAATTATTTATCATACTTTATTATTATTATTATTATTATTATTATTATTAGTAGTAGTAGTAGTAGTAGTAATGGTAGTAGTATTTATATTTATTCATATATTATATTTAATAGTAGTAGTAGTAGTAGTAGTAATGGTAGTAGTATTTATATTTATTCATATATTATATTTAATAGTAGTAGTAGTAGTAGTAGTAGTAATGGTAGTAGTATTTATATTTATTCATATATTATATTTAATTTTATGTATTTATTTATTTTTGCATTTGCTTGGAAACCGGATTAGCTAAAAGTTGTCAAACATATAATTAATATATTGGATAATCAGCAAGTAATTAAATTATGGAAATATATAATACTCGTATGCTGTTATTAGCATAAGGATGTACAAGTATGCAAATGCAAATATATATACATTATCATAATTATGTAACTGTCAAAGTAGTCTGTATAATATATTGAACTATGTCAACACCAGACCAATGTATTCAGGGGAGATTGTTATTTACTTATTCATATACTGTATATACAGTATATACTGTATATATATATATATATTTTTTTTTTTTTTTTTTTTTTTTTAGTCCTTACACCTCCATGAAGTCTCAACAAATACCCCAAGACCCCCTTTCGAGATATATTTGTGCATTTTGTGGTATAAACAAAATGCATTGATCGAAGGCCGGTTCCTCGTAAATTGTGATTCAATTTACCATGCTCGTTATCGCTCACCAGGAAAACAAATGATGCCTACTGTAAATGGCACGAAAGGTTTTAAATCGCCCAACTAACGGCCTTCGGGTGGGACATTTTTCTACTGAAAAATGTACAAATTTATCTTGAAATGGGTCTTCGGGGTGTTTTTTTAAAGTTTGCTGGTGGTCTAGGGAGGAAACTAGAAAAATACTAAATACATGAACAAATCGACAAAAAAGTGAACCATCCCCCCTTAAATGTCAAATTCGTAAAGACTTGGAGTGTTTATTATAGTCAATATATTCTGTAATATCGACTGTTTGTAATGGTTTTGTAATTTTCGAACAATACATGTTTGCTTGCCCCATAGACCCCCTTCCAGCTAAATAGGTAAACGTTTCGGTACAAATTGTTCCGACCAAAGACCGGTTTCTCGTTAATTGCAGGGTCGCTGTCACTCGTAAGGAAATACAAATTATTCTGAATAGGACGACGCATCTTATGATCGCCAAACTACTCGGGTGAAATGTCTTAAGATCACCAAAATAGTGGGGCAAAAACATCTTAATATTGCCAACTAATAGGGCGAAATAGGGGTTCGAATAGATCTTTCCTAGAATTAGATAAGTTTAAGAATGCTGTTTGAGTGCCTACGCTTAAAGGTCATGCTCATAAACGCTAGTATAATCACACACACACACACACACACACACACACATACAAACAAACACTCACTCACTCACACACACACACACACACAGTCACACACACACACACACAGTCTCACATACAAACACTCACACACAGTCAAATACACACAGTCACAGTCACACACACACACACTCACACTCACACACACTCACACTCACACAGTCACATACACATACACACAGTCACAATTGGAGAGAGTGCAGAGGAGGGCATGCAGGATCATCCTGGGTGGCACATATCCAGGGTACGAGGAAGCTCTCACCACCCTTAGCATACCTGCACTTTCAACCGACCACTACAACACACTCAAACAGTTTGCATCTAAGCTGCTTGTTCACCCACGACACAGAAACTTACTTCCACCAGACGCCCCTAGACCAACACGTGCAGCTCGCTCGTCACTTCAACACACTCCAACCAATAAGAGCAAGAACTGACAGATATAAAAATAGTCCTATCCCAACCATTGTTAATATTATTAATAATGTGTAATAACGGCCTGTCACACCATATATATGCGCCCACCTTTAATAATGTATGCATAAGTGTGTGTGTGTGTGTGTATTAGAATATAATTGTATGTATTTGCTTGAGTTTGTTTATGTATATGTGTATATGTGTATCTATGTATGTACAGTATATGTGTATGTATGTGTGCGTATATGTGTATGTATGTATGCGTTATTTATGTATATATGTGTCTATAGTGTATACTGTTTGTGGTTCTAGCCCGGCTGAGAGTATCAGGTGGATAAGAGAAGAGCATATATGCATGTAATGTGCATATATTTATGTATATGTATGTCTGTGTGTATGTGCTGTCAATGGTTCGAGCCCGGTTGAGAATATATGGTATATAATATATATATGTACTGTACGTGTATTTGTATTGTCATATGCACATATGTATGTAAATATACGTACAGTTTGCCGCACAAGTCGTGCTTTCACCATCTCAGTGAAATCGTAATTTGGCAGCGTCGGACACACCTTCCCAACTCCCCTCCCTCACTCCACCTCCTACCTTCCACCCCACCTTTCCTCCCTCTCTTCCACTGTCCGGCTCATAGTATCTCACGGTTATGAAGTAGGTGTATTGCAAATCACTTAAACCACTTACTTTCATTTCATTATATTGATACCCTAGCTGTAAATAAATATATAATAAAGGTTCTTAACCCCTTCCGTACCGTCAATATCCTTTGTATTTTCTTCTGGCTACTACTATTCGATTATATTCAGTTTAGAAAGGATCTCTAGTAATAATTATAAGGCTTCGAACTATCTCAATAAACGTTTTTAACTACAACATCTTCCTAAGCTGCATAACATCGTCTAAATATGGATAGAATACAATTATAACAAACGTCGCTGGTACAGAAAGGGTTAACAAAGTTATGGCGAGTTATAAATTTGTATTCATATTTCATAAAACAATGCCTGGATAAGTTACGCATGAAGCATATTTCAGACAACTCAGAAAGGGAGAGAGAGAGAGAGATGATCGTAATTCAACATCTATGACGTCTGGCACTAGATAGATAGATAGATAGATAGACCTTAAGTGTTTCCAATTCAGTTGTGAATCGGGATAGTATAAATTATATGTATGCGTGAATATTAATATAGTTCTTTTCTAAAACCTTATTTCCAATTACAGTATATGTATTATTGAGAAATGGATGAGCAATAAATATTCAATGTCAGAATCATAAACAGCAAGGAGAAGTGTAGTAAGGATCGAGTTTTAACCCCTTCTGTACCGGCACCGTCCTTTTAGCTTTATTCTGGCTGCTGTTAGACGATCTTATTCAGTGTTAAAAGGGTCTCCAGCAATTAACAGGCTTTGAACTATCTCATTTAACCCCTTTTACTACCGCAGATCCTTC
>CM064484.1:35820802-35878302 GCA_032716605.1 Paralithodes platypus
TCCCGGTGACGTCTGTTTAAGTATATTGTAACTGTATTTAGACGATGTTATGCAGTTTAAGGGGGGTCACCGGCTTTGTTTTGTTTATATTTATCTCCCTTTCTCTCTTTCCCTGGCTTGTATCCATTCGGCCCCATTCAGCCAACTGTTTTAAGACGTTTATACGTATCCAGGTGTCGATTTCTTCCTGGCGAGCGATAGCGAGCTAGTATTGTATGGAGAAATTTGGCTTCGCCGGAGACATTTTTCTATCGAAAAATGTACAAATTTAGCTTGCTGTCAAAACAAAAATATATATATGCTGGCTCGCTACCGCTTGCCAGTAAAATATTGACACCTGGATGGGGATAAACGTCTTCAAACAGTACGCTGAATGGGGCCGAATGGATAAAAGCCAAAGAGAGAGGGAGAAAAGGAGAAAAAAGCGAGGTGGGCTCCCTTAAGAAGGATCTGGGGTAGTAGAAAGGGTTGAGATAGTTCGAAGCCGAGATGGGTTGAGTTTGAAAGGGATCTGCCTTGTGTGGGCCAATCGTCTCTCTGCAGACTCCCGTTTTTAATGCTCTTATGTTCTATTAATTGCTGGAGGCCCTTTTTAAACTGAATAAAAGCGTCAACTATTAGCCATAATATAGCTTAAAGGACCGCACCGGTACTGAAGTGGTTAACCCTTTCAAGCTCCTATACGCATTTCTGTTTTGTTTTCTGGTAATTATTTGACGATTTTATTCAGACTAGGAAGGGTATATGGAAGTCAGAGGGTTGATTGAGATAGTATTTACCCTTTTAATACCCACAGATCCTTCCTAAGCTGCATAAAATCGTCTAATGATAGCCAAAATAAAACTTCTAAAACGCGTCAGAGCTTCAAGGGGTTAACATCAAGAGCCATGACCTACCTGTTTATTTATTTGTGTGTGTATATATATATATATATATATATATATATATATATATATATATATATATATATATATATATATATATATTTATTTATTTACTTATTTTGCCAGCTGTGAGAAGTAAATATTCTGAATGTTTATGTTTCAATTATGTCGAATTCCCGATGTCGGCTAGTCGGTCTCAGTGTCCCGACTTTAATATCACGATTTTGAACCCATGCCTTTAAGGGGATGGGCCGGATTTTCTGGCCCCACTTCTCCCTCATGCTCAGCCCCATTAGTTTTAAGATTTTAAGACGTTCAGCCCATTAGTTTGAAGATTTTAAGACCTTTCGAAGCAGTTCTTTTCAATATTAAGTTTTTTCGTGTCAGTTAGGTGTAAAAAAAATCCTGGCAAGCGATAGCGAGCCTATATTTAGGAGGAACTGGCCTTCGGCGAGGACATTTCTCTATCGAAATATTTACAAATTTATATTGGATTTTTTTTTTTTTATAGCTTGATGGAAGTCTAGCGAAGAAACTCAAAAATGAAATAATTAATAAATACATAGGCCAAAAAACAAGCATTACCCCCTAAAGACAAATATAGCCATTATCCCAAACTATTATAATTATATGACTCACTGAAACCAAGATAACACAGAAAGGGATTTGTGGAATGTGGTGTGTGTGTGTGTGTGTGTGTGTGTGTGTGTGTGTGTGTGTGTGTGTGTGTGTGTGTGGAGGAGAGATAGATAGATAGATAAAGAGAGAGAGAGAGAGAGAGAGAGAGAGGTTGGAAAGTGAGTGAGTGGGAGGGAGAAAGTAGAAGTTATGATACAAAATACAGACAGAGAGAGAGAGAGTGTGAGTGTGTGTGTGTGTGTGTGAATGAGATATAGATAGATAGAGAGAGAGAGAAAGAGAGAGAGGTTGGAAAGTGAGAGTGAGTGGGAGGGAGAAAGTAGAAGTTATGATACAAAATACAGAGAGAGAGAGAGAGAGAGAGAGAGAGAGATTGTGTGTGTGTATGTGTGTTTGCTGCTACTTTCATACGGTTGCTTCACCTCGCCTCACCTACCACCACCTGACCTAAGCTGACCTAGTTTACTGTTGACCTTACTTGCCAGACCCCCCACACTACCTCTCTACCCTCCCCCCCCTTCCTTCCCCCAAGACACCCCCCCCCCCTACCTCTAGCTAGCCCCCACAACACTACGTCTTTACCTCTATAACTCCTCCCCTCCCCCTCACACATACTCACACCTGACACATACCCCTCTCTCTCTCTCTCTCTCTCTCTCTCTCTCTCTCTCTATACATATATATATATATATATATATATATTATATATATATATATACTGTATACTGTATATATATATATATATACAGTATATATACTGTATATATATATATATATATATATATATATATATATATATATATATATATATATATATATATATAAGCATATATACAGTATACACCCCTTTACTCATTCCTACCTCTCTCTCTATATATATGTCCACATCTATCTAGCTGATATACATAGCAATCAAATAAATATATACATACATACATACATACATACATACATATTTCCTTCTTTCTGATAGAAATAACAATGACAAATGTATATTATGCATACTTCTTTCCTTCCGATAGATATAGCAATAACACATATATACATTATAAATATGCCTTACTTTTGATAGACACACCAATCAAATGCATACACATGATAAATACTTCTAGCAGATGGGTCAGGGATGTTTGTTGTCATAAATTGTTAAGGGAGCCCACCTCGCTTTTTTTCTATTTCTCTTCCTCTCTCTTTGGCTTGTATCCATTCGGCCCCTTTCATCCTACTATTTTAAGACGTTTAGCCCAATCCAGGTGTCAATATTTTCCTGGCGAGCGGTAGCAAGCCAGCATATATATATTTTTGGTTTGACAGCAAGCTAAATTTGTACATTTTTCGATAGAAAAATTTCTCCGGCGAAGCCGGATTTCTCCATACAATGCATGCTCGCTATCGCTCTCCAGGAAGAAATCGACACCTGGTTGGGGATAAACGTCTTAACCCCTTCCGTACCGGCGACGTATTTTAGGTATGTTCTAGCAATATTTAGAGGAATTTATGCAGTTTAGGAAGGATCTGTGGTAGTAAAATGGGTTAAGTGAGAGGGTTCGATACCGGTTACTTGCTGGACGCCCTTTTAACACTGAATAACATCGTCACCTAGTAGCTAGAATATAATCAAAGAGACATCCCTGTACAGAAGGGGTTAAACGAGTTGGCTGAATGGGGCTGAATGGATACAAGCCAGAGAAAGAGAGAAAAGGAGATAAAGATAACAACAAAAAAACAGCCGGTGGACCCCCCCCCCCTTAAGCCTTCCACGACCGACATTAATATTCTGGGGAGATGAATGAGTATCTGTCGTGGTTTGGTGAATAATAACAGGTTTGTGGGGGGGGGGGGGGTGATGGGGGGGAATGGGGGAAGGAAGTTCTGTGAGGGGAAATGGGGGTGTGGAACGCGAGTGTGGGAGAAAGGGGAAGTGTATGAGCAAAGAGAGAGAGAGAGAGAGAGAGAGAGAGAGAGAAAGGGGAAGTGTATGAGCAAAGAGAGAGAGAGAAAGAGAGAGAGAAAGGGGAAGTGTATGAGCAAAGAGAGAGAGAGAGAGAGAAAGGGGAAGTGTGTGAGCAGAGAGAGAGAGAAAGAGAGAGAGAAAGGGGAAGTGTATAAGCAAAGAGAGAGAGAGAGAGAAAGAGAGAGAGAGAAAGGGGAAGTGTATGAGCAAAGAGAGAGAAAGAGAAAGAGAGAGAGAGAGAAAGGGGAAGTGTATGAGCAAAGAGAGAGAGAGAGAGAAAGAGAGAGAGAGAGAAAGGGGAAGTGTATGAGCAAAGAGAGAGAGAGAGAGAATATGGATCAACAGAGTCAAACGAATGCTGTATATACACACCTAACGCATAACATCACTGTCTGATACAGGCCACCTGTCTATCACCTACCACACCTTCCCACTCTGAACCTGTTTTGGTGACTAAATGGCATTACGATAGGGCAGACTGGGAGGGTCTTCAAGGTTTCTTTATTGATATTCCCTGGACCTCTTTCTTTTCTAATGATGCACACTCCACCTTGATCCACATACAAGATTTTGTAAAAATTGGAATGGAAACTTTTATTCCTCATCAAAAGTACAGTAAAAGATCTAATTCACCTAAATGGTTTGACCATAATTGTGCTAGAGTAACTGAACAAAAAGCAATAGCCTACAATGCATACACAAGATCAAAAACACATGAAGCTTTTAATTACTTTAGAAACATCAGAAATCATGCCAAAACTGTATTAAACCTAACTAAATCAAACTTTCTTCACAAGCAGGCAAATAAACTTCTAAATAATCCAAATGATAACAAAATATTTTGGTCTACTCTTAACTCATTCAAATCCAACTTCACTACTGCTTCATCCATTCCACCATTAAAATCTCCGACTGGCAATCTTGTAAGTGACCCACGAGGTAAAGCTAACCTTCTTGCGGATATTTTCTCCACCAATTCAACCTTAGATGAAATAAATCAAGATGTCCCTATACTTAATTTTAATTCGCCTGAAACTCCCTCACTTAAGATCCACACCAGACATGCAAAACTATTTTGCAGAATCTCTCAGTAGATAAGGCTCCTGGTTCAGATGAAATTCCTCCAATAGTACTTAAGAATTGCTCCTTGGTGCTCGCTCCTGTATTGGCAAAATTTGTCCGTCTGTGTACTCATACCTCATGCTTCCCAGTACCCTGGAAAGAAGCAAACATCCATCCAGTTCCTAAAAAAGGTGCCTCTTCAGATCCATCAAACTACAGACCAATAGCGATAACTTCCCTTCTTGGTAAAGTCTTTGAAATTATATTAAATAATCACATAATTAAGCATCTTGAGAATAATAAATTAATCAGTGATAGGCAATATGGTTTTAGACGATGTCGATGAACTGCAGACATTCTTTGCCTTCTTACGCATCAAATCAACCAAGCTACAGACCAACATGGTGAAACACATACAATAGCACTGGATATATCAAAGGCATTTAATAGAGTCTGGCATCAATCCTTATTGTCGAAGATGTCACACTACGGCCTTGCATCATTAGTTCCACTAATTTCTTCTTATCTTCATAACAGAAAATTATGTGTAATGGTAAATGGCCTTTATTCTCAATTTAACTCAATAAATGCTGGTATTCCCCAGGGATCAGTTTTGGCCCCAACTCTGTTCCTCATTCATATCAATGATCTATATCTACCACTCATAATCCGATACATTCCTACGCAGATGACTCAACACTCCACAGTTCCTTCACATTTACCAATTCTTTCACCCAACCCGATCTTATAAATTCAAAAATAAACACTGCAATTTCTCTGAACCAGGACCTTTCTAGAATTAATGAATGGGGACAAAAGAATCTAGTTTCCTTTAATGCACAGAAAACCAAGTACATTCAATTTTCTAACCGACAGAATCTCACTGACTCCCATATATTTTTTAATGATGTAAATATTCCCACTTCCCCTAGTATTGACATTCTCGGTGTAACATTAACTACTAACTTGAGCTGGACACATTATGTTAGAAGCATTGCTAAGAATGCCTCTAAAAAACTGGTACTACTGTACAGAGTTCGAGAATTCTTCACTGACGAGCAGTTGGCCGTAATATATAAAAGTCATGTGCCTTCTCAGATGGATTACTGTTCACCTCTGTGGAGTGGAAGTGGAGTGGTTGCATTGAGGCAGTTGGACAAAATTCAATAAAGCTATTAGATTAATCAATAACCCTGCAATCACACAGGACCTTCCTACATTATCCATACGAAGAAACGTTGCATCCCTTGCATTATTCTACAGATATTTTCACAGCAATTGTTCCGAGGAACTTGCTTCAATTGTGCCGCCTCTCCACATCTTTCCCGTAGAACTAGGGCAGCTGAGAGCGCCCATGAATTTACACTTTCTCCTCCACAATGCAGAACTTCTGCTTATCAAAATTAATTTATCCCTAGAAACTACTACTCTTTGGAATTCACTTCCCTCGAGTTGCTTTCCACAAACTTACAATCTACAAAAGTTTAAATCCAGTTGTTACAAACATTTTATGAATGGAGGATGCCTTTAGGCACATGGACCTTTTTGTTTTATCTGTGTTTTTCCTTCCTCCGTTCATTGTCTTAAAAAAAAAAAAAAAAAAATACTGTACATACATCATGTTGTGTGCATACATCTACGCACGCACGCATGTATGTATGTACGCTAAACATTTATTTTTCAACCGCATTGTTAACGTTTAGAATATGCGGTCACAAGACGTTTTTTATAATATGTTTTGATACATTTATGCAATCCAATCCTCTGAATAAGCGAAGAAAATTGAACGAGAATTCTTTAAGACTCTTAGTTTCGGGTTACCTCCAATACACTATTTCTGGAACAACAGTATGTATAGTAGTATAGTATTTTCATTTCATTAACCAAATACCCGTGCATTATCTCGCGTGCATAATAATACCAATTTCTACAGTCTGCAAGCTGGGTAAATCCAGAAAATGCTTGAAACTTGTTTGGGTAATTGCAACATGAAACATATATATGAAAAGAAAAAAGAAAAAACAAAAGGCCTGCAATCTTCAACAGGTGTGTGTGTGTGTGTGTGTGTGTGTGTGTGTGTGTGTGTGTGTGTGTGTGTGTGTGTGTGTGTGTGTGTGTGTGTGTGTGTGTGTGTGTGTGTGTGTGTGTGTGTGTGGTGTGTGTGTGTGTGTGTGTGTGTGTGTGTGTGTGTGTGTGTGTGTGTGTGTGTGTGTGTGTGTGTACTTACTCTAGTTGTACTTACTCTAGTTGTATTGCGGGAGTGAGCATGCTCGTTATTTCCCGCCTCCTATATGTGTAGGTGTTATATGTATCGTTGGAATGGCTGTGGATATGTGTGTAGTCTGTATTTTAGCCAATTGGCGACATCGGAAACGAAGGCTAAAGCTCGGTTCACACATTCCCGTCCTGACCTCCCGTCCTCCCCCGACCACTGAAAACGTATGCAATCGTGCAAGGACTCCGACCTAAACGTGTATGGTCTGTTCATGAACGTACAGTGACGCCACAGCACGGGCCGCGGCGGCGAGGGAGCCGTGCATTTTTGACATACCAAAAATAAACGGATCAGAACGGACCAACCGCCAAATTCGGTTCAAGGGCGGATCACCCACGTGACTGGTCAGCGCATAGGCGCCGTGTAGAAGCGTCTATGCGTCGCCTAGACGCTACCAGACGTAGTCTATGCCCAGACCAAAATATTTGAAAGTTGAGACTGCGACGTGCCAACGTCGCCTCACGTGATCACCCCGCGGCGTCCCCGCCCACCAAGCGTCCATAAAAGAGCCAGCCGCGTGTGGTCCTATCTCAGTTCCCAAGCCGCCGTCAAAATAAAAAATCCCTCAAGTGGAAATCTGCCCTTATTAATACTGTATAGTAGCATGCAGTTGGCTTGCATCTTCGTAGGTTTAATTGTTAATTTGTACATTTGTTGGTAGAAAAATTTCAATTTTAACCCGCTGAGTGCCAGGGACGTATATATATGTCCTCGCCGAAAAAAAATCGTAGCAGCGAAACGACTGCACCTATGGCTTTCATATTTTTACCACATGTACCTTACCCTTTTGGCTACCCACCACAAAATTCCCAAATCCCTCCTCCCACCCACTCGCTGACTGTCGGTCCCGTCAGAAGGAAAAAAAAGGAAAATCTGTGGCGGCGAAACGACTGCACCAATCGGTTCCATATTTGTGTGACAAGTCCCTTACCCTTCTGCCTTCCCCCCACCACACCCCCAACCGCCTCCAACCATCCACTTCCAGCGTATCCGTACGAAGATAAGGAAAAAAACGAAAATCCCTGGTGGCGAAACTACCTCACCAATCGGCTTCATATTTGTAACATGAGTCAATTACGCTTCTACCTTCCGCCCACCATCCCCCAAACCACCCTCCCACGACCCTCCTACCCATACATTCCGATACCATAAAAGTCTCTGTAGTCTATAGTGTCTTTTCAGCTACTTTCGGGACCAGGGGACCTGATTTCTGGCGAAAATGGACAAGGGGAGTGTTTTTTTTACCATTATCCTTCCTTTCTCTCCCAACTTGATAGATTAAGCCAAAAAAAAAAAAAAAAAAAAAATCTGGCACTGGCAGAAGCACACCGTCAAAATTGGCTGGCACTCAGTGGGCTGGTTGGCTGGTTGAGACTGAGGTGTCTCTGTGCCACGCCCCAATATATATGCATGATGGGGGCCATCGCCGACGACACTGCGGCCATCATATTTTGGTCGCAGTGTCGTCGCAGTGCCGTCACAGTGCGTCTCAGACAGGTCGTATTCAGACTTATTAGGTCGCCTTCCAAAGGGACTGGTCGTGGCACCAAGTCGCCGCCCATGCTCCGTCTACCGGGGCGGTCACGTGTTGAGATCTCCGTCCACTAACCGTGCATGCGCCGTCTTCCGGGGCGGTGACGTGTTGAGGTCGCGCATCAGAGCCACACATGGCCACTCGTGCCCACTCGGGACAAAAGGTCATCCGTTTGATGCCGTCCAACAGTTTTTGGTGGTCGGGGGAGGACGGGAGGTCAGGACGGGAATGTGTGACTCGAGCTTTAGGGTGGATCTGTATGGTACCATTCTCACTATAGACGGTACCATCTCGCCCGAAGGCTTAGGTAGCCATCAGCTTAGGTGAACCATATGATACCCATCTCGCCTTGTACCATTTTTGCCAACCCCAGATGGGACGTCACAACGTCGTCCACTTATTCCAGGTTCCTATTTACAGCTAGGTGAACTGAGGCTAACACATGAAAGGAGACAAACCCAATTTGTCTCCGCCCGGCCGGGGATTGAACCCCCGACCCCTCGTGTGTGAGACGAGAGCTGTACCTACTAGGCTACGGGCTGTGTGTGTGTGTGTGTGTGTGTGTGTGTGTGTGTTAGTCATATATTATGCCATGTATGTTTTCTATATTTTAGTATTATCCTGATTGTACTCTCTTATTACCCTTACATCACTCTCACTCTCTCTCTCTCTCTCTCACATTCTCTCTCTCTCTCTCTCTCTCTCTCTCTCTCTCTCTCTCTCTCTCTCTCTCTCTCTCTCTCTCTCTCTCTCTCTCTCTCTCACCCTGACCTTTAACTCACACACTTGTAAATCACTTCTAGATCTGAATATAATCAAGTTTATTTGTGTGCTATATCGGTTTGTCATATCTGGGGGAGATATGATAAGGAGTTTCGCCCATAATATTTTAGTTTTTGTTGAAGACACCAACATGCGATTATTTCCCTCGTGTGTGTGTGTGTGTGTGTGTGTGTGTGTTTAGGATACGCTCTCACTGAATTAATACGTTTGAGTGTAATAATGACCATACATACATACATATATAAATATATACAGTATATTGATTAAGGAGGAAGATTAAGAAAAGGGGGAGCAGAGAGTGAGATGACACTTTTAGGGGGGGTTGGTTCGTTTTTCTGGACCCCCCCGTCTCCCTCATGTTTAGCCCCATTATTGTTTTAGATTTTAAGACATTCGTTCCATTAGTTTGGCGATTTTTAGACATTTTACTTCATTTCTTTGTCAATATAAGGACTTTTCGTGTCATATAGGTGTCGATTTTCCCCTGGCGAGCGATAACGAGCCTGTAATATTAGGAGGAACCGCGGGACATTTTTCTACCGAAAAATGTACACATTCATCTTGACAAAGGGTCTAGGGAGTGGTTTACTTAAATTTGACGGAGGTCTAGCGAGGAAAGTAAAAAACAAACAAAAATATATAAAATAATGATAATAATAATAATAATAATAATAATAATAATAATAATAATAATAATTGAATATATAGACCAAAAAATAAACTGGGACTTCGACTTTAATTTTGTTATCCAGTCAACCTAAGAAATAGTTACCCATTGCAGATCAGTAGATATGTGTAACCTATTATGTACCGGCTTTTAGCTTTATTCTGGCGACTATTAGATGCTTATATTCAGCTTAAAAAGGGCCTCGCGCAATTGACAGGCTTGGAACTATGACACTTAACCATTTTCACTACGACAGATCCTTTTTAAACTGTACAAGGTCATCTGAATATAGCTAGAATAATATTTAATAAACGTCACTTATACAAGGGGTGTTACTAGAAATACCGGTATGTATAATTATATTGGTACATTAGAACATAAGAAAATGGGAGTCTGCAGAAAGCCGATTGGCCCACATAAGACACATCCCTCTCACACCCAACCCTAATTATAAGGCCTAATTACAGGCCCAGCTCACTATGTAATGTGTGTGTGTGTGTGTGTGTGTGTGTGTCAATGTGCGTGTCAATGTAAGTGACTATTTGAGCTTGTGTGTGTGTGTGTGTGTCGATAGAAAGTCAATGTGAGTGAGTATTTGTGTTGGTGTGTGTGTGTGTGTGTGTGTGTGTGTGAAAGAAAGATAGATAAAGAGTGTGTTTATGTGAGAGGAGTGAGTTGTGTTTAATATATATGTGTGTACTTACTCTAGTTGTACTTACTCTAGTTGTATTGCGGGAGTGAGCATGCTCGTTATTTCCCGCCTCCTATATGTGTAGGTGTTATATGTATCGTTGGAATGGCTGTGGATGTGTGTGTAGTCTGTATTTTTAGCCAATTGGCGACATCGGAAACGAAGGCTTACGGTGGATCTGTATGGTACCATTCTCACTATAGACGGTACCGTCTCGCCCGAAGGCTTAGGTAGCCATCAGCTTAGGTGAACCATATGATACCCATCTCGCCTTGTACCATTTTTGCCAACCCCAGATGGGACGTCACAACGTCGTCCACTTATTCCAGGTACCTATTTACAGCTAGGTGAACTGAGGGTAACACATGAAAGGAGACAAGCCCAATTTGTCTCCGCCCGGCCGGGGATTGAACCCCCGACCCCTCGTGTGTGAGACGAGAGCTCTACCTACTAGGCTACGGGCTGTGTGTATGTGTTTGTGTGTGTGTGTATGTGTGTGTGTGTGTGTGTGTGTGTGTGTGTGTGTGTCTTTAATTTCCTTTATTTGTAACGACCTTGTTCTTGGGGACATTGAGTTCAGAGAGAGAGAGAATATGAGTGAGAGAGAGAAAGTGAATGAGAGAGAGAGAGAGAGAGAGAGAGTAGCTGACAAAGACGTGAAAGTAGTTTGACATGGCGAGTAAAAGAAAGAAAGAGGAAAAAATAATAATCTTTTGAGTTATCGGGAGTATGAGGGCAAATCAGAACCTGCTTAACTGAACACAGACAATATATACAGAACATATATACAGAAAAGGATAAAAAACAAAGGAAAAGACAAAATAACCCGAAGACAGAGTGAACAAAGAAAATGGATTGAACCAAAAAAATAAAGGCCAAGGCAGAAAAAGTTGAAGACAATGAGTAAGCAAAGAAAATATATATTGACAAAAAAAAATAGTAGGAAAAACGCAAAGAAAACAAAGGAAACTGAGGACAAAGTGAACAAAGAAAATATATCAACAAAGACAAACAAAGAAACTAAAGCCAGGTTGATTTTGCATACTATAAGTTTTTGCCTCGCGAAAAAAAAAATATATTGCATGAAGAAAGGTAGGGTGAAAACGAAAGTACACGGGAACGAAGGGATCCAGTTAGTATCCCCTCTGGTCATTTCGCCCTCCAATCTTTTCGCCAGTGATTGAAAGGTAGATAAGGTTATGTGAGGTCAGGTCATAGGTCAAGGTTAGACAAGTTTCTTAAGGGAACCCACCTCGGTTTTTTTCCTCTTTTTTTCCCTCTCTCTTCGGCTTGTATATATTCGGCCCCATTCAGCCTACTGTTTTAAGACGTTTACCCCCATCCAAGTGTCAATATTTTCCTGGTGAGCGGTAGCGAGCCAGCATATATATTTTTTTTTGACAGCAAGCTAAATTTGTACATTTTTCGATAGAAAAATTTCTCCGGCGAAGCCGGATTTCTCCATACAATGCTGGCTTACTATCGTTCGCCAGGAAGATATCGACACCTGGATGGGGATAAACGTCTTAAAACAGTTGGCTGAATGGGGCCGAATGGATAAAAGCCAGAGAAAGAGAGAAAAGGAGAGAAAGAAAAAAAAAAAAAAAAAAAGTGACCCCCCTTAACCCTCACAGTGACGTCTCTTGTCATTAATGTCAGCTATGTTTAGACGATTGTATGAAGCTTAAGGGGAGATTTCCACTTGAGGGACTTTTTTCTTGACCCCTTTCTCCCTCATGTCTAGCCCCATTGCTTTTGAGATTTTAAGACGTTTGCCCCATTAGTTTGGTGATTTTAAGAATTTCCGCCCCATTCTGTCAATTTTAAGACCTTTCGTGCCATTTAGGTGTCGATTTTATCCTGGCGAGCGATAGCGAGCCTGTAATTTAAGAGTAACCGGCCTTCGGCCGGAACATCTTTCTACCGAAAAATGTACAAATTTATCTTGAAGGGGGGTCAAAGGGGTGACATTTTAAGATTGCTGAAGGAGTAGGAAACAAACTAAAAACCTCCCCTTAAGAAAGATATATGGTAGCTAAGGGACAAATTGAGATAGTCTGTGGCGTTTCAATTTGACAGACCTAAGCTGACCTTCCTAAGCTGAATATAATCCTCAAATAGTGACCAGCATTTAACCCATTCAGTACCAGGGACGTCCTTTTCATCATATTTTGGCGACTATAAACGATTTTATTCAGCATGGGAAGTACCCCTAGCAATGATAAGGCTGCAATCTATCTCAATCATCCCTTTTAACTATCACAGATCCTTCCCAAGCTGCATAATATCGTCCAATTATAGCTAGAATAAAATATAACACACGTCGCTGGTACTCAAAGGGTTAATAACAATGTCGTCGCCGATATTGAATGGGTTAACCCCTTGAAGCTCTGACGCGTTTTAGCAGTATATTTTGGCTAGCATTAGACGGTTTTATGCAGCTTAGGAAGGATATGTTGGTATCAAAATGGTAAAGGCTATCTCAATCAACCCTCTGACTTCCATATACCCTTCCTAAATCTGAATAAAATCGTCTAATAATTACCAGAAAACAAAACAGAAATGCGTATTGGAGCTTGAGAGGGTTAATATTAGCTTAGGTTAAGGGGAGATTTCCACTTGAGGGATTTTTTTCTTGACCCCTTTCTCCCTCATGTTTAGCCCCATTGCTTTTGAGATTTTAAGACGTTCGCCCCATTAGTTTGGCGACTTTAAGAATTTCCGCCCCATTCTGTCAATTTTAAGACCTTTCGTGCCATTTAGGTGTCGATTTTATCCTGGCGAGCGATAGCGAGCCTGTAATTTAAGAGGAACCGGCTTTCAGCCGGGAAATTTTTCTACCGAAAAATGTACAAATTTATATTGAAAGAGGGTCAAGGGGGTGAAATTTTAAGATTGCTGGAGGAGTAGGAAACAAACTAAAAACCTCCCCTTTACCGCTTGAGGATAACTATGCGATTAGATAGTTTATTCTGACGATTATGTAACTTGAGAGGGTTAATATTAGCTTAGGTTAACCGCTTGAGGATAACGATGCGATTAGATAGTTTATTCTGACGATTATGTAGCTTGAGAGGGTTAATATTAGCTTAGGTTAACCGCTTGAGGATAATGACGCGATTAGATAGTTTATTCTGACGATTATGTAGCTTGAGAGGGTTAATATTAGCTTAGGTTAACCGCTTGAGGATAACGACGCGATTAGATAGTTTATTCTGACGATTATGTAGCTTGAGAGGGTTAATATTAGCTTAGGTTAACCGCTTGAGGATAATGACGCGATTAGATAGTTTATTCTGACGATTATGTAGCTTGAGAGGGTTAATATTAGCTTAGGTTAACCGCTTGAGGATAATGACGCGATTAGAT
Source organism: Paralithodes platypus (assembly GCA_032716605.1). Lineage (NCBI taxonomy): Eukaryota > Metazoa > Arthropoda > Malacostraca > Decapoda > Lithodidae > Paralithodes > Paralithodes platypus. The sequence goes on from CM064484.1 coordinate 35,834,661, forward strand.
AGTTTATTCTGACGATTATGTAGCTTGAGAGGGTTAATATTAGCTTAGGTTAACCGCTTAAGGATAACGACGCGATTAGATAGTTTATTCTGACGATTATATAGCTTGAGAGGGTTAATATTAGCTTAGGTTAACCGCTTGAGGATAACGATGCGATTAGATAGTTTATTCTGACGATTATATAGCTTGAGAGGGTTAATATTAGCTTAGGTTAACCGCTTGAGGATAACGACGCGATTAGATAGTTTATTCTGACGATTATATAGCTTGAGAGGGTTAATATTAGCTTAGGTTAACCGCTTGAGGATAACGATGCGATTAGATAGTTTATTCTGACGATTATATAGCTTGAGAGGGTTAATGCAGGAATTATAATAAAAGGGTAAAGACTCAGTGCAAAATAATAACCTTTGACTCCCACCGAACCTTCCTAATCTATTAAAAATCGTCTAATGAGAGCCATAATAAACTGTCAAAATGCGTCATAATCCTCAAGGGGCTCATTAAGTTTGGTGAATTAATTGGCAAAGTTAGTTTAGATCAGGTTAGGTCATAGGTCAAGGTTTGGTTAAGGGAGCCCACCTCGCTTTTTTTCGCTTTCTCTTCCTCTCTCTTTGGCTTGTATCCGTTCGGCCCCATTCAGCCTACTGTTTTAAGACGTTTTCCCCCATCCAGGTGTTAATATTTTCCTGGCGAGTGGTAGCGAGCCAGCATATATATATTTTTGTTTTGACAGCAAGCTAAATTTGTACATTTTTCGATAGAAAAACATTCCCCATACAATGCTGGCTCGCTATCGCTCGCCAGGAAAAAATCGACACCTGGATGTGGATAAACGTCTTAAAACAGTTGGCTATATGGGGCCGAATGGATACAAGCCAGGGAAAGAGAGAAAATGAGAGAAAGATAACAAAAAGCCGGTGACCCCTCTTAAGTTAGGTTAGGTTAGGTTAAAGTTTAGGTTAGGTCAGGTCAAGGTTAGGTTAGATTAGGTCAGGTCAGGTCAAAATATTAAAAGGGTAGGATTAACCCTTTGAAGATTATGATGCATTTTGGCAGTTTATTCTTGCTATCACAAGACAATTTTCTACAGCTTAGGAAGGATGTGTGGGAACTAAAACGGTAAAGACCATCTCAATGAACCCTCTGACTTCCGTATACCCTTCCTAATCGAAATATAATCGTCTAATAATAGCCAGAAAACATAAATGAAATGCGTAAACAGTCATGAACACAGGACAAATCATTCTCTATCTATCTATCTATTGCCCGACAGGGGTGGCCACGAACGAACCGCCTCCATGCACCTCTGTCCCCAGTCAGTCGACGCCCCTACAAACCCAACCAGCACCGCCTTCGTTCATATACTTCCTCACTCCATCCTTCCACCTCTCCTTCGGTTTACCTCTCCCTCTCTGTCCCTCCACCTCGCTCTCGTACACCCTCTTAGTCATTCTCTCGCTTTCCATACGTTCCATATGGCCGAACCATCTCAAGTTGTTCTTTTTCACACTTTCCAGCACATCTACCTCCACACCACACCTCCTTCTTACTTCTTCATTAGTCTGTCTATCCCTCCATGTAACTCCGCACGCACTTCTTAACAAATCATTGAACACAGGAAAAGTCAAGGCACACAGGCAATATTAATGACACCGAAACCAATGAACCAAGGAAAGAGAAAGGGCGGGACCAGAAAAACAACAAAAGCTCCCATCTAATCTAACCCCCCAAACAAAAAGTGCATTATGAGTTTGTCAATAAGATAATGAGTGCTAGAAAATTCACTCTAAGGGTCATTTACTCAAACATGATATTCCTTTTAGTCATTAAGAACATAAGAAAATGGGAGTCTGCAAAAAGCCGATCGGCCCATACAAGGCAGATTAAGGGAGCGAATTTCGAGCATGGTCATTTCTTGTTTTGGCCAGGGATAAGGGGAGATTTCCACTTGAGGGATTTTTTTCTTGACCCCTTTCTCCCTCATGGTTAGCCCCATTGCTTTTGATATTATAAGACGTTCGCCCCATTAGTTTGGCGATTTTAAGAACTTTCGCCCCATTTCTGTCAATTTTAAGACCGTGCCATTTAGGTGTCGATTTTTTCCTGCTGAGCGATAGCGAGCCTGTAATTTAAGAGGAACCGGCCTTCGGCCGGGAAATTTTTCTACCGAAAAATGTAAAAATTTATTTTGAAAGGGGGTCTAGGTGGAGTAATTTTAAGCTTAATGGAAGTCTAGGGAATCAACTAATAACCTCCCCTTAAGACATTCGGTATTGTGTTAAATATTCATGTACAGATACTGGATAATTTTCGTAAGCTCTTGCGATTAATTTTACTCAAATACAGGCCTATCCAATTTAGATCGATGTTCAGATCAAATCAGCTGTACAGTATATATATATATATATATATATATATATATATATATATATATATATATATATATATATATATATATATACAGGGTGTCCCAGGAGGAAAGGGCATAACTTTGGGAAATGATAAAACAAAATATTCTAAGCCTAAAATCTCAACCAGTAAAGATATATTGCATGTTGAAAATGGCATTTTCCTAAGTATTTCCCCATAAGGGTGGCCTAGCTGTCCTAGTGCCCACCACACCTCTATCTAACTGCAGATATTTTACCATGTTATTGTAAAGATATTATACGGTAATTCTGCAAGTTGCAAAATTGTTATAGATATAATAGCTCAATTTTGACCAGTTAGAAACTATCTGACATGGAAGAGTCCATTACAGTGAGGCGGGGGAGGACACTATATAAAACCTTCAATATATTTTGAACGGTTGAGATTTGGACTTTTTGTTATACAACATTTTAGGCTTAGAATATCTTGTTTTATCATTTCCCAAAGTTATGCCCTTTCCTCCTGGGACACCCTATATACTGTATATATATATATATATATATATATATATATATATATATATATATATAATATACTGTATGTATTAATATATAGCTGATTTGACCTGAATATCAGGCTAAGTGGATATATTTGCAGAAAGAAAATCGCAAGAGCTCACGTACATTTAATACATTTAATGTCAGAATGTAATAAGTTAACTTGTCTGTATTTTATCTCTCTCTCTCTCTCTCTCTCTCTCTCTCTCTCTCTCTCTCTCTCTCTCTCTCTCTCTCTCTCTCTCTCTCTCTCTCTCTCTCTCTCTCTCTCTCATGGAAACAGACGAACATCAATCAAGGGTGACGCATCTTAAGGGGAGGTATTTAGTTTGTTCCCTAGACCTCCATCAACCTTAAAATTACACCCCCTCGAGTCCCTTTCAAGATAAATTTGTACATTTTTCGGTAGAAAAATTTCCCGGCCGAAGGCCGATTCCTCTTAAATTACAGGCTCGCTATCGCTCGCCAGGATAAAATAAACACCTAAATTGCACGAAAGGTCTTAATATGGGGTGAAAGTTCTTAAAATCGCTAAACTAATGGGGCGAACGTTTTATAATATCAAAAGCAATGGGGCTAAACATGAGGGAGAAAGGGGTCAAGAAAACAATCCCTCAAGTGGAGATCTGCCCTTAATGGAATCCCTAACACATTTGGATTCCACTCACTTTTTTCAGAATCTCTATGCTAATCAATAATGGTGCAACTGATAACACAACATACACACACACACACTCACACACACACACACACACACACACACACACACACACACACACACACACACACACACACACACACTCATAGAAACACACACACACTCACTCACACTCTCTCTTTCTCTCTCTCTCACTACTTAACTTATAATTTTCGATTTAATTACGGTGTTTCTTGTATATTATTTCTTAAGTAAACGTAATTATACGTTGGGAAAATGATGAAACAATATTAATTGCAAAAATAAATGTTATGATATGAAAACTTGAGAATAAAATACGATATATATATATATATATATTTACAGTGATTTTATATATACAGTATATACAGTATATATATATATATATATATATATATATATATATATATATATATATATATATATATATATATATATATATATATATATAAAATTATATTCCCAGTCTTGGAAAATGGGTGAACTGGGTAGGCTACGGATTCTATACAAATGTGTCAGTTATTATGTAATTCATCCTTTCCACCCTTTTGCCACCGGTAACATCCTTTTCATTATATTCTAGCAACTATTCGACGATTGTATTCAGATTGGGAAGGACGTCTACCCATTAAAAGGTTACAGGCTAACTCTATAATCTCAATAGGTAAAAAAATGCTCGAAAACTGCAAACAAAACAAAACAATCGAAAGCCTCAAAATCCAACTGAGAAAGGTGTGATCGTTGTGAGAAATAACGATAAACCAATTTCATTATATTCTTTCAACTATTAGACGATTTTGTTCAGTTTACGAAGGACATCTAGCGATTAAAAGGCTACAGACTATATATATTAACCCTTCCAACTACCACAGATCCTTCCTAAGCTGCATACAATCGTCTAAATAGCTAGAATGGAATAGAAGCTAGATTCCCCTTATTCGGCCCCATTCAGCCAACTGTTTTAAGACGTTTATCCCCATCCAGGTGTCGATTTCTTCCTGGCGAGCGATAGCCAGCCAGCATTGTATGGAGAAATCCGGCTTCGCGTGAGAAGTTTTTCTATTGAAAAATGTACAAATTTAGCTTGCTGTAAACAAAAATATATATATATATGCTGGCTTGCTACCGCTCGCCAGAAAAATATTGACACCTGGATGGGGGTATTCGTCTTAAAACAGTAGGGTGAATGGGGCGGCCGAGTGGATACTAGCCAAAGAGAGAGGGGGAGAAAGAGAGATACACGAGGTGGGCTCCCTTAATGGTATAAAATTACTGGGGGGGGGGGGGGGGGGATTGGGAAAAATGTGTGGGATTGGCCAAGTCATGCAACAAGAGAGAGAAATCCCACTTTATGGGAGTATAATGTGTGGGAATCACTATCTGTATTCATATATTAAGAGCGGGTTCCTGGACACACCCTACTCCCTCATGTTTAGCCCCCATTGGTTTTGAAATTATATGATACTCGCCCCCCTCAGTTTGGCGGGTTTGAAGACCTTTCGTGCCACAGGTGTCGGGGGGGGGGGGATTATTTAAGCTTGGTGGAGGTATAGGGAGGAAACTTGATAAAAAATAGTAGTAACGTATAATTATGTGTTGCACCTCGGGGGGTGAAGGAGAAGTGGGACGGAACACATGAATAGATAGATACTGAGATAGATAGTTAGAGAGAGAGAGAGAGAGAGAGTGAGTGTGTGTGTGTGAGAATAAGAGAGATAGAGAGAGAGAGTGTGTGTGTGTGTGAGAGAGAGAGAGAGAGAGATGTGTGTGTGTGTGTGTGTGAGAGATAGAGAGAGAGAGTGTGTGTGTGTGTGTGAGAGAGAGAGAGAGATGTGTGTGTGTGTGTGTGAGAATAAGAGCGATAGAGAGAGAGTGTGTGTGTGTGAGAGAGAGATAGAGATAGAGATAGAGATAAATGTACTACTCTCCTGTAACACCTTCATTACATTGCATTATTGTTGGTTAATAGTATGTAATGATACCTTGTTGTACCATGTGGGTCTGGCCAAGGCATGACGGCTGAATAAAGGGGCCTGCTGTTATTAACCCCTTCTGTACCGGCGACGTTTATACATTATAGTCTAGCTAAATTGGATTTCAAGTTCTTACGATACCATTAAGGGGAGGTTTTTAGTTTGTTTCCTACTCCTCCAGCAACCGTAAAATTTCACCCCCTTGACCCCCTTTCAAGATAAATTTGTACATTTTTCGGAAGAAAAATGTCTCGGCCGAAGGCCGGTTACTCTTAAATTACCTAAATGGCAGGAAAGGTCTTAAAATTGACAGAATGGGGCGGAAATTCTTAAAATCACCAAAACTAATGGGGCAAACGTCTTAAAATCTCAAAATCAATGGGGCTAGACATGAGGGAGAAAGGGGTCAAGAAAAAAGTCCCTTAAGTGGAAATCTCCCCTTAAGTCATGGAGCTCCTTCACAATATCACTACTGTAGGCGATTTGTTTGTGTTTTTAGAAAGGCATTGTGGGTATCACGTCTCGGATACTCAAAGACGCCGTAAGTTAAGGGGGGTGATTGCTTTCTCTTGTCCCCCCCCCCCCCCCTTCTCTTTTCGCCCCATTTATATGTCAATATTAAGACCTTTCGCGCCATTTATATGTAGATTATTTTCTTGAGCGATAGTGAGTCTGTCATTTAGGAGGAATCGGCCTTTCCGACGGGGCACACGCACATGCACACACACACACACATACACAACACAACACACGCATATACACTCATAGACGCACACAGACACACACACACACACACACACACAAACACACAGACATACACACACACACACACACACACACATAAACACACAGACACACACACATACACACATACACACACATAAACACACAGACACACACTCACAACACACACAAACACACAAACATACACATACACACACAGACACACACACTCACAACACACATAAACACACAGACACACACACACACATAAACACACAGACACACACACACACACTCACAACACACACAAACACACAGACATACACACACACACACACACACATAAACACACAGACACACACACATACTTATATACAAACTAAACACTTCCTACACAACGAATAATCCACAAAACACAACCCCCCCCCCCTCTATTCCACACTCAGATATAGACATTTGACCTTTTATCAATCGACCTTAATTGACGAACTTGGTGCCTGAGAACGGATCGGCCTTGCGGTGTTAGAAACAGGCCCCAATAGTATCATGTGGCTCGCAGGTCAGGGCATACTCAAGGCACTTGCGACGTTGTATGTAGATGTGTGTGTGTGTGTGTGTGTGGGTTTTTTTTTTTTTTTTTATGTGAGTGAAGGAGACAAAAGGCAGAACTGCCTGTAGCGAGTGCCTCCCCCATAGCTGAAAGAGTGACAGGGCCAAAATCAAGGGATGTTCGAGCCAAAATGCCTGGACACGGAGTTTGAAGCAATTTACGTTATAGGAGGGAAAGACTAATTCTGGAAGAGAGTTCAAGAGCTCAGCTGTTGAATAGAAGAAAGAGTGAGAGTAACGTTTCACTCTTGGGTTGGAGAGTTGCACAGAGTAGGGGTGGGATTGTGTTGCAAGACGGGTACCACGTACCCTACGTAGAGATGGTGGTATACACAGGGAGAGCTCTGAGGAACACTGATTATTGTAGTAGCGATAGAATAGCGAGAGAGATGCAACATTGCGGTGAAGAGTACAAAGGAGTACAAAGGAAATCAAGCAGCAACAGATCTGGTGACTCTTCTAGGCTGCTTGTCCTCCAAAACACTGAGGATCAATTGTCCAAACAGTGGTTTAGATTGGGTAAGGGAACATTGGAAAGGGAACTACTGCCCTGGAACTAATGTCCGTGACAGGATTAGGAAGTTAGTAGGGGAAAGATTGGTTAGTAACTGAGGGGGGGATACAATAAAGTTATTCATTTACAAACGCAGTCAGTCGCGGGTTTGATGCAAGATATTTGTCTAGGCGAAGTTTAAATGAATCAACGGTGCTGCAGAGTTTGCAGAGAGTTGGTGAGTGGGCGGGAATTAATGATGCGAAAGGCCTTCCTTTCTACTTTGTCTAGGAGTGCGGTGTGAGAGGATCCTCCCCACACATGTGAACAATACTCAATACAAGGATGCACTGTGCCCCTGTACAGAGCAAGAAGCTGTGCAGGGGTAAAGAATCCCTTGAGGCAGTTGAGCACACCCAGCTTCTGGGAAGCTGCTTTAGCAAGACTGGTATTATGGTCCTTCCAAGTGAGAGCAAAAGATGATGACCCCTTTATACCTTTGATTCTGGCTAAAATTAGACGATTTTCTGCTGTTAAAGAAGGACCTATGTTATTCAGATGGTTTATTGAGATTGTACTTACCCCTCTGAGACGTAGAGGTAAATTATAACCAGCGCCTAATGGTAACCAGAATAGGATGAAAATTACGTCATCGTGCTAAAGAGGTTAGACTCATTCTGTCATCTTTTGAGCTTATTGTTATCACTTATGACGTAGTATCTCGTTATTGGCGCGAGCGAGCGCGTGTGTGTGTATCAGAACAAGTTTTATTGTGTGAGTGTTAGAATGGGCATACGCGCGTACTTATGTAAATATCATTAATTTGTATAACATATCGTATGTGTTCTTGGACGGATACAAAGTCTGATAAACTGTAGAGAGAGAGATTAGGTGTGTGTGTGAAAGAGTGTGTGTGTGTGTGTGTGTGTGTGTGTGTGTGTGTGTGTGTGTGTGTGTGTGTGTGTGTGTGTGTGAAATAGAGAGAGAGAGAGAGACGTCGTAATTCTCACTCGTTCAGATTTAAGCCTTAATACCAATCTTTAGTATTCGCCTAATTTGGAGTTATGACGCAATAAGTATGTAATAAGCCAATTCAGTATTCGGTTTTAATTCACAACTTCCTAACTTGAGTGTCTGGTATGATGGAGGAGGAGGAGGCGGAGGGGTAGGGTAGGGGTGGAAGGGGGAGGAGGATGAAGAGGAGGAGGAGGAGGAGGAGGAGAAATGAGGAGGAAGGAGGAGGAGGAGGAGAAATGAGGAGGAAGAGAAAGGAAAGGGAGAAAGGAGGAAGAGAAAGGAGGAGGAGGAAGGGGGTGTCACATGATGCAATTTTTCGGTAAAAAAAAGGGCCCCGTCTGTAGGCTGATTCTTCCTAAGTTGCAGTCTCGCTATCGCTCTCCACGAAATAGCACGACACCTAAATAGCACGACAGGTCTTAATATTGACAAATGAATGGGGCGAAAGGTCTGGAAATCACCAAACTTAAGGGGCTAACGTCTTGAATCTCAAACTAATGGGGCTAAACATGAGGGAGAAGGGGGCAAAAAAAAAAAAAAAAAAAATCATTTCCCTTCCATTAGTTCCGCCGTCATGGTTTCAAAATGCCTGAAAACCGAACCAACAAGTCAACTTTTAGAAGGTGAAAACATGATCTTCCAATTTAGCTGGGGGAAGTTAATGTGTGTGTGTGTGTGTGTGTGTGTGTGTGTGTGTGTGTGTGTGTGTGGATGTTAAGTATTAGTCATCGAGTTGAAAGAATGCAATGAAAATGAGAGTGGTGTTTGTGTGTGCGTGTGCGTATGTGTTTGTGTGTGCAAGATTTACCAGAACAAGTTTCCATGCGTGGTGTGCATGTGTAAGAATGGGCACGCATGTGTGCGTGTACAATCATAATTAATTTATATTAAAAATAACTTATAATGTGTTCATGCACAGATGTAAAAGTTTGATGAGCTGCAGAGAGAGAGAGAGAGAGAGAGAGAGAGAGAGAGAGAGAGAGAGAGAGTACAAAGGAGTTCAAAGTACAAAGGAGTACAAAGGAAATCAAGCAACAACAGATCTAGTGACCCTTCTAGGCTGCTTGTCCTCCAAAACACTGAGGATCAAGTGTCCAAACAGTGGTTTAGAGAGGGTAAGGGAACATTGGAAAGGGAACTACTGCCCTGGAACTAATGTCCGTGGCAGGATTAGGAATTTAGTAGGGGACAGATTGGTTAGTAACTGATGGGAGGATAACATAAAGTTATTCATTTACAAACGCAGTCAGTCGCGGGTTTGATGCGAGATATTTGTCTAGGCGAAGTTTAAATGAATCAACGGTGCTGCAGTCTATGACATCTCGGGGAAGCCCATTCCATAAGTTGACAACTCGATTGAAGAAGAAATTCTTAGCTTCGTGCGAGTTAAAAGATTTACCAATAATTTTGCAACCGTTTCCCCGCGTGTAATTAGATTGGTCGATAGTGAAGTACTTACTACAGTTCATATTGTCGATGCCTTTGATGATTTTGAACACTTGAATTAAGTCGCCTCTTAATCTGCGCTGGGTTAAAGGAAATAGATTTAATTCTCTAAGACGCTCCTCGTATGGTTTGTTCTTTAGGCTAGGTATCATTTTGGTAACTCTACGTTGAACTCGTTCTAGCTTGTCTATATCTTTTTGGTATAAGGGCACCAGGATTGAACGCAGTATTCAAGAAGAGGGCGGACTAAGGAATTGTAAAGGGTTAGGATAACGTCTTTGGATTTATGCTCAAATGACCTACCTATAAAGCCAATTATTTTGTTTGCCTTCTCAACAACTTCTGAACATTGTTGGCTCGGTTTTAGGTTACTCGATATTGTTACTCCCAGATCGGTTTCTCTGTTTACATTCTTAAGCTGAGTGCCATTCATCAAATAGTTTGTTTTCTCATTTTGGTATCCGATATGTAGTACTTTACATTTATCCGCATTGAAACTCATTTGGAAGAGAGAGAGAGAGAGAGAGAGAGAGAGAGAGAGAGAGAGAGAGAGAGAGAGAGAGAGAGAGAGAGAGAGAGAGAGAGAGAGAGAGAGAGAGAGACCCCTACCCCCGACCTGGCCTACCTGTCATTTTTTGCCCGTCTGGAAGCACACTTTACCATTATCCCCTCCCCACCCTCATTATGTGCTTAGCTATTTCCAGACAGGCATGCGGACTCTCTCTCATTCTCCTGGACTAAAAAAGAATGAATGGGTGACTGACAGACAGCTTGGCTACTCGGTTGATTACAAAAAATTACAAAGGAAGGGCAGCATAAGCGAGTCTACAGTATACTGAGTCTCCCTTTGTATTTTGTTTTCTTAGTTTACTGTAAATTGTCACTTTCCTATCGTAATCATTACGATGTTAATTATAAAAACTTGGCGTTGATATAATACAGACCTCTCTCCCGCAATCTGTCTTTTCCTCTTCCTATGACTTAAACTGCTTCAAGTTCCGTATGTCTAGAGACTTTCAATTTTATGTGTGACACTTGATACAGGTAGTTTTGCTATTAGTCTCCTTCATGCACATACAAGAAAAAGAAAATAAATATATATATATATATAAACTATTAAAACAAGGACGCAATTAAGGTGGTAGCTTAATATTTTCTCATTTTGTATGGAAACATTACCTGCTAAAGAATTAAATGTTCCGCCAGGTGAAATAAAATAGACTATAGACTGTTTGTTGAAGGATTAGAGGTAAGGAAGGATTGCCACAGTATGCAATCAGATAAACAAAATGTCTATCTCTTCAGCTCAGAGGCCGTCACTCCGTACAGCCACATTTATATGAGGAGAGTTACAGTGGTATTCTTAAGGGGGGTCACCTGCTTTTTTTCACTCTCCCTTTCTCTCTCTCCTTTTCTCTCTCTCTGGGTTGTATCCATTCGGCCCCATTCAGCCTACTGTTTTGAGACGTTTATCCCCATGCAGGTGTTCATTTCTTCCGAGCCAGCATTGTATGGAGAAATCCGGCTTCACCGGAGACATTTTTATATCGAAAAATGTACAAATGTAGCCCGGTGTCAAAATATTTGTTTTAAAATATCCTGGCTCGCGGAAAAAATTGACACCTGGATGGGGATAAACGTCTTAAAACAGTAGGCTGAATGGGGCCGAATGAATACAGCCCAGAGAGAGAGAGGGAGAGAGAGGAAAAACAAACAAGGTGGGCTCCCTTAAGGGGAAATGGGCTTATTTATTTGCTCATTTATATATCTTTTATACAAAAAAAACATTAGTTTCCTCCCAAGACCTCCATCAAGCTTACCCCCCCCCCCCCCAGACCCTCCTACAAGATTAATTTGTACATATTAACTTGTACAGGCTTGCTATCGCTCGCCAGGAAAAAATCGACACCTACTATGGGTTTCAGAGGCCGTGTGGCATCGTTTTTCGGGAATAACTTATTAACAAACAGTTGGATCAGTATGATATTTTGCCAGAGCTTGTTTCACACCGTCCCTTAATTTTCGTCAATATAGTGCATTACCAAAAGTTGAGAATTAAGCCACTTGTCCGTGTCATGAAGTTAAAGTCATACCTGAATGACTAAGAAACGGACAAGGCTACCGTGGCCTACCTGTGGAAACCACCAAACCATTATTGCTCCTCCATCAAACACGGTAGTTATCAACTTATCACCCACCACTCAGCCCTACTATCGCCTTTACATTCTAGTTATCTGTCACTATCAAATACAAATATACAAAACGTATCTATACACAGACACACACACGCACATACAGACAGACACACATACAGACATACACACACACAGACATACACACACACACACGCGCACAGACAGACAGACAGACAGACAGACACACACACACACACATACGCACAGACAGACACACACACAGACAGACACACACATACTCACATACGCACAGACAGACAGACACACACATACACACATATGCTGACAGACACACACACACACACACACACATGTTAAACTAAGGAAAGATCTAAATGCGGAAGAGAGGGAAAAATTTAGAGAAATAAATAGAGAAGTCAAAGAAAAGAACGATAATAGATCAGAAGTGGAGAAGGGGGATTTTTTCTACAGAAACATGGAGGGGAAAGTAAGGAAGTGGTACCTGAAGAAGGGGGAAAAGATAGGGGCGGAGGGGGGGAGAAAAGACGTGGTGGTACAGGAAGAAGGATTGGAGGGAGAGGTGCAACAGGAAGGGGAAATAGTAGGATAAAGACAGGGAATATCAATCATAATGGTAAAAGCAACAGGTGCAAGATGGTCTATAGCAATGTGGATGGGCTGCTATCAAAGAAATTAGAAATAAATGATTACATCAGACAGGAAGAGCCCTTAATATTGTGTCTATGTGAAACTAAACTAAATAAAGGGATAAGTTTGGAGGGAATGGGATGGAACAACTATAATATCTGGAGAAGGAATAGAGAAGACAAGATGGGGCGAGGGGTGCTAATTCTTACACATAATAAATTGAAAACAAGAATGATTGATCTGAATAATAGTAAAGCGGAAATATTAGCAGTAGAATTGACAGATGATGACAATCAAAAGGCGGATATTGTAGTGGCCTACATGCCGCCCTACACAGGGGCTTGGGAAGAGGAGGCATACAAATTTATCAAAGATGTGATGATTATTTGTATTGAAAAATTAACTCGTAGAACCAATGAATTAATTATAGTAGGGGACTTCAACTGTAAAGAGGTGGATTGGGAGCAGAGAGAAGCTGGTAGCAACGTGAACTCGTGGGGGTATAGGCTACTGGATATGGTAACAGAATTTTTTTGGTGCAAAATATAAAGGAAAATACAAGAAGAAGGGGAAATGATGAAGCATCAAGATTGGACCTAATGTTTACTAGAGACCCAGATGTAATTTCTGATATAAAATACTTACCACCTTTAGGCAAGAGCGATCACGTTGTAATGGACATAGAAATCCTATTGGGTTATTCCAATATGGAGGAGAGGGAGGAGCACAAGGAAACTAGGTTTGACTATGCAAAAGGAGACTACCAATCACTGAGACAATACTTTAGAGATGTTGACTGGAGTGAAATACATCAGAGAAATAGTGTAGACGAGAAGTATGGAGTATTTAAAACAATATATGAAGGAGTTAATAAATATGTCTCTAAACATGGTAATAGGTCAGCGAAGGAAAAGGATTGGTTTAATGAAAAATGTAGGAAAGCCAAGGAAAAGAGAGACCGAGCGTGGAAGGCAGCTAGAAAAAGGTGTAATAGAGAAACTTGGAACAGATACAAGAGATTAAGAAATGTATATGCTACAATCAGGAGACAAGAAGCCAGAGAATATGAGAAGAACATTGTAAACAAATGTGAGAGTGATCCTAAGCTGTTCTATAGGTTTATAAATAGTAAAATGAAGGTAAGGGCTAGAATAGTGAGGTTGAAGGTTGAAGGGACCACTTATGATGACGACCAGAATATGTGTGAAATTATGAACAATACACTACACTCATTATATACTAAAGATGATAACTTTGAAGAAGTACTGGTAGGTGAAATTGGTGATAAACTGGGAGAGATTAATTTTCTCCCAGAGGAGCTAGTAGAAATAATGAAAGGACTAGATGTGAAAAAAGCAGTGGGACCTGACAATGTAGCGGGATGGATTTTGAAAGAATGTGCTGACGAACTAGTGAAACCCTTATATGAGATAATGAAATACTCTCTGGAAGTGGGAAAATTACCAATGGACTGGAAGAGAGCCAACATTGTACCGATTTATAAAGGTGGGAACAGGGAACATCCATTGAATTATCGACCTGTGTCACTTACTAGTATAGTGTGCAAAATCTGTGAGAAAATAATTAAGAAAAGATGGATGATTTACTTGGAAAAGAATAATCTACTATCTAACAGGCAATTTGGATTCAGGGAGGGTACCTCATGTGTTACAAATCTACTCAGTTTTTATGACAGAGTGGTTGACATATTACAAGAGAGAGATGGATGGGTGGACTGCGTATATATTGACATGAAGAAAGCTTTTGACAGAGTATCGCATAGCAGGCTGAAGTGGAAATTAAAAGAGTATGGAGGGATTCAGGGTAGTTTGTTAAATTGGATGGAAGACTATCTTTCAGGGAGACAGATGAGGACTACTATCAGAGATAAATTTTCTACGTGGAAAGAGGTCACAAGTGGAGTTCCGCAGGGAGCGGTGCTGGCTCCCATAATGTTTCTAATATACATTAACGACATGCCAAAGGATATAAATGCATATATGAATATGTTTGCAGATGATGCCAAGATCATGAAGCGTATAGAAGATGAAAACAGTGGTAGGGAATTACAGAGGGATTTGGATAGGATAGATCAATGGAGCAAGAAGTGGAAAATGGAATTCAACACAAATAAATGTCATGTAGTGGAAATGGGAGTAAGTAAAAGAAGGCCTCATATGGAATATAAGTTAGGAGAAAACACTATTAACCCATCAGAGAAAGAAAAGGACTTAGGGATAACTGTTAGGGGTGATCTTTCACCTGATAATCATATTAATAAGATAGTGGGAGAAACATATGGACTGCTAAACAGAATAAAAATAGCCTTTAACTATATAAACGAGGAGATGCTGGAGAAAATAATAAAAACATTGGTGAGACCAAGACTTGAGTATGCGGCAGTGGTGTGGGCACCACATCTAAAAAAGCATATAAAGAAGCTGGAGAAGGTTCAGAGAGCTGCAACTAGGATGATACCAGAACTGAGAGAATTACCATATGAGGAGAGATTAAAGAAATTAGATTTACCATCTCTAATGGATAGGAGGGAGAGAGGCGATATTATTATGATGTACAAATGTGTGAGAGGACTCGAAAAGGTGGACAAGAAGGGTTATATTGTGAAAGATAATGGTAGAACTAGGGGGCATAGATATAAGCTAATGAAAGGAAGATGTAAAGGAGATGTGAGAAAGTATAGTTTCCCTTACAGAAGTATAAGTAAATGGAATCAGTTGGAAGAGGAAGTGGTGTGTGCCAAAACATTCATATTTTTAAGGCAAAGTTAGATCATTGTAACTCAGGAAGCGGGACAATACGAGCCTAAAAAGCTCAACTCCTGTATACTACAAATAGGTAAATACAAATAGGTAAATACGTACGCACAGACAGACACACACACACACACAGACAGACACACACATACTCACATACGCACAGACAGACAGACACACACACATACACACATATGCTGACAGACACACACACACACACATCATCCACACATATTCAGACAGACATATAAATAGATTGTCTAGGCCACCTGTCTCACTAGTTTTTTTCTCTCTCTCTCTCTCTCTCTCTCTCTCTCTCTCTCAATCCGTTCTTGAGATGTCTAGTTTTTACCTCACATATTTATCATTAATATCCTTAACATTCGATTTTAATAACTCAATAATCCCTTTGCCACTAAAGCAGTTAAGTTTCTTCTAAAATTGAAAATGAAATGTGGATGTTTCTAGAATAAGATAACATCTGTTTTCTAATTGATATATAATTTAGCCTAGTTGTCCTCAGTAATAGAAGAATAGGGGTAATAAGATGTCTTCATTTATACCGTAAGTATATATGCAAATCACTGAATACGATCAGATTGACCCTCTATCAATGTTCGAAACCTGGCGTGATCATACCGTAGACTTATTGTACTTACATCTAGTAACAAAAATACATACCTCAAGAAGTGCCACTTAAACCTACTAGTGGGGCAGATATGTTAAAGAATTTGTGGGAATTGTGCGTTTCTTGATAGAAGTGTCAAAATTGGCACACACAATAATAAAAGCAGTGTAATCAAAATTAGCTATATTAGCTATCACAGGTTTAGCCTATGTTGGCTTTGGCAGCCCCTTTTCAATTAATCTCCATTAGAGTACTGAAACACAGATAATTACCCCAAATTGTATACTGTGGTAGAAATGCCAAACTAGTCTCAAATGGCTCGTCTGGACAAGGGAAACAATAAATGTTCAGACAATGTTTATAGAAAATTGACCATTTGACTTGAACTGGTCCCTGTAGTTCAACAAATGTGTGGCAATTGGCAACAATTCTTACCAATTTGTAGCATGATAATAAACTACAGGGACCAGTACAAGTCAAACGGTCAACATTAGCCAAACATTCTCTTAATATAGGTTGTTTCCCTTGCCCATACGAGTCATTTGAGACTAGTTTGACATCTCTACCATAGTATACAGTTTGGGGTAAATATCTGTGTTTCAGTACTCCAATATAGATTAATTGAAAAGGGGCTGCCAAAGCCAAGTTAGGCTAAACCTGTGATGGCCCTATAGCTAATTTTGATTATATTGCGTTTATTATTGTGTTTGCCAAGTTTGACACTTCTATCAAAGAAAGCACAATTCTTTCACCTGCCTGCTTCACTATACTTCCTCCAAGTCAAATAATAATAATAATAACAATAATAATAATAATAATAATTGTAAAAATAATATTAATAATAACAATAATAGTACTCAAAATAATATAATAATAATAACAATAATAATGATAAAAATAATAATAATTGAAAAGTAAGGAGAAAGCAGGAGTAGGAAGCAAAAAAAACAAAAAAACAGGTAGGCTAAACAACTGGAGAACAAGACTAACAAGACGGATAGAAGAGGTATTTTTTGGCACCACGGGTACAGGGCTGGCCTGTTAACCTCGAGGGAGGGGGGGGGGTTGAACTATTGTTTAATATGAAGAGTATATTAGTGGGGTAGTGCTTGTTTTTTGGTCTATTTACTTATGAATTTATTTATGTTTTGAGTTTCCTGGCCAGCCCTCAAAAAAAAAAAAAAAAAAAAAAAAAAAAAAAAAAAACGCCATAGATATTTAATGTATATATTTTTCGGTAGAACAATTTTCCGGCCAAAGGCCGGTTTCTCCTAAAATTACAGGCTCGCTATCGCTCGCCAGGAAAAGATTGACACCTAAATGGCACGACAGGTCTTAATGTCATCATAACATCTGAAAACAAATGGGGCTAAACATGAGGAGAATCAATGGTGTATGTTTGGGTGCTTATGGACCTTTAACCCCTTCTGTACCGGCGACGTCTTTTTAATTGTATTCTTGCCGTAATTAGACGAGTGTGTGCAGTTGAAGAAGGATGTGTGGCAGTAAGAAGGGTTGCATGAGATACTTCGAAGCCGTTAATTGCTGGGGGCACTTTTGAAACTGAATAAAATCGTCCAACAGTAGCCAGAATGAGGTTAAAAGGACGGAACCGGTACTGACAGGGTTAATGGGAGATCTTCACTTGAGGGATTTTTGTCTTTACTCCTTTCTCCCTCATGTTTAGCCCCATTGCTTTTGAGATTTTAAGACGTTCGCCCTAGTAGTTTGGAAATTTGTTTGACATTTTGCCCTATTTCTGTCAATTTTAAGACCTTTCGTGCCATTAAGGTGTCGATTTTTTCCTGGCGAGCGATAGCGAGCCTGTAATTTAAGAGCAACCGGCCTCCGGCCGGGACATTTTTCTACCGAAAAATGTACAAATTTATCTTGAAAGGGGGTCTAGGGGGTGTAATTTTAAGCTTGATGAAAACGTAGGGAACAAACTAAATACCTCCCCTTAAGGTAGTGATCAGTGGTAAACAAACACACAAACACAGTCAACATTGATAACACACCAATCAGAACGTTAAAGCCTTCCTCCTAGTAAATACACCAATCAGAACGTTGAAGCCTTCCTCCTAGTAAATACACCAATCAGAACGTTAAAGCCTTCCTCCTAGTAAATACACCAATCAGAACGTTAAAGCCTTCCTCCTAGTAATACACCAATCAGAACGTTAAAGCCTTCCTCCTAGTAAATACACCAATCAGAACGTTAAAGCCTTCCTCCTAGTAAATACACCAATCAGAACGTTAAAGCCTTCCTCCTAGTAAATACACCAATCAGAACGTTAAAGCCTTCCTCCTAGTAAATACACCAATCAGAACGTTAAAGCCTTCCTCCTAGTAAATACACCAATCAGAACGTTAAAGCCTTCCTCCTAGTAAATACACCAATCAGAACGTTAAAGCCTTCCTCCTAGTAAATACACCAATCAGAACGTTAAAGCCTTCCTCCTAGTAAATACACCAATCAGAACGTTAAAGCCTTCCTCCTAGTAAAATACACCAATCAGAACGTTAAAGCCTTCCTCCTAGTAAATACACCAATCAGAACGTTAAAGCCTTCCTCCTAGTAAATACACCAATCAGAACGTTAAAGCCTTCCTCCTAGTAAATACACCAATCAGAACGTTAAAGCCTTCCTCCTAGTAAATACACCAATCAGAAAGTTAAAGCCTTCCTCCTAGTAAATACACCAATCAGAACGTTAAAGCCTTCCTCCTAGTAAATACACCAATCAGAACGTTAAAGCCTTCCTCCTAGTAAATACACCAATCAGAACGTTAAAGCCTTCCTCCTAGTAAATACACCAATCAGAACGTTAAAGCCTTCCTCCTAGTAAATACACCAATCAGAACGTTAAAGCCTTCCTCCTAGTAAATACACCAATCAGAACGTTAAAGCCTTCCTCCTAGTAAATACACCAATCAGAACGTTAAAGCCTTCCTCCTAGTAAATACACCAATCAGAAAGTTAAAGCCTTCCTCCTAGTAAATACACCAATCAGAACGTTAAAGCCTTCCTCCTAGTAAATACACCAATCAGAACGTTAAAGCCTTCCTCCTAGTAAATACACCAATCAGAACGTTAAAGCCTTCCTCCTAGTAAATACACCAATCAGAACGTTAAAGCCTTCCTCCTAGTAAATACACCAATCAGAACGTTAAAGCCTTCCTCCTAGTAAATACACCAATCAGAACGTTAAAGCCTTCCTCCTAGTAAATACACCAATCAGAACGTTAAAGCCTTCCTCCTAGTAAATACACCAATCAGAACGTTAAAGCCTTCCTCCTAGTAAATACACCAATCAGAACGTTAAAGCCTTCCTCCTAGTAAATACACCAATCAGAACGTTAAAGCCTTCCTCCTAGTAAATACACCAATCAGAACGTTAAAGCCTTCCTCCTAGTAAATACACCAATCAGAACGTTAAAGCCTTCCTCCTAGTAAATACACCAATCAGAACGTTAAAGCCTTCCTCCTAGTAAATACACCAATCAGAACGTTAAAGCCTTCCTCCTAGTAAATACACCAATCAGAACGTTAAAGCCTTCCTCCTAGTAAATACACCAATCAGAACGTTAAAGCCTTCCTCCTAGTAAATACACCAATCAGAACGTTAAAGCCTTCCTCCTAGTAAATACACCAATCAGAACGTTAAAGCCTTCCTCCTAGTAAATACACCAATCAGAACGTTAAAGCCTTCCTCCTAGTAAATACACCAATCAGAACGTTAAAGCCTTCCTCCTAGTAAATACACCAATCAGAACGTTAAAGCCTTCCTCCTAGTAAATACACCAATCAGAACGTTAAAGCCTTCCTCCTAGTAAATACACCAATCAGAACGTTAAAGCCTTCCTCCTAGTAAATACACCAATCAGAACGTTAAAGCCTTCCTCCTAGTAAATACACCAATCAGAACGTTAAAGCCTTCCTCCTAGTAAATACACCAATCAGAAAGTTAAAGCCTTCCTCCTAGTAAATACACCAATCAGAACGTTAAAGCCTTCCTCCTAGTAAATACACCAATCAGAACGTTAAAGCCTTCCTCCTAGTAAATACACCAATCAGAACGTTAAAGCCTTCCTCCTAGTAAATACACCAATCAGAACGTTAAAGCCTTCCTCCTAGTAAATACACCAATCAGAACGTTAAAGCCTTCCTCCTAGTAAATACACCAATCAGAACGTTTAAAGCCTTCCTCCTAGTAAATACACCAATCAGAACGTTAAAGCCTTCCTCCTAGTAAATACACCAATCAGAACGTTAAAGCCTTCCTCCTAGTAAATACACCAATCAGAACGTTAAAGCCTTCCTCCTAGTAAATACACCAATCAGAACGTTAAAGCCTTCCTCCTAGTAAATACACCAATCAGAACGTTAAAGCCTTCCTCCTAGTAAATACACCAATCAGAACGTTAAAGCCTTCCTCCTAGTAAATACACCAATCAGAACGTTAAAGCCTTCCTCCTAGTAAATACACCAATCAGAACGTTAAAGCCTTCCTCCTAGTAAATACACCAATCAGAACGTTAAAGCCTTCCTCCTAGTAAATACACCAATCAGAACGTTAAAGCCTTCCTCCTAGTAAATACACCAATCAGAACGTTAAAGCCTTCCTCCTAGTAAATACACCAATCAGAACGTTAAGCCTTCCTCCTAGTAAATACACCAATCAGAACGTTAAAGCCTTCCTCCTAGTAAATACACCAATCAGAACGTTAAAGCCTTCCTCCTAGTAAATACACCAATCAGAACGTTAAAGCCTTCCTCCTAGTAAATACACCAATCAGAACGTTAAAGCCTTCCTCCTAGTAAATACACCAATCAGAACGTTAAAGCCTTCCTCCTAGTAAATACACCAATCAGAACGTTAAAGCCTTCCTCCTAGTAAATACACCAATCAGAACGTTAAAGCCTTCCTCCTAGTAAATACACCAATCAGAACGTTAAAGCCTTCCTCCTAGTAAATACACCAATCAGAACGTTAAAGCCTTCCTCCTAGTAAATACACCAATCAGAACGTTAAAGCCTTCCTCCTAGTAAATACACCAATCAGAACGTTAAAGCCTTCCTCCTAGTAAATACACCAATCAGAACGTTAAAGCCTTCCTCCTAGTAAATACACGAATCAGAACGTTAAAGCCTTCCTCCTAGTAAATACACCAATCAGAACGTTAAAGCCTTCCTCCTAGTAAATACACCAATCAGAACGTTAAAGCCTTCCTCCTAGTAAATACACCAATCAGAACGTTAAAGCCTTCCTCCTAGTAAATACACCAATCAGAACGTTAAAGCCTTCCTCCTAGTAAATACACCAATCAGAACGTTAAAGCCTTCCTCCTAGTAAATACACCAATCAGAACGTTAAAGCCTTCCTCCTAGTAAATACACCAATCAGAACGTTAAAGCCTTCCTCCTAGTAAATACACCAATCAGAACGTTAAAGCCTTCCTCCTAGTAAATACACCAATCAGAACGTTAAAGCCTTCTCCTAGTAAATACACCAATCAGAACGTTAAAGCCTTCCTCCTAGTAAATACACCAATCAGAACGTTAAAGCCTTCCTCCTAGTAAATACACCAATCAGAACGTTAAAGCCTTCCTCCTAGTAAATACACCAATCAGAACGTTAAAGCCTTCCTCCTAGTAAATACACCAATCAGAACGTTAAAGCCTGCCATTTAATTAGGACTGATACTATAGGTTTTTGTTTTCTCCAGCTGATGGTAAATTGAATCCCTTAGCAACTGATTTATCAATTAGGTTCAGGGATATATCGTCGAGAGGCCGGTCTACATGATCTGTGCCCCATGAATATTCTTTCCTCTCACTTAAGGGGAGGTTTTTAGTTGATTCCCTAGACCTCCATCAAGCTTAAAATTACATCCCCTTGAGTCCCTTTCAAGATAAATTTGTACATTTTTCGGTAGAAAAATGTCCCGGCCGAAGGCCGATTCCTCTTAAATTACAGGCTCGCTATCGCTCGCCAGGATAAAATCGACACCTGAATTGCACGAAAGGTCTTAATATGGGGTGAAAGTTCTTAAACTCGCTAAACTAATGGGGCAAACGTTTTATAATATCAAAATCAATGGGGCTAAACATGAGGGAGAAATGGGTCAAGAAAAAAAAAAATCAAGTGGATATCTCCCCTTAAACAGTAGGCTACCATAGTGCGGTTGGGAATATGAACATGATTAGATTAATATCCAGTATTCGAGAATGGATAATAAGTCGTAGGCGTGTGCATAAACCTTTAACCGTCCTGGTGGTGGTGTAATGGTTAAGGTGGCAAAAATCTGTGTGTGATAACCCAGGTTCGAATCCCGGTGGATCATATATACTTTAATTAATTTCATTTGGGGGTGTTTGGTGTTGTGGTGAAATTAATAAAAATAAAGATTAATGGAAAAATCTGTCTGTGCGTCATACTATTGCCAAGTTTGTATAATTAGCAACATATTTCGCCACCAAATCTTGACACTAGCCGAGTAATCAGGACGGCGAGATAGCAAGATACCATCACCTGGATAATCAGGACGGCGAGATAGCAAGATACCATCACCTGGATAATCAGGACGGCGAGATAGCAAGATACCATCACCTGGATAATCAGGACGGCGAGATAGCAAGATACCATCACCTGGATAATCAGGACGGCGAGATAGCAAGATACCATCACCTGGATAATCAGGACGGCGAGATAGCAAGATACCATCACCTGGATAATCAGGACGGCGAGATAGCAAGATACCATCACCTGGATAATCAGGACGGCGAGATAGCAAGATACCATCACCTGGATAATCAGGACGGCGAGATAGCAAGATACCATCACCTGGATAATCAGGACGGCGAGATAGCAAGATACCATCACCTGGATAATCAGGACGGCGAGATAGCAAGATACCATCACCTGGATAATCAGGACGGCGAGATAGCAAGATACCATCACCTGGATAATCAGGACGGCGAGATAGCAAGATACCATCACCTGGATAATCAGGACGGCGAGATAGCAAGATACCATCACCTGGATAATCAGGACGGCGAGATAGCAAGATACCATCACCTGGATAATCAGGACGGCGAGATAGCAAGATACCATCACCTGGATAATCTACTTTATTCATTTCACTCCAACACCAAACACCTCCCAATGAAATTATTGAAAGCATGTGATCCACCGGGATTCGAACCTGGGTTACCGCACACAGATATTTTAACAGTCTAACCACTACACCATCAAAACAGAGTATAGTGACATCTCAAACGCTTCATTGTTTTGTAGGTTTCAGATACAACAGTCTTAAGGGGAGGTTTTTAGTGTGTTTCCTAAACTTCCATCAAACTTGAAATTACACCCCCATGACCCCCTTTCAAGATAAATTTGTACATTTTTCGGTAGAAAATTGTCCCGGCCGAAGGCCGGTTCCTCTTAAATTACAGGCTCGCTATCGCTCGCCAGGAAAAAATCGACACCTAAATGGGACGAAAGGTCTTAAAAGTGACATAAATTGGGGGAAAGTTCTTAAAATCGCCAAATTAATGGGGCGAACGTCTTAAAATCTCAAAAGCAATGGGGCTAAACATGAGGGAGAAAGGCGTAAAGAAAAAAATCCCTCAAGTGGAAATCTCCCCTTAAAGCCGGTATCACACGAGACCTTTATAGTCAACATTCGATGGTCAACATTTTTCTGGCAACATTTCTGAAATATTTTGTACTGGTATCGGAAACTAGACTGATAATAGATTAATATAGGTAGCACAAATATTATAAATGTTGACCTCATAAGCTGCCAGACCAGTGTTGAGTATAAATGTGGAGTGAAAAAGGCGCTCGTGTGATACCGACTTTACACCTCTTGTCCACGAGCACAGACAGGATATATAATTGTAATAGTTTGACAATAATAACAGACTCATATTAATTGTAATAGTTTGACAATAATAACAGACTCATATTAATTGTAATAGTTTGACAATAATAACAGACTCATATTAACCCATACAGTACCGGTGACGTCCTTATATTCCGGCAACTATATGACGGATTTATTTAGCTAAGGAAGGGCGTCTATCGGTTAAGGGGAGATCTCCACTTGAGGGATTTTTTTCTTGACCCCTTTCTCCCTCATGTTTAGCCCCATTGCTGTTGATATTATAAAATGTTTGCCCCATTAGTTTAGCGATTTTAAGAACTGTCACTCCATATTAAGACCTTTCGTGCCATTCAGGTGTCGATTTTATCCTGGCGAGCGATAGCGAGCCTGTAATTTAAGAAGAACCGGCCTTCGGCCGGGAAATTTTTCTACCGAAAAATGTACACATTTTTCTTGAAAGGGACTCAAGGGGGTGTAATTTTAAGCTTGATGGGGTCTAGGGAACAAACTAAATACCTCCCCTTAAAAGGCTACTGGCTATCTCAATTAATCCTTATAGCTACTCCATATCCTTCCTAAGCTTCATAAAATCGTCTAAATGAAGCTGAAAACCAATAAATTAGACGTCACCGGTATTGTATGGGTTAAGAAACAAAAAATAGGAAAATTGGGGATTGGGCCTGAGCATATAGATAGATAGATAGATAGATAGATAGATAGATAGATAGAAGATAGCTTTTGTAACACCCATAGCTTATCCTTACCTGTGCAGTAATAGTTTCACAATATTATAAACGCATATTAAGATAGGTCGTGTAACATCCGTAGACTTGTCCTATTAGGGTGTTAAGGGGGGGGGGGGGAGGGTGACCTGCTATTCTTCTGTCTTTTTCTCTCTCTCTCTCTGGCTTGTATCCATTCTGCCCCATTCAGCCTACTGTTTTAAAACTTTTATCCCCATCCAGGTGTTGATTTTTTCCTGGCGAGTGGTAGCGAGCCAGCATATTATATGTAAACCATTTTGACAGCAGGCTAAATTTGTACATTTTTTCGATAGAATATTTTTTCCGGCGAAGCCGGATTTCTTCATACAATCTGGCTCGCTATCGCTCGCCAGGAATAAATTGACACCTGGAAGGGGATAACAGTCTTAAAACAGTAGGCTGAATGGAGCAGAATGGATACAACCCTGAGAAAGAGAGAAAAAGTGATAAAAAGAGCAGGTGACTCCCTTGAAATATGTCATGTTACGTCCGTAGACTTATAAGATGACAATTTTAAGATAGTTTGTGTAACATCCGTAGACTTATGCTTACCTCTGCAGTGTACACCTTGTTTGACACACTTGGCTGCCGCTTTGTATTGCCACCAGGCGGTCATCTTGGTCACCACACCGTCACCACACTACCAGAAGGGGTCACCACACAGTCACAATGGGTCACCACACTATCACAAGGGGGGATCACCAACACTGTCACAATGGGTCACTACTCTGTCACCACACTGTCACCACACTATCACAATTCACCACCGTATCAGTAGCGAGTCACCATTTGCTTTATTGTCTCTAAGCGATGTCAGAAATAGACGGGTTTTCTTCACCAAGTTAACATTTTGTGTGCGTTTTTATAAGCAATGTTAAATCACTACCGGTTCTCACTAGCAAGGATCACCACTGCTCTTCGTTCAGTCACCACCCCTCACTAAGACTACTTGAGGAGATCACCAAAACACTCCTTCACCAAACACTCTAGCACCAGCACAGTACCTCAGAGTACTTTATCCGTGATTTGGGTTTAATCTGTCACCAATAAATATTATATAAGAGTTTCTTTGGTTCCAGCGTTCACCAGTCTATATTAATTTAATACTACCACGGAGCTCACTAGCACAGTCCTTTAAAGAAGATTATCACCAGTTGGAAGTCTTCTTTTTTTAGTTGGCCAAATTTAGAACACATCAGTGTCTTGTCAGCAAAGTTCACGAGCTCACACGGTCACTACATCTAACCTTAGTGCTTCACCAGGCCACGGAGATAACCACAAACAGTCCTTCACCATTAGAGTTTATATTTGAGTCATTTGGGGAGCTAAGTTCACCAGTTTTATAAATTAGGATCTCATTAATTGAAGTTATGCTTTCTTTTACCTGTTCCAGACCGCAATAGTTTCTCTTATCACCAGTCTTTGTTATGCACCAGGACTGGACACACCACTCCTCACCACTACACAGTCACCACAACTACTGCAACATATCTGACATACTATCACCACTGTCACTCTTTGGTATGTTCAAGGAGTAAATCACAATGGTTGCACCATTAAGGGCTCACCACCACTGGCTCCATAGTGCCGCTGAGATCACCACACTATATCACAATCACCACAACTCACCACCAGCACCACACTAAGGCCCGGTCACCACTACAAGCACCGCCATCATCATCACCTTTTCTTTACTTTCAGGGGGCTTCAGAGCACCCGTGTTCTTCCACCAGAGTTTTTCACCAGTAAAGATTCTCACCACTGTGTAATTGCCGTTCACCAGGTTCCTCATCACACGTTCTTCCAGCCTTACGTTCCCCTGCTCGTTCTTTGGTTTAATTTGACGTATTTATAGCCACTTATAAACGTTCCTCGAAATGCTGTCTCTAATTTTCCAAGTCCACTTTATGCAGAAGCGTCCCTATCTCAACATGCGATTATACTGTATGTTATCATGTTTCCATTTTGATCTTTGATATTTCACCATAAGATCATAATTCAATATCTTTCCCGAATAATATGTTCTTGTGTTCACCGAATCCCTCTACGCATCTCATATTATTTTCTTATTGCGGTTTTATTCTTATCGGTATTCACTTCTATTTATCTTCCGCACTCCTTCCTTTATTATACTTTATACCGTGTCTGTTTCTACATGTCTTATCCTTCTTGCTTACTTTTGGTTTAGTTCACGTTCTGGCCCTCAGCTTTGGTTTTTGTTTAGTTCACGTTCTGGCCCTCAGCTTTGGATTTGGTTTAGTTCACGTTCTGGCCCTCAGCTTTGGATTTTGGCAGCTAATGGGTTTATTGTGTTCTAGTATTTGGGTTTTTATACAATCAATACACTTGTCCAGATCCTATTTCTTGTTTTGTTTTAGTATGTGTTGTTTATATCATTTACACGTCTATCCTCTTAATTGTTTTGTTGTATTTACGTGTTTATATCATTTACCCAGCTATCCCCCATCCTTTTTATACTTGTCTTGTCACTTTCTAGCAGGCACCACCGATGTTTCTTAGCCAACACACGTCCGCCGCGATCGTTTACTTAAGTTTCCCCTCGCCGCAGCAGTCTCGACCGCACCGTGTTTTCGCTACGGAGCCCCACTGTCTTCTACACGGCTTGTGTCCTCCCTACCTAGTTCCTCCCTTCACACACACGCACACACCACTTCTTCTTCTTCCTTTGCCGTTCACCTCCACGCCACGTTGAGCTAGCACTTGTCGTTCCACGCTGCGCACGTTCTACTACCGCCACCCACGACAGAAGGGCTTCGAGTGGCGTTTGTTGACAGCCGTTCACTCGACTCCCCGTTCACCCACACAGATATCTAGGTCATTGGCGCGGGCTGGGGATCCACGCTTGTCCTGGCCTTGGGGGACACTCATGGCAGGAGGTGTGTTCATCTTGGAAATGTACAGTCGCTCAAATAACTGATGTCTCGGCACGGAAAAAAGCTGCGTTCCACCTTCATAGCTACTATACCCTGTTCCAGGTAAGTAGTCCAAAACTTGAATATTAACCTCTATAACTCCTGACCCTTCCGAAAAGGTAAAACTATTAGCTCGATCACTGTAGCCGTTTGTGAGTTATAGAGGTTAATATTCAAGAGTGTTGGCCTACTTACCTGGAACAGGGTATAGTTGTTGATCTTGGAGATGTACAGTCGCCCATATGAGTTATGTCCTCGTCGTGATTTTATGTGTGAAAGTAAAATTAGTATGAATGAATTGCGAGTGTGGTTTCTGTTAATTATCAGTTGACTATATATAGTCGGATGTGTTAACCACTGCATAAGAAGCTACTCTCGTAATTCAATACTGCGCATTATATTTCCATGTATGAGATTACGGAGAGGTACAAAACTTATGTGGGCAACTGTACACCCACGGACAACATGGCCCCACCATTATAAATATATTATAATTCCTCTTGCTTTCTCACCATGAATATAAAGGCTCAGTTTATGTCTGCTAAGGATATATTTTTCACTGGGGGGGAATTTTGTTATTTATGTTTTATATATCTATCTCTCTCTCTCTCTCTCTCTCTCTCTCTCTCTCTCTCTCTCTCTCTCTCTCTCTCTCTCTCTCTCTCTCTCTCTCTCTTATATATATATATATATATATATATATTCTACGTTTCGTCCCTAGACCTCCATCGAGCTTAAAAAGATACCCCCAAGACCCCCTTCGAGATAAATTTGTGCATTTTTTGGTAGAATATTCCAAAATTGCAGGCTCGCTATCGCTTGACAGTGCTTAATGTGTGTGTGTGCACTTTAAAAAAAAATTGTGTGGTTATGACGAGGGTATTTATATTTATATTGACTTGTGGAAACCCATTAATATAACTTGATATGTTATATTTATGGGGTTCCACAAGTCGATACAGGTGAAATCATTAGTGATGCAATGTGTGCCAGGTTCAGCCCGTATTTCTAGTAGATTGACTGGACTATAAGGGACCCTGGGACACTATATACGATTGTCAACCTAATACCGTAAAACCAATGGTAAAACAAGCCCACGGGAAAAAACCCACATATCGAATTTACCAGTTCTGACGGTTCCAGGGCTGTAAAAGGCTGCGTAGGTATTTTTTGGCTGGGCTCAACCACATTCAACTTTCAAGATGGAAGTATTGGCTCTATGTATTCGTGTGGGTGTGGGTGTGTGCGTGTGTGCTTACTTCTTTGTGTTTGTGTTTTTATAGTGTGTGTGTGTGTTGGTGTGTGAGTATGTATGTATGTGTGTGTGTGTGTGTGTGCGCGTTTATTGACTTTCACCTGGGTTGCTGTTTTGTGGTAAAGGTTGTAGTGGAGGGGTTGATATACTGGGGGGGGGGAGGGGGAGGGGGGTAGGCTGGGGTTAGGAGTGGAGGGATTGATATACTGGGGGTGGGGGAAGGGGATGGCTGAGGTTAGTAGTGGAGGGATTGATTTACTGGGGGTGAGGGAGGGAGGGAGGCTAGGGTAAGAGGATTGGGTCTTTATGATAGTCGTGGTAAATATGTGCTTAGGAAGAGTGATGGTGTTTGACAAGTAATGGTCCCTCTTCTGTAAATCTAAAATAGCTTACTTAGGAGTGAGAAAGGGGTGGGACCTTCTTTTTATCCATTACACAGATCTAATATATACTTATATATAATTTATTATATATATATATATATATATATATATATTATATAATTGAGTGCCTGGTGGTTGAGCTTGACCATGGTCGTTAACTCATATAATACAGCACACTAACACCATCTCTGACATTATAGTCCTTGTATAAGACGACAGCAGGGCAGTCATCTCGTATTATTTACTCATTTATAAGTCTGTTTATCATTTGTTTTTCCTTCTTAGACCTCCATCAAGCTTAAGAAAATACCCCCCCCCCCAGACCCTCCTTCAAGATAAATGTGTATATTTTTCGATAGAAAAGTTTCCCTACCAGAGGCCGGTTCCTCTCAAATTACAGGCTCGCTTTCGCTCGCCAGGATTTTTTGTACATCTAAATGACACAAAAATATTTAATAGTGACAAATAAATCAAACATAAATCATAAATAAACAAGAAAGAAATTCTCACAAATAATGTAAATGCCAACAATACCAAGATCAGCAGATTAACACCATTTTTGCCATTATAATATAGTCCTTGTATAAGACGCCAGCAGGGCAGTCATCTCGTTAAGGCCACAGCAATATACCAAAGTCCTCCCATTAATATACGTCGGTAGAAAACGTGACCTCATTAAAAACACTGATAACACACACACACACACACACACACACACACACACACACACATACACACACATATATACAGTATATACTGTATATATATATATATATAATAATAATAATAATAATAATAATCGTCTGGTTACTTATATAGCGCTCGGTCTCCTCCTTCGAGGATTTACAAGCGCTTGGCTTTCTTCAGTCTACCAGAGACCATTACCCATCTCCCTTGCTCATGTGGAGATGGTAACCGCCGGCTATATCCCAGAAAAACTTTTCAATCTGAGCGGGGATTGAACGCTAAACCTTCAAGATGGGATTCAGGCACGCTATCATATATATATATATATATATATATATATATATATATATATATATATATATATATATATATATATATATATATATATATATATATTATATGTTGTCCTATAAGTGTAGTATAATAATGTATTAAATAAACAAATATTAATGTTCCTCTTGTGTGGAGTAGTTAGTCAGCCAGTCAGTAGCCAAACCCGCACTCCCTTAAAGGGATAGGGAGGATCAGCAAGAAAATGCTTGCTGATACCTTACTAGGAGTACATTCTGGAGGTGGGATTTCCAGTCCGAACGTCCAGGGGCTATCTGCGCCACAAAAGTGACGGACAATGGGGTCGCCACATCCCTACGCCAAAGAGTAGTTAGCTCAATAATATCAATTAAGGGGGATGGTTCATATTTTGGTCAATTTTGTCATGTATTAAATATTTTTGTAGTTTCCTCCATAGACCTTCATCAACTTAAATAAACAACCCCAGGATTTCCCTTCAAGATATATTTGTAAATTTTTCGGTAGAAAAATATCCCGTCCGAAGGGCGGTTCCTCCTAATTTGCAGGCTCGCTATCGCTCGCCAGAAAATAGACACCTAAATGACACGAAAAGTCTAAATATGGACGAAGAAAAGGGGCGAAAGATCGTAAAATCGCTAAACTAATGGGCTAAACGTCATCAAATCTGAAAACTAATGGGGCTAAACAAAGCTGGATCTGATCAATGATAGTGAGTATCGGCATAATAATTGACCACTTACTACTGTCGTTCTATAGGCAAGTCCGGGCCGTAGACATCGATATTTAGTCCGGGCCGTAGACATCGATATTTAGCGGGATTGCTAGCTAAAATACGGTTGTAATGCTTTTATATACACACTAAACCTAATTTAGCAAATTGTATATCCATCAGAAACCTACATTGTTATTGTATATCTGTTGTAGATCGATTTTTACGGTTCCAACTTCTTTATAACCTTAACATTGCTAGTGTTCAAGTTAACAATTCCCTTAGTTCCTGACAGGTGAATAGTACTTCTTTGTCATATTAAGTCCAGTTGAAAAATATATATATTTTAATTCTATAGCCAGTTTTAAGACATTAAGTTTGGAGCCTGCGTGGGTGAGTGGTAACGCGCCCGGATCGTGCCTGGGAACTTGGAGATTTACCTCCCCACACTCGCCCAAAAGGTTTATTAACTGCAATGGGGGACATTAGAGGTGTAGTAGACCAGTCCTGCATGTACGCAAATTTATACTAGTACCTTGTCAGATGGGCGAGCTGATTGCACTGGTTACAGCATACATTCACTTCCACAGCCGTATCAACAGTGCGATAATATGTCTTGATAGTGTAATGGTTAGTGCGCGGAATATCGGTGTGAGTATCCTAGATTCGAGTCCTTGGAGTACCACATGTATTCATTAGTTTCATTAATTTACTAATTAGATATATTTTTTAAGTTAATTGGTGGGTTAGTGATAATATTCCATATACTCCCTCGCACACTTTACACACCAATGGACATATGGGATAGCAACCCTTCCTCGTGAACAGCAACGATCTAGATAATCGAACGAATTGCAGTGGAATGTGGGGCGATTCATTCTTGGCCACCCCATCAATGAGTCTGGCAATAGATATATAGCTAGATAGAACTGTGTATAATCATGATCGTAGAAACCTGCCCGACCTCAGTAGTTAGTTATAATATATATATATATATATATATATATATATAGTATTTTGTTGTCTATGTGGATGAGGGGAAGATGGATTCAGAGAGAGAGAGAGAGAGCTCCAGACCTCAGCTGTTGAATAGAAGAAGGTTGGAATATATATATATATATATATATATATATATATATATATATATATATACAGTATATATATACTGTATATAAACGAGAGAGCTGGCACAACAAGTTTAAAGAAGTAACTCTCCTAATATGGCCAGCTTCATACAATCAGTGCCAGTGGTCTGCAAGGGGAGATTTGAATATATTTGTTAATTTATTTAATCATTTATTTATTAGTTATAGTTTCCTCCCAAGATCTCCATCATGCTTTAACAAATACCCCCAAGACCTCCTTCGCGATGAATGTGTACAATTTTCGGTAGAATTATTCGGCCGGTTCCTTCTTAATTACATTTTCGCTATCGCTTGCCAGGAAAAAATCGACACTTAAATGACACGGATAGTCTTAATATTGACGAAGAAGTGGGAGCGAAAGATCTTAAAATCGCCAAACTAATGGCCTGAACGTTTGAACATCTGCAAACTAACGTGGCTAAACATGAGGGAGAAGGGGGTCCAACAAAAATAACAAGTCTCCCCTTAAAGGCACTGGCAGCTTATTGAGGTACGGGCGAGTTAATTAACCCAATTACAACACGGTGATAAATGAAGGGGCTTGCACAAATAATAATAATAATCTAGAAAATGGCTGAGGCGAGTGTTTACCAAGGAACCGAGTTAAAGGGAGGTGGGTCGTTGCTCTGGCACCCCTTCTTCCTCATGCTTAGCCCCATTAGTTTTCTGTGTTTACGATGTTTGCCCCATTACTTTGTCTATTTTAAGACCTTTTGCCCCATTTCTTTGTCAAAATTAAGACCTTTCGTGCTATTTAGGTGTCGATTTTTGTTTTCCTGGCGAACGATAGTGAGCCTGTAATTTTGGAAAAACCGGCCTTCGGCCGGGAAATTTCTGTACCGAAAAATATACACATTTATCTAGAATGTGGATCTAATGGATGTTTTTGTAAGTTTGATGGCGGTCTAGCGAGGAAACGAAGAAATAATAATGAATATATGAAATAATTGATCAATAATATACCCTTTCCCCCTAATTTGCAAGTGGTCATGCGCGGATATTTTAACCCCTCTGTACCGGCGACGTTTTTTGTATTTTATTCTAGCTAAATTTAGACGATGTTGTGCAATTTAAGAAGGATCTGTGTTAGTAAAAGGGATTAATTAAGATAGTTCGAAGCCCGTTAATTGCTGCAGGCCCTTCTTAAGCTGAATAAAATCGTCTATTATTTACCAGTATAAAATGAAAAGAACAAAACTGGTACTGAACGGGTTAATAGACATAATTATAGAACATGGAAGAGGCGAGTGTTTACCAAAAGAACCTGGTCAATTTTGCAAGTGTTCATGAGCACACATGTATCCCCCCCCCCCCCCACACACATGTATCCCCCCCCCCCCCCACACACCCCCACCCACACACCCCCCCCCCCACACACATGTATCCCCCCCCCCCACACACATGTACCCCCCCCCCCACACACATGTATCCCCCCCCCCCCCACACACATGTATCCCCCCCCCACATGTATTCCCCCCCCCCCCACACACATGTATCCCCCCCCCCCACACACATGTATCCCCCCCCCCCCCACACACATGTATCCCCCCCCCCCCCCACACACATGGTATCCCCCCCCCACACACATGTATCCCCCCCCCCCACACACATGTATCCCCCCCCCCCCCACACACATGTATCCCCCCCCCCACACACATGTATCCCCCCCCCCCCCCAGGGATGTATCCCCCCCCCCCCCCACATGTATCCCCCCCCCCCCCACACACACATGTATCCCCCCCCCCCACACACATGTATCCCCCCCCCCCCACACACACACACATGTATCCCCCCCCCCCACACACATGTATCCCCCCCCCCCACACACACCATACACATGTATCCCCCCCCCCCACACACATGTATCCCCCCCCCCCCACACACATGTATCCCCCCCCCCCACACACAGTATCCCCCCCCCCACACACATGTATCCCCCCCCCCACCCCCCCCCCACACACATGTATCCCCCCCCCCACACCATGTATCCCCCCCCCCACACACATGTATCCCCCCCCCCCACACACATGTATCCCCCCCCCCCCCACACACATGTATCCCCCCACCCCTCACACACACACACACATACACACACACACACACACACACCACACACAACACACACACTTGCACACATATACTTGCACACACGCACATACGCACATACACACACTCACTCACACACACTCACTCACTCACTCACTCACTCACTCACTCTCTCCTCTCTCTCATATAATAACCCACCCACTCACACACGTACACACATGCGTGCACATATACCCAGCCACCCACTTGCACACATACACACACACACACACACACACACTTGCACACTTACACACACACACACACACACACACACACACACTCACACCCCCCCCCCCCCCCACACACACACTCACACACACACACACACACACACTTACACACACACATACACACACACACTTACACACACACACACACACACACACACACACTTGCACACTTACCTGTGGTTGTAGTTGAGGGCTGTCAGTTAGTGTCCCGTGGTCCACGCCGTTGCGGCGCCGCCACTGTACATCCCATCTACCCTCCTCTGTGCCAGCTGGTCAAGAATGCTGTTGCTGTCAGCACGGAGGTAGTAGTGGGGTAGGATTGGTTGGTCTGGCAGTGATGACAGGAAATCATCCTAGTCCTTTTTGAATTTTTCAACGGTTGGGTAGTTTTGGTTTCTTATTTCTTTTGGCAGTGCATTGTAGAGCTTCGGACCCCGTGTAGCGAAGGCATTTTCTTAAAGTGTCTTAACTCTTGTCAGTGCTCTTGAGTTAATTGACCTGATAATACACATACGGCCCAGTCGTTGGTTTTCTTTTATCTCTATCAACTCCTTTTCTTCCTCTCCCAGCAGGTTTGGGGTTAAGTTGTTGAGAATTTTCCAGGTATAAATGATCAAGTATCTTTCTCAGCGTCGTTCTAGAGAGTACAAGTTTAGAGACTTAAGTCTTTGCCAGTAGTCTTCCTCCTTCACAGACACTATTTTACTAGTGAAGGAGCGCTGGATGCCTTCCAATGCTTGTTTCTCTCGTGACTTCCAGGGATTCCATAACTGGCAACAATACTCCAAGAGTGGTATTACCAAGGCCTTATACAGGGTTAACATAGGTTCTCTTTCACGAGTTCTGAAAGTACGCAATACCCAGCCAACCTTGGCTCGTGTCTTTTGTACTACTGTTATGATATGGGTAGTGAAGGTGGCATCATCACTGATTGTTACCCCTAGGTCTAGCACTTTGTTGTTGCACTTCATTCTTTGGCCATCATGTGCCGAATAGTGGACTTCTTCTATTTTGTTTGTACCATATCTAACCAGTTCAAATTTGTTATTATTGAAAGACATATTATTTGTTTCGGCCCATGTATATAGCTTGGTAAGGTCAGATTTTATTTTGTCCACATCTTCCATTGATTTAGTTTCTTTCATTACTCTGGTATCATCGGCAAAAGATGAGACTTTTGAGTAGAGTGTACCTTGGTCAATGTCGGATATGAGTATGAGGAACAGCAGTGGGCCCAGTACAGAACCTTGAGGGACACCACTGTAGACATTTGAGTCATGGGAAATGACACCACCCACAGCAACACATTGCTTTCTCTCGTTCAGGAAGTTATGGATCCATACTCCAAGGCGACCTACTATTCCTAGATTGCGGACTTTATGTAATAGGATTCCGTGGTCCACCTTGTCGAAGGCCTTACTGAAGTCCAAGTAGATTACATCGATGTTGCTGCCATTCTCTAGTGTACTAAACAAAAAATCATGATGGGCAAGGAGCTGGAACAAGCATGATCTACCTTGTCGAAATCCGTGTTGGCTATCATTCATTTTATTGTTTTGTTCAAGGTAGTTTGTAATATTCTTGACAATAATTTTCTCAAAAGTTTTAATGATATGGGATGTGAGGGCAATAGGTCGGTAGTTTTCTGCTTTGCCTCTTGACCCTCCTTTAAATATGGGAGTTACCTTAGCTCTCTTCAGTAATCCAGGAACAATCCAGGAATCCAGTGAAGATCTGTATAGGATTTTGAGAGGTACACACAACTTTTCTGCACATTTCTTCAGTAGTATGGCCGGAAAACCATCAGGGCCAGCTGCAGCATTGGTGGAAATTTCTTGAACTGCTTCTATTATATCATTCTCAGTAAAAACTATATCTTCTATTGATGGGTCCTTGATCTTGTTGGAGAAAAAGTTGTTGGGTTCTGTGATGATCTTATCTTTAAAAGGGGTACTGAAAACACTCTCGTACTGTTTACAAAGAGCTTCACAAACTTCTGTTGGGTCTTCAATTATTTTACCGTGCTCACTTGTTAAAGGGCCAACAGCGGCCTTAATTGTTGATCGGTTACTTGCATATTTGAAGAAGTATTACACACACACACACACACACACTTACACACACACACACACTCACCCACACACACTTACACACACACACACACACACTTACACACACACACACACACACACATACATACACATACACTTACACACACACACACACATACACTTACACACACACATACACTTACACACACACACACACACACACACACACACACACACACACACACACACACACACAGCCCGTAGCCTAGTAGGTAGAGCTCTCGTCTCACACACGAGGGGTCGGGGGTTCAATCCCCGGCCGGGCGGAGACAAATTGGGCTTGTCTCCTTTCATGTGTTAGCCTCAGTTCACCTAGCTGTAAATAGGTACCTGGAATAAGTGGACGACGTTGTGACGTCCCATCTGGGGTTGGCAAAAATGGTACAAGGCGAGATGGGTGTCATATGGTTCACCTAAGCTGATGGCTACCTAAGCCTTCGGGCGAGACGGTACCGTCTATAGTGAGAATGGTACCATACAGATCCACCCTAAGCCTTCGTTTCCGATGTCGCCAATTGGCTAAAAAAATACGGACTACACACACATCCACAGCCATTCCAACAACAACAACAACAACACCTACACATATAGGAGGCGGGAAATAACGAGCATGCTCACTCCCGCAATACAACTAGAGTAAGTACACACACACACACACTTGCGTCAGACTAATCACCGCACACTTGTTTTACCATTTATAAGTATTCCACATTTCTAGTTTCTAATATATATAAACAAAAATCATATATACTGTATGTGTCTATTTGTATAATATAATTATATATTTAGTCACCGTATATTGGATAGTGTTTTCTAAATCTCACTTTACGATTTTACTCTGGTAATGACGTAAGGTCTCTAACAATCTGGATGAGGCCGGCTCCCCTTAAATTGCAGGCTCGTTATCGCTCGCCAGGATCAAATCGATACCTAAATTAGCTTGCTGAGTCCCACATTACTTTCCTAAGCCGAATAAATAGTGTAATAATAGATTTGGTGTAAGAAATCATGGCGTCGTTGTATTAACGGAAGGTTTTTAGTGTGTTCCCTAGATTTCCATCAAGCTTAAAATTACACCCCCTTGTCCCCTTTTCAAAATAAATTTGTACATTTTTTGGTACAAAACTGCCTCGGCCGAAGGTCGGTTTCTCATATATTACAGGCTCGCTATCGCTCGCCAGGAAAATGTCGATACCTAAATGACACGAACTGTCTTACAATTGACAGACATGGGGCGAAAGCTCTTAAAATCGCCAATCTTATGGGGCGAAGGTCTTAAAATCTCAAAGACAATGGGGCTAAACATGAGGAGAAAGGAGTCCAGAAAGCAAATCCCTCAAGTGGAAATCTCCCCTTAATAGATCACAGTGTATATTTACTGTATATATTTACTGTATATATTTACTGTATATATTTACTGTATATATTTACTGTATATATTTACTGTATATATTTACTGTATATATTTACTGAATATATTTACTGTATATATTTACTGTATTAACATCTCCAACACAGAACCTATCTGATAACATAAGTCAATGTAATTAAGTATTTAGGTCACGATGAGAGGAATTATTTATTTATTTGATTAATTTATTTTGATGGAGAAAATGTAGTAGTGCCGCAAACTTATAACCAGTTTATAATATCAATTTCATATAATTATAAGCTATATTATTTGGCTTGTCCATAGTAGTCGGAAAATATTTGGAAATTAATTATAATACACGCACACAATATATATACAGTATACAGTATATATATATATATATATATATATACACAGTATACTAGCAGGGGTACCCGGCGTTGCCCGGGTACTACCACCACTACTACTACCATAATCACCATCATCAATCACTACTACGACACTCATCACAATACTACTACTACCATAATCACTGGCCTCGACCTCCCTGTGCCTCATTAAACGGCGACCTCGATTTCGGCCGCTAAATGACCTCCGATTTTGGATCTGACCTCATCCGTACCCCCATTTTGGGGGGCTGCGAATAACTTTCGTTCCATACACCTTTTCGATCGGAGGCCTCCTTCTGCCCCAAACGGCCATTTTGTTCATTTTTGTTTTTCAATTTCGGCCTCGAAACGACCTCCGATCGTGGCCTCGCCCCCTCTATGACCTGACCCAGGTCAATTGACACCAACATGCAATGTTTCAGCTCCCCAGGTCCAAAACTGCGGCCGCCTATTAAGAACACGCAGACAGACAAACAGACACATGAACTGATTTAATAATATATCACTCTTGCCACACACTTGAACAGGAACACTTGGGAGCACACTTGTTTCTGTTATAATTACACTCATATCGCAAGGGTTATAGTATGCCCTCAGCTTACACTCATATCGCAAGGGTTATAGTATGCCCTCAGCTTACACTCATATCGCAAGGGTTATAGTATGCCCTCAGCTTACAGCCCCCACACGCTCATATCTACTGTATATAATATTTTCGATTGTCTGTGTGTGTGTGTCTGTTCTTAATAGGCGGCCGCAGTTTTGGACCTGGGGAGCTGAAACTTTGCATGTGGGTGTCAATTGACCTGGGTCAGGTCATAGAGGGGGCGAGGCCACGATCGGAGGTCGTTTCGAGGCCGAAATTGAAAAAAAAAAAAAGAAAAAAAAAAATGAAAAAAATGGCCGTTTGGGGCAGGAGGCCTCCAATCGAAAGGTGTATGGAACGAAAGTTGTTCGCAGCCCCCCAAAATGGGGGTACGGATGAGGTCAGATCCAAAATCGGAGGTCATTTAGCGGCCGAAATCGAGGTCGCCGTTTAATGAGGCACAGGGAGGTCGAGGCCGGTGATTATGGTAGTAGTAGTATTGTGATGCTTGTGGTAGTAGTGATTGATGATGGTGATTATGGTAGTAGTAGTGGTGGTAGTAGTGATGGTGATTATGGTAGTAGTAGTATTGTGATGCTTGTGGTAGTAGTGATTGATGATGGTGATTATGGTAGTAGTAGTGGTGGTAGTAGTGATGGTGATTTGTGATTACCCGGACAATGCCGGATACCCCTGCTAGTATGTATATAATATATATGTGTGTATATACTTTGTATGTATAGTATGTTTGTGATTGTTTATGTACAGTATATACTTTGTATGTATAGTATGTTTGTGATTGTTTATGTACAGTATATACTTTGTATGTATAGTATGTTTGTGATTGTTTATGTACAGTATATACTTTGTATGTATAGTATGTTTGTGATTGTTTATGTACAGTATATGTATAATTATTCGTGCTTGGATGACTGTGTGTGTGTGTATATATTTGTGTATGTTTGTGTATGTGTGTGAGTGTGTGTGTGTGTGAAGAAATTTTACTGGATTATAATGGGTGTGTTCGATCGTGTCTTTGTTGTGTGTGTGTGTGTGTGTGTGTGTGTGTGTGTGCGCGCGCGCGTGTTTTCGACCATTGTCTCTCACACAACCTTCACTTGTTTGTGTATTTTGTTTGTCCCTAATACTGTTTGTGATCTCTGTTTACTGTTGTTGTTGTTGTTATTGTTGTTGTTTTTCCCTAATAGTGTTTGTGATCTGTTTAGTGTTGTTGTTGTTGTTGTTGTTTGTACCTAATACTGTTGGAGATTTCTGTTTATTGTTGTTGTTGGTCCCTAAAATTGTTTATGATCTCTGTTTATTGTTGTTGTTGTTGTTGTGTCCCTAATGCTGTTTGTGATCTCTGTTTAGTGTTGTTGTTGTTGTTGTTGTGTCCCTAATATTGTTTGTGATCTCTGTTTAGTGTTGTTGTTATTGTTGTTGTTGTGTCCCTAATACTGTTTGTGATCTCTGTTTATTGTTGTTGTTGTTGTCGTGTCCCTAATATTGTTTGTGATCTCTGTTTAGTGTTGTTGTTGTGTGTCCCTAATATTGTTTGTGATCTCTGTGTATTGTTGTTGTTGTTGTTGTGTCCCTAATACTGTTTGTGATATCTGTTTAGTGTTGTTGTTGTTGTTGTTGTGTCCCTAATATTGTTTGTGATCTCTGTTTACTGTTGTTGTTGCTGTGTCCCTAATACTGTTTGTGATCTCTGTTTAGTGTTGTTGTTGTTGTTGTGTCCCTAATATTGTTTGTGATCTGTTTACTGTTGTTGTTGTTGTGTCCCTAATACTGTTTGTGATCTCTGTTTAGTGTTGTTGTTGTTGTTGTGTGTCCCTAATATTGTTTGTGATCTCTGTTTACTGTTGTTGTTGTTGTGTCCCTAATATTGTTTGTGATCTCTGTTTACTGTTGTTGTTGTTGTTGTTTTGTCCCTAATACTGTTTGTGATCTCTGTTTACTGTTGTTGTTGTTGTTGTTGTTTTGTGTCCCTAATACTGTTTGTGATCTCTGTTTAGTGTTGTTGTTGTGTCCCTAATACTGTTTGTGATCTCTGTTTACTGTTGTGGTTGTTGTTGTGTCCCTAATACTGTTTGTGATCTCTGTTTAGTGTTGTTGTTGTTGTTGTTGTTGTGTCCCTAATACTGTTTGTGATCTCTGTTTAGTGTTGTTGTTGTGTCCCTAATACTGTTTGTGATCTCTGTTTACTGTTGTTGTTGTTGTGTCCCTAATACTGTTTGTGATCTCTGTTTAGTATTGTTGTTGTTGTGTCCCTAATACTGTTTGTGATCTCTGTTTAGTATTGTTGTTGTTGTGTCCGTAATACTGTTTGTGATCTCTGTTTAGTATTGTTGTTGTTGTGTCCCTAATACTGTTTGTGATCTCTGTTTAGTATTGTTGTTGTTGTGTCCCTAATACTGTTTGTGATCTCTGTTTAGTATTGTTGTTGTGTCCCTAATACTGTTTGTGATCTCTGTTTAGTGTTGTTGTTGTTGTGTCCCTAATACTGTTTGTGATCTCTGTTTAGTGTTGTTGTTGTTGTGTCCCTAATACTGTTTGTGATCCCTGTTTACTGTTGTTGTTGTTGTTGTGTGTCCCTAATACTGTTTGTGATCTCTGTTTAGTGTTTTTGTTGTTGTTGTTGTTGTGTCCCTAATACTGTTTGTGATCTGTTTACTGTTGTTGGTGCTGTTGGTGAAAGCGATGATAGTAGTGATAATGATAGTGGTGGTGATGTATGCTAATGGTGCAGGTTGCTTTATATGATTGTGGTAAGAGCGGTGGTAATGATGATGAAAGTGATGACAGTGATGGTGATAGTAGTAGTGATGATAGTGATGGTGATAGTAGTAGTGATGATAGTGGTGGTGATAGTAGTAGTGATGATAGTGGTGGTGATAGTAGTAGTTATGATGGATAATATTGGAGAAGGTTTCTATATATATGGCCTTCCATCTGTGTATGTAAATTGTACAACCCACACACACATACACTCACATATAGGTTATACCCATTCATGTACACAAGTTTGCATACAGCCGCGCACACACATTATTGCACACACACATACATACACACACTAAAGCTGCCAACGCTGAGGGAGAGGAGAGAGAGAGGTGACATGATCATGATGTTTAAGTGTGTGAAAGGTTTTGAGAAGATCGACAAGGGAGATTTTGTGGTGAGGGACGAGGGAAGAACCAGGGGTCATGAATGTAAGTTGAGGAAAGTTGTATGTAAGTCTGATGTAAGAAAGTTCAGCTTCCCGTATAGAAGCATTGATTGTTGGAATAAGTTGGATGGGGAGGTGGTGGGGGCAAGAAATATCCAAACTTTTAAAGCAAAATTGGATAAATGTAGAGAGAGAGACAGGACAACAAAAGCTTAGGCTCAAATCCTGTATACTACAATTAGGTGAGTACAATTAGGTGAGTACAATTAGGTGAGTACACACACACACACACATACATACATATCTATTCATAACCACAGGCATACTCACATACAGTACATGCACACACACACTCACATGCATATTCATATACTGTATACCCATTCACTCACACACACACACACATACATACATACCCATTCATAACCACAGGTATACTTACACACACACACACACACACACACACACACACACACACACACTCACATGCATATTCATATACTGTATACCCATTCACTCACACACACACACACATACATACATACATACCCATTCATAACCACAGGTATACTTACATACATACACACACACATACACACACACACACTCACATGCATATTCATATACTGTATACCCATTCACTCACACACACACACACATACATACATACCCATTCATAACCACAGGTATACTTACATACATACACACACACACACACACACACACACACACACACACACACACACACACACACACACACTCACTCACATGCATATTCATATACTGTATACCCATTCACTCACACACACACACACATACATACATACATACCCATTCATAACCACAGGTATACTTACACACACACACACACACACACACACACACACACACACACACACACACACACACACACTCACTCACTCACATGCATATTCATATACTGTATACCCATTCACTCACACACACACACACATACATACATACATACCCATTCATAACCACAGGTATACTTACATACATACATACACACACATACACACACACACACTCACATGCATATTCATATACTGTATACCCATTCACTCACACACACACACACATACATACATACCCATTCATAACCACAGGTATACTTACATACACACACACACACACACACACACACACACACACACACACACACACACACACACACACACACACTCACTCACATGCATATTCATATACTGTATACCCATTCACTCACACACACACACACATACATACATACATACCCATTCATAACCACAGGTATACTTACACACACACACACACACACACACACACACACACACACACACACTCACTCACATGCATATTCATATACTGTATACCCATTCACTCACACACACACACACATACATACATACATACCCATTCATAACCACAGGTATACTTACATACATACATACACACACACATACACACACACACACTCACATGCATATTCATATACTGTATACCCATTCACTCACACACACACACACATACATACATAC
>CM064484.1:35882823-35900323 GCA_032716605.1 Paralithodes platypus
AGTTTGATTCGCTGATCATCCTTAAGGGGATATATATATATATATATATATATATATATATATATATATATATAAACACTGCCCTCTTCCTTTAATTTACTCAATAAGCTGATGAATCTACCTCTATTTGACTCAATAAGCAGAATAAATTTAAGAATCTAATCGTTCAGTAATTGTCTCACTAATTATGCCGATGACCACCACTCTAATGATTTCAATTAACTGGTGATTGTAAATAGCATATATTATTATTATTATTATTTTCGAGATGTGTTTGTTTGTTTGTTTTATTATATCCGCAACACCGAGGTCTGCTTAGTATATCCCATTCAGTACCGGTGACGTCCTTTTCATTATATTCTGGCAACTAATAGACGGTTATATTTAGCTTAGGAAGGATGTCTACCCGTGGAAAAATTATAGATTATCTCAATTAATCCTTTAGCTACCAAACATCCTTCCTAACCTTCATAAAATCGTCTAAATGCAGCTGAAATCACAACAAAACGACATCGCTGGTACTGTAAGGGATATATTGGGCTGGCATTGTGTTTGTTTGTAAGCTATACATAAACAAAAATGACAAAATGAAATAAATATATGATTATAATATATACAATTAAATAGATAAAATAAAAAATGAAATAAATATATGATTAAAATACATACAATTAAATAGATAAAATAAAAAATGAAATAAATATGTGATTAGAATATATACAAATTAA
Source organism: Paralithodes platypus (assembly GCA_032716605.1). Lineage (NCBI taxonomy): Eukaryota > Metazoa > Arthropoda > Malacostraca > Decapoda > Lithodidae > Paralithodes > Paralithodes platypus. The sequence continues at coordinate 35,883,552 of CM064484.1, forward strand.
ATAGATAAAATAAAAAATGAAATAAATATGTGATTAGAATATATACAAATACATAGATAAAATAAATAAAAAAATAAATTAATATATGACTAGAATACATCCAAATAAATAGATATAATAAATAAGTGATTGATACAGATGAAACTTGGTCAGTACCTTGCTTTGATCCCCCTAGTAGGATTACAATGGAGATGGTTGATGTGTCTGCCCCCCCCCCACTCCCCCCCCCCTTTCTTCCTCATGTTTTGCCCCCCTTAGTTTTCAGATTTTAAGACGTTTGGCTATTTTAATACATTTCACCCCATTTCTAAGTCAATTATTAAGACCTTTCGTGCCATTTAGGTGTTGATTTTTTTCTGGCGAGCGATAGAGAACCTGCGACTTAGGAGGAATCGGTCTTCGGCCAGGGCATTTTTCTATAAAAACAATGCACAAATTTATCTTCATCCCGAGGTTCTAGTGGGTATTTTTGTTTAGCTTGATGGAGGTTTAGGGAGGAATCCCCCCCCCCCACCAAATAAAAAAAATAATAATAATAATAAACATAATAATAATAGTGATAATAATAATGATAATAATCATCATCACGATAAGAATAATAATAATAATAATAATACAAATGATAATAATACAAATAGTAGTAATAATATATGTATAAATTATAATTTATAATCAAATCACTAAAAATCTTCCCTTAGCTTTAGACTTAACATTTGATGACTACCCTCTGCCCCCCCCCCCCCCCCCCCCCCCCCAGCGATGTGTGCTATATATTATTATATCCATATTTTGACGATAGTATGCTGCTTAGGAAGACCTGTGGTAGTTAACAGGGTTGGTTGAGATAAACTGAAGCCTTATTAATGCTAAAGGTCCTTCCTAAGCTGAATACACTCGTTTGATAGTTGCCAGAATATGATAAAATCCAAGTCACCTTATTGTATAGTATGTAAAGTGCATACCCAACCCTGCGACTTGCCTCCCCCCCCCCCCCCTACCCCCTTCTCTCTCTCTTGCTCTCGCGCTCTCTCTCTCTCTCTCTCTCTCTCTCTCTCTCTCTTTATAAATATAAATATATATATATATATATACAGTATATACTTGTTCTACTTGTCTCTACTTTTTTGTCTCTTCACTTTCTCTTTTCCCTCCATCTCTTCCTCCTCCTTCTCCTTCTCCACCACTCTCTCTTGTCTTCTTCTTCTTCTTCTTCTTCTATAATTATGTTCACCTGTTTTATCAAATCTCTCCATTGGTCGTTAAATGTCTCCCTCTTTTCGCTGTCATTACTGTTACTCGGCCATGTCCTTCCGTGCTCCCATTTAACTAACGGCAGGTTTATATTTCCTTCACAGACGTTACAAGAAGGGGCATACCTCATATACGCAAGGTTAGTGGGGTCGATATAACGTTTATATTCTTTAACAAACACATTTATCTAAGTACCCCCCCCCCCCCCCCACACACACACACTCACATAAACACACACACACGCACACTCATATATACACACATTCATATATACTTTAACTATATATATATATACTGTATATACAATATTATCTTACTCACGGAATGGTACCTGGAATGGTCCCATGGTCTTTTGTACAGTGGTGGTATGGTAACTCAGACCTTGGTGTACAATAATTATGTTGAGTCAGGGTGCGAATAACAGAAAAACGTCCCATCCACCCTTAAGTCTCAATTTCCAAGGAACTTATACAGAGGAATTGACCACTTGCGAGTTTCAGGCTATAAGGAAGTTGGAGCTGTAGACATCGATAATATGCAAAATCACCGGTGTATAAATGTATGCATAAAACTCAATTAATCGTACTTTTTATCCACCAGAAGCCTACATTATTATAGCATTTCTGTTTCATAGCGATGTTTACGGCTCCAACTTCCTTATAGCATGAAACTATAGTCTATTTGCTGTAAGTAGGCGATAAATCATGACCTCTAACCTATGTGACTCAAAAAGGGCTGGAGTAATCAAGCTAATATTTCTACCATATGGGAAGAGTCAGTCAAGGAATAGATGTGGAAATGTACTGCCAATTTGCTCTAGCCCTTTATGAGTTACAGAGGATAATGGTCATTATTTATCGCCTACTTACAGCCAATTTCTGTATAGGTAAACCCTGCCACGAATGCGGTATATGCCAATGGTAACCGAACACATAACACATAACACATAATATAACTCATAACACATAATATAACACATAACACATAACACATAATATAACACATAACACATAATATAACACATAACACATAACACATAATATAACACATAACACATAACACATAATATAACACATAACACATAACACATAATATAACACATAACACATAATATAACACATAACACATAACACATAATATAACACAACACATAATATAACACATAACACATAACACATAACACATAATATAACACATAACACATAATATAACACATAACACATAACACATAATATAACACAACACATAACACATAATACATAATATAACACAACACATAACACATAATATAACACATAACACATAATATAACACATAACACATAACACATAATATAACACATAACACATAATATAACACATAACACATAATATAACACAACACATAACACATAATATAACACATAACACATAACACATAATATAACACAACACATAACACAACACATAATATAACACATAACACATAATATAACACATAACACATAATATAGCACATAACACATAACACATAACATAACACATAACACATAACATAATATAACACATAACAACACATAATATAACACATAACACATAACACATAATATAACACATAACACATAATATAACACATAACACATAACACATAATATAACAACACATAACACATAATATAACACATAACACATATACTTCTGATTATCACCTGCACAGAAATAATAGGCAAACACATACAAACAAAGGGGGGGGGGGGTTTCTGGACTACCTTCTTCCTCATGTTTAACCCCATTAGTTTTGAGATTATAAGACGTTCGCCCCATTAGCTTGGCGATTTAAATACCTTTCGCCCCATTTCTTAGTCAGTATTATCACTTTTCTTGCAATTTGGGTGTCGATTTTCTTCCTGGCGAGCGAAAGCGAGCCTGTAATAAAGAAGAAATCGGCCATCGGCCCCGACACCTAGCTCGCAAAAATGTTCTACCGAAAAATTTAAAAATTTGTATCAAAGGAGGGTCTTGGGAGGTGTATTTTTTTAGCATAACGTACGTCTAACAATAATAAATACATATATAGATAATAATAATAATAATAGTAGTAGTAGTAGTAGTAGTAGTAGTAGTAGTAGTAGTAATACATTAATAAGTAAACAAATAGATAAATACCCAAATAACTAAAAAACTCCTCTTAATACAGACAGAAAAAAATATGCTCGGGTTACTAGGGTACGAGGTGTGCTATCTAATATAACCTTCTGAGAGAGAGAGAGAGAGAGAGAGAGAGAGAGAGAGAGAGAGAGAGAGAGAGAGAGAGAGAGAGAGAGTAATATAACCTTCTGGGAGAGAGAGAGAGGTAATTTTTTGGTGTTTTTCTATGTGAGTGGGGGAGACAATAGGCAGAACTGCTTGTAGCGAGTGCCTTCCCCAGAGTTGAAAGAGTGACAGGGCCAAAATCAAGGGTCATTCGAGCCAAAATGCCTGGACACACGGAGTTTGAAGCAATGTAAGTCATAAGAAGGAGGAAAGACTGATTCTGGGATAGAGTTCAAGAGCTCAGCTGTTGAATAGAAGAAAAACAGAGTAACGTTTCACTCTTGGGTTGGAGAGTTGCACAGAGTAGGGGTGGGATCGTGTTGTAAGATGGGTACCATGTGCCCTACGTAGAGGAGGTGGTATACACTGGAAAAGCTCTGAGGAACACCGATAATTATTGTAGTAGCGATAGAAGAGCGAGAGAGATGCAACATTGCCAGCGAAAAGAGAGAGATTGCAGAGAGTTGGTGAGTGGACGGGAGTTAATGATACGAAAGGCATTCCTTTCTACTTTGTCTAGGAGTGCGGTGTGAGAGGATCCACCCCACACATGTGAACAATACTCAATACAAGGACGCATTGTGCTCCTGTACAGAGCAAGAAGCTGTGCAGGGATAAAAGAAAACTTGAGGCAATTGAGCACACCCAGCTTCTGGGAGGCTGCCTTAGCAAGACTGGTAATATGGTCCTTCCAAGTGAGAGCAGAAGAAAAAGAGACATCAAGAATATTGAGAGGAGATGAAGGATTGATTTTTGTATTGCTGAAAGATAGGGGATAGTCCTCTGGGAGTTCCGAACGGGTAGATAGATGGAGAAATTGGGTTTTAGAAGCATTAAAGGCAACAAGGTTTTCTCTGCCCCAATTGGAAATAGTAGTTAGATCAGAAGATAAGAGTTGTATGGCTTCATTATGTTTGGTTTTGAGGGATTGCTGGCTGGGGCGTTCTGGAAAACTAATTGAGTAGTGTAAGGTAGAGTCGTCTGTGTATGAATGGATGGGACTGGAGGTACGGTTGAGAAGATCATTTATGAAAATCAGAAAGAGAATGGGAGATAGGACATAACCCTGAGGAACACCGGAGTTGATAGGATGAGGAAGTGAGCGATGGCCTTCCACAACCTCAGTTATGGAACGGCCGGAAAGGAAATTAGAGACAAAGGCACAGATGGAGGGATAGAAACCGAAGGAGGGTAGTTAAAAATTAAAGATTTGTGCCAGACTGAAGGCCTTCGATAAGTCTAGTGCAATAGAAAAGGTCTCACCGAAGTCCCGAAAGGAGGATGACCAAGAATTAGTAAGATATGAAAGATCACCAGTAGAGCGACCCATAAGGGGGGATCGACCGGTTTTCTGGACCACTTTCTCCCTCATTTTTAGCCCCATTAGTTTTCAGATGTTAAGAGGTATGCCCCATTAGTTAGTCGATTTTAAGACCTTTTGCCCCATTTATTCGTCAATATTTAGACCTTTCGTGCTATTTAGGTGTCGATTTTTCCCTGGCGAACGAAAGTGAGCCTGTAATGTTTTGCTACCGAAAAATGTACAAATTAATCTAGAAGGGGGATCTAATGGATGTTTTTTTTTTTTTTTAATTTGATGGAGGTCTACGGAGGAAACTAGAAAAATAATGAATACATGCAAAAAACGTCCAAAAAGTGAACCATCCCCCCTTAAGGAAGCCATGCTGGCGATCTGAGGTGTGCTATCATATTATAACCTTGAGAGAGCGAGAGAGAGAGAGAGAGAGAGAGAGGGAGAGAGAGAGGGGGGGGGGGGTTATGAGGTGTGCTATCTAATATAACCTGGGATTGACTTCTTTTATAGGGAGTAGAGAGAGAGAGAGGGGTGGGGGAGTGTGTTTGAGAGAGAGAGTATGTGAGAGTGTGTCTGTGTGTGAGAGAGAGATAGTGAGAGTGAGTGTGAGTGAGAGAGGTTATGAGGTGTGCTGTCTAACGTTCATGGGTTGTCTTATTTTTGAGTGACTATAAAGAGAGAGTGGGTGAGAGAGGCTAATACGACAGAGAGAGAGAGGGAGAGTGGGTGTGAGACTGAGAATTACAGAGAGAGAGGGGGGGGGGGGGGTGTACTATCAAATATAACCTTCAGGGATTGACTTCTTTTATAGGGAGTAGAGGAGAGAGAGAGAGAGAGAGAGATTGATTGATTGTGACTAATAAGAGAGAGAGAGAGAGAGAGAGAGGTATTGACAGTAATATATCAATGTTTTGCAGTGTCACTCCTCCACTCACTTCCATAATATGATATTCTTCTCTGAACATCAATGGATATTTATTTTGTTCATTCTATTAATTTATTTATTTATTTATTTATTTATTTTTTATTCTATTTTAGCTGTTAAGTGGGGTAGTGGATATTTGTTGGTCTATTTATTTCATTTATTTTTTACTTTTCTCGCTAGACCTCCATCAAGATTTAAAAAAAATACACCCCATAGACTCCCCTTCAAGATAAATGTGTACATTTTTCGGTAGAAAAATGTCTCGGCCGAAGGCTGGTTTCTATAAAATAATTCTGGCTCACTATCGGTCGCCACGAAAAATTTGACACTTAAATGGCACGAAAGTTCTTAAAATAGACAATTAAATGGGGCGAAAGGTGTTTAAATCACCAAACTAATGGACCAAACGTTTTAAAATATCAAAACTAATGGGGCTAAACACGAGTGAGAAGGGGGTCCAATAAACTAATTACCTCCCCCTTAATTTGATTAGCCTATTTTAGCTGTTAAGAATAAATATACGTAAATTATGACGATTAAAAATAACATTACATTTATTTCTGTTTTTTAGATGCTTTATTGCCTTAAGGGGTTAGTGCTTGGTTTTTGGTCTGTATATTTATTTATTAATACATTTTTGAGTTTCCTCGCTCGAACTACATCAAGCTTAGAAAACACCCCCTAGACCCCCTTTCAAGATAAATTTGTAAATTTTTCGGTAGAAAAATGGCCCAGCCGAAGGCTGTTTCCATTTAAAATTAGAGGCTCGCTATCGCTCGCCTGGAAAAAATCGACACCTAAAGGGCACGAAAGGTCTTAATATTGACAACGAAATGAGGCGAAAGGTCTGAAAATCGCCAAACTAACGGAACGAGTCTTAAAACCTCAAAACTAATATGCAAACCATGAGGGAGAAGGGGGTCCAGAACAAGCGAGTACTACCCCCTTAAGCTCTTCTGTACCGTCTGTGAAATGATAGTCTAGCTATATTTAGACGATATTGTGCAGTTTAAGAAGATGTGGTAGTAAAAAGGGTTAAGGGGAGATATCGACTTGAGGGATTGTTTCTGGACCCCCTTTCTCCCTCATGTTTAGCCCCATCGCTTTTGAGATTTTAAGACGGTCGCCCCATTAGTTTGGCGATTTTAAGAACCTTCGACCCATTTCTGTCTATTTTAAGATCTTTCGTGCCATTTAGGTGTCGATTTTATCCTGGCGAGCGATAGCGAGCCTGTAATTTAAGAGGAAAGCCGGGAAATATTTCTACCGAAAAATTTACAAATTTATCTTGAAAGGGGCTCAAGGGAGTGTAATCTTTAGCTTGATGGATATCTAGAGACCAAACTAAAAACCTCCCCTTAAATGAGAGAGTTCCAAGCCTGTTAATTGCTGGAGTCCCTATTTAAGCTGAATATATCCGTCTAATAGTAGCCAGAATATAGTTAAAAGGACGTCACCGGTACTGAAAGGGTTAAAAGGACGGCACCGGTACTGAAAGGGTTAAAACGACGGCACCGGTACTGAAAGGGTTAAAAGGACGGCACTGGTACTGAAAGGGTACAGTAGGGTATCGTGACCTTTACCCTATGTAAGTCCAAAAAAAAGGGCTAGAGTAAATGGGCTGTACATTTCCACACATATTCCCTGGCTGACTCTTCCCAGTAACTTCAAATTATTTCGGCCAGAAATCAAGACTTTTACCCTGTGTAAGTCCAAAAAAAGGGCTAGAGTAAATGGGATGTACATCTCCACACATATTCCCTGGCTGACTCTTCCCAGTAACTTCAAATTATACAATTCAGAAGCAAGGTGGTCGTCGAAGTATAAAGGGGAGGTATTAGGTTTTACTGGGCCCCTTCTCCCTCGTGATTAGCCCCATTATTTATGAGATTTTAAGAAGTTCATCTCATTAGTTTACCGATTGTAAACCCTTTATCTCCTTTTTTTTTCTATGTGCAATTTAGGTGTCGATTTTTTTGTTTTTTTTGTAATTTTAAGAGGAACCGGCCTTCGGCTGGTACATTTTTCTACCGAAAAAATTACACATTTATCGTACCGAAAAATGTACGAATTTATCATGAAGGGGGGTCTTGGAGATGTTTTTTAAAGCTTGATGGAGGTCAATTCTATATATATAAAATAATATAATAATAATAATAATAATAATAATAATAATAAAAATTACCCCCGAGACGTTGTACCAGATAGGGTTAAATAGTGGCCAGATTAAATAAATAAAATTAACTTTAGGGGGTAGTACTCGCTTTTTGTGGACCTCCTTCTCCCTCATGTTTAGCCGATTAGTTTTGATGTTTTAAGACGTTCGTTCCGTTAGTTTGGTGATTTTCAGACCTTTCGCCTCATTTTTGTGTCAAAATTAAAACCTTTCATGCCCTTTAAGTGTCGATTTTTGCGCGGCGAGCGTTAGCGAGCCTCTAATTTTAGAAAGGAATCCGCCTTTGGCCGTAACAAAAATTCTACCGAAAAATTAACAAATTTATCTTGAAAGGGGATCTAAGTGGTGTTTTTCTAAGTTTGATGGAGGTCTAGCGAGGACACTAAAAATAAATAAATAAATAAACAAATACATAAATTTATAGACCAAAAACCAAGCACTACCCCCTTAAATGCGAGCGACGATTGATTAGACTGCCATGGCCCATCTTCTCAATGATTGGAAAATTATACTGGTAAAGTACGATAGGACTATCCAAATTATACTGGTAAAGTACGATAGGACTATCCAAATTATACTGGTAAAGTACGATAGGACTATCCAAATTATACTGGTAAAGTACGATAGGACTATCCAAATTATACTGGTAAAGTACGATAGGACTATCCAAATCGATACATTTTCCTTTTACAAACTCCAAAAGTCATCATCAGGCACATTGCACAAGAATATATCATTAACAAAAAAAAAAACACACACACACACACAAACAAACATACACACACACACACACAAACAAACATACACACACACACACACACACACACACAAACAAACATACACACACACACACACACACACACACACACACACACACACACACACACACACACACACACACACACACACACCACCGTAGTTTCTATTTAGTGGTGAAAGACTCTTAATATCCTTCACCTTTATACCTTAATTTAATGTATATACATTAGTTTTAAAGATCAAACGAACAAGCCTACTACTCAAATAAACAGCTACGTATAATCGCTTTGCCCCAAATAAGTAATAATAATAATAATAGGCTAGCATTAATTAGTATACCCCCTGCAACTCTCTCATTCTGTGTATTAATCTATTATTAAGTTCTTCGGCCAATGTCGGGATTGTTTAAACATAACGGTTTTCCATATGAGGATAATATTCAAGGACACTAGTGCCACGTTATGAGAAACAATTTATTAGGGAAAATAGGCACCAATAGATTCGCCATATTTTTCTCCATATAGTCCGCATGGAGGATTTTCGTTATCAACAAATTGAAAAATACCCACTTCACAGACAAATACACCAAAAATCTAAGTCAAAGCGGGGGTGTGGGAGCGGCAGCCCCCACCTATAATACTAGGATAGGTTAGGTAAGGTTGTTAGGTTAGGCTAATGTCCTTTCAAAGGGGTATAGGCTAGTAAACACTAGGATAGCCTATACCCGGTCAGAGGTAAGAAGAAGAAGAGTCCTGCAGTAGTCTCCTTAAATGCTACCCATATGAGTTGTTGTAAGGCCATTATAAAACGCGGCCATTATTTATACAATACAGAGGAGTTTGTGCTATATTTGTTAGAGAAAACGCTATACGAATTATTGGAGAAAACGGAGTCGCTCACCAATAACCTACGATTTCTATAGGGAGACTATTTTCTACAGGTTAAGGGGGGAAGGGCCGTTATTCTGGTCCCCCTTCTTCCTCATGTTTAGCCCCATTAGTTTTCAGATTTTAGGACGTTCTGCCCATTAGTTTGACGATTTGCAGACCTTTCACCCCATTTCTTTGTCAATATTTAGACCTTTCGTGTCATTTAGGTGTCGATTTTTTCCTGGCGAGCGATAGCGAGCCTGTAGTTATAGGAGAAATCGGCCTTCGGCCGAGAAATTTTTCTACCGAAAATTTTACAAATTTATCTTGAAGGGGGTAGGGGGGTATTTTTCTAAGCTTGATGGAGGTCTAGGGAGGAAACTAAACAAATATATGAATAAATGAATTAATAGACCAAACAAACTGCCAGCCTCCCCTTAAGCAAGACAATGACATGAAAGGCACTCATCAAATTTCGTGGCCCTCACTCTGTGTTGTCTTCTTTTTATGGAAGTATATCTCTGGAAACGAATGGATGGATATAATTGTCTATCGCTCCGCTACAAAACTATGTACACTAGTTACTGATAAGCAAGTTCCATCCAAAAATCAATCCAGATAGTTTATAATTGCGTAAAGGTAAATATAGGCGGTCCAGGATTGTTTCTGAGTGACGGTACACGGTGCATGGATGGAATTTGTCCAATCTTTTCGGCGTAAGTTTACGTTCAATATGGTTACCATCTGATGAATACTGTACATTAACTGTTTTAAAATACCTCAAGATATACTGTATATTCTCACTCTCACTCTCTCTCTTTCTCTCATTCACTCACTCTCACTCTCTCTTCCTCTCAATCTCACTCACACACACACTCTCTCTCTCCCTCTCAATCTCACTCACTCTCACTCTCTCTCTCTCTCTCTCTCTTCCTCTCCCTCCCTCTCTCTCTCTCTCTCTCTCTCTCTCTCTCTCTCTCTCTCTCTCTCCCACACACTTGCTCTCTCCTCTCGCACTCCCTCTCCCCTATCAACAGTTTGAGAGCCTATCCTTAATTAGTCCAATCCAATAAATGCCATACTAACCCCTATATATATATAAAACCGTCTCTCTGTACAGTTGGCCACATAAGTTCTGTTCCTCGTGATCTTATGCGTGAAAGTAAAGTCTGTGAATGAATTGCGAGTGTGGTTTCTTTTAAGGGGGGTGACCTGCCTTTTTTTTTATCTCCTTTTCTCTCTTTCTCTGGCTTTTATCCATTCGGCCCCACTCAGCCTACTATTTTAAGACGTTTACCCCCATGCAGGTGTAATTTTTTTCCTGGCGAGCGGTAGCGAGCCAGCATATTTGTTTAAAAAAATTTGACAGCAGGCTAAATTTGTAAAATTTTCGAAAGAAACAAGTCTCCGGCGAAGCCGGATTTCTCCATACAATGTTAGATCGCTATCGCTCGCCAGGAAGAAATCGACACCTAGATAGGGATAAACGTCTTAAAACAGTAGGCTGAATGGGGCCGAATGGATACAAGCCAGAGAGAGAAATGAAAGGAGAGAAAAAAACAGGTGACCCCCCCTTAATGATCAGTTGGTTAGTCAGAGGAGTTAACCACTGCCTCAGAAACAGAAGAAACTATACGCTCGTCATTCAATGGTGGTGCGCGCTATATTGCCACGTATGAGAGATCACGGAGAGTTACATAGACTGACATAGATACACAGACTTTGTGGTCCCTACTAGGCAGTCCGAACTTAATTTTGCTCTCTCCCCACCCACCACTCCAGAACTTACGAGAGCAACTGTACGCACAATTAAGGGGAGACTGGCCGTTTGTTTGGTCTATTAATTCATGTATTCATATATTTTTTTTTTAAGTTTCCTCTCTAGACCTAAATCAAGCTTAGAAAAACACCCCCTAGACACCCTTTCAAGATAAATTTGTACATTTTTCGGTAGAAAAATGTCGCGGCCGAAGGCTGAATGTTCCGGCCGAAGGCCGGTTCCTCTTAAAATTGCAGGCTCGCTACCGCTCGCCAGGAAAAAATCGACACCTAAATGGCACGAAAGGTCTTAAATTTGACAACGAAATGGGGCGAAAGGTATTTAAATCGCCAAACTAATGGACCGAACGTCTTATAATCTCAAAACTAGTGGGGCTAAACATTAGGGAGAAGGGGGTCCAGAAAAACGATCTGCCTCCCCTTAAATCACGCCCAACAAACCCCCCCCCCCCTTAATGGCTTCATATCATTGCCAAAAGAGGTAAAAACTTGTCGCTCACTAATGCTAGGCCTGCTGTTGGTGGGAACAATACAAAATCAACAGAGTAACTTAGACAGAAAGAGAGCGCCTTAGGTATGTCAAGGCCAGATTATGGGAAGATATATTTATTTAGATATTAAGGGGGGGTCACCAGCTTTATTTTTTATCTTTCTCTCCTTTTCTCTCTTTCCCTGGCTTGTATCCATTCGGCCCCATTCATCCAACTGTTTTAAGACGTTTATCCCCATCCAGGTGTCGATTTCTTCCTGGCGAGTGATAGCGAGCAGGGCATTGTATGGAGAAATCCGCCTTCGCCGGAGACAATTTTTCTATCGAAAAATGTACACATTTAGCTTACTGTCAAAACAAAAATATGTATATACTGACTCGCCAGGAAAATATTGACACCTGGATGGGGGTAAACGTCTTAAAACAGTAGGCTGAATGGATACAAGCCAAAGAGAGAGGGAGAGAAAGAGAACAAAAAGCGAGGTGGGCTGCCTTAATGTATTTGTATATTTATTTGTATATTTATTTATTTATAGTGTCCTCCCTAGACCTCCATCAACCTTAAGGGGAGATCTCCACGTGAGGAATGTTTTTCTTGACCCCTTTCTCCCTCATGTTTAGCCCCATTGCTTTTGATATTATAAAACGTTTGCCCCATTAGTTTAGCGATTTTAAGAACTTTCACCCCATATTAAGACCTTTAGTGCAATTCAGGTGTCGATTTTATCCTGGCGAGCGATAGCGAGCCTGTAATTTAAGAGGAACCGGCCTTCGGCCGGGAAATTTTTCTACCGAAAATGTACAAATTTATCTTGAAAGGGACTCAAGGGGTTGTAATTTTAAGCTTGATGGAGGTCTAGGGAACAAACTAAATACCTCCCCTTAAGGAAATACCTCCAGAAAACCCCTCCTTAACTCATGCAGTACCGGTCACTTCCTTTGCATTGTATTCTGACAATGACTAGACAGTTTTATTCAGATTAGGAAGGACGTCTACCTATTTAACTCCCTCCGACATATTATACATACACATTAGCCTTTCATATTCTCTTATTATTCTTGAGGTCTCTTTTTCTTCTGATCTCTCTTAGAAACACCATATTACCACTCTTTCTAAAACAGCTTCCCAGAAGCTGGGTGTGCTCAACCGCCACCGGGGGTTCTTTACCCATACACAGCTTCTTGCTCTGTACAGGGACACAGTGTTTCCATGTATTGAGTATTGTTCGCATGTGTGGGGAGGATCCTCTCATACAGCACTTCTAGACGTAGTAGACAATACAACGATTCGTCTCATTAACTCATGTCCACTCACGGATTCTCTGCAATCTCTCTCTCCTTGCCGCAATGTTGCATCTCTCTCGCTGTTCTACCGTTATTACAATAATCATTGATCCTCAGAGCATTCTCAGTGTATACAACCTCCTCTATGTAGAACACGTAGCACCCGACTTGCAACACAATCCCATCCATACTCTGTACAACTCTCCAATCCAAGAGTGAAATTATATTCCCAATCTTTCTTCTATTCAACAGCTGAGCTCTGGAACTCTCTCTCTCTGAATCCTATGACTAAATTGCGCAGAATGCTAGACATCTGACGTTAAGCTAATATACTAATGTCGGTGTTTAGCTCGAAATTGAGGATTTTGTATATTATAGACACCGTTTAGATGCGATTTACTGTAAATAATTGTACTTTCTCGAATCGTACCATCTGTTTTTAAGGATTTTCTTTACAGCAATTTTGATCTGACTATTTCGTGGTTACAGTATTATAATAATTTATCCTCTTAAGCCCGTATCCTTTCAGTCTAGCAGCCAATACGAATGCAAAGAACCCTTAAAATATCGCCAGAAACGAATTGCCGCACGAAAATTGCCGGAGAAAGCGCTGGTGTGACTCCGATTTTACGATACCTTCATAATGTTACAGTTAGCCCTCTGAGGAACCCGATTTTCTCCACTTGAGGGGGGATGGGCCGGTTTTCTGGACCACTTTCTCCCTCATGTTTAGCCCCATTAGTTTTCAGATGTTAAGATGTTTGCCCCATTAATTAGTCGATTTTAAGACCTTTCGCTCCATTTCTTCGTCAATATTTAGACATTTCGTGCTATTTAGGTGTCGATTCTTTCCCTGGCGAACGATAGTGAGCCTGTAATGTTGGAAGAACCGGCCTTCGGCCGGGAAATTTCTCTACCAAAAAATGTACAAATTAATTAAGGGGGATCTAATGGATGTTTTTGTTTTTTTTAAACGTGATGGAGGCCTAGGGAGGAAACTAAAAAAATAAAGAATACATGCAAAAATCGCCCAAAAAGTGAACCATCCCCCCTTAAGTTTATTGGCGCCTAGATTGGCTCGAAACAATGGTTATGATTAGCGCCAAATATATAGGCCTATTCGGACAAGTTTAGAAAGTACCTCCACCTTACTATTATTAGTATTATTTAGTAATGAGGTTTATGATAACGATGGATAATTTGGTTAAATTGTTGGTCTTTTGATAGGCCGACACGATCCCTATGGCTGTCAAAAAGAAAACGGGCATCTTATTTGTTTATAGGCTCGTACTCTTGACATATTTTCCTCCTTTTAAGGGGAGATTTCCACTTGAGGGACTTTTTTCTTGACCCCTTTCTCTCTTATGTCTAGCCCCATTGCTTTTGAAATTTTAAGACGTTTGTCCCATTATTTTGGTGATTTTAAGAATGTCCGCCTCATTCTGTCAATTTTAAGACCTTTCGTGCCATTTAGGTGTCGATTTTATCCTGGCGAGCGATAGCGAGCCTGTAATTTAAGAGTAACCGGCCTTCGGCCGGGAAATTTTTCTACCGAAAATGTACAAATTTATCTTGAAAGGGGTTCAAGGGGGTGAAATTTTAAGATTGCTGGAGGAGTAGGAAACAAACTAAAAACCTCCCCTTAAAGCGTATATCTATATTGTATTAAACCCTTCTGTTCAAGGGCTTCTGTTTGTATTGTATTATGGCTTCATTGGACGATTATATTAACCCCTTGAGGATCATGATGAGTTTTGGCCGTTTATTCTGGTCATCATTTGACGATTTTACACAACTTAGGAAGGACCTGTGGGAATAAAAAGGGTATAGATCGTCCAAGCCTGACTTACATAATTATACCCTGCCAAATCTAAATAAAATCGTTTACTAATAGCCAGAATATGTCAAACGCGACATAATCCTCAAGGGGTTAATTTACAAGCCGACAGACCACAAGGCCCGAAAAAATAGACGGAAAAAGTGTTCGAGTGACCCCGCCATAGGGGGGAGGGTTTATTTATCGGTCGATTTTATTATATATATATATATATATATATATATATATATATATATATATATATATATATACTGTATATATATATACAGGTATTTATATATATTAGTCTCCCTCCTAAACCTCCATTAAGCTTAAGCAAAATATGCCTAAGATCCTCCTTCTTGATAAATGTGTACATTTTTCGGTAGGAAATTGTTCCGGCAGAAGGCTGGTTCCTTCTAAATTACAGGCTCGCTATCGCTTGGCAGGACAAAATCGACACGTAAATGGCACTAAAGGTCTTAATATTGACAACAAAATTGGGTCCTAAAATCACCGAACTAATGGGCCGAACTTATTAAAATCTGAAATATACTGGGGCTAAGCATGAGGGAGAAGGGGGGCTAGAACAAAACAACCATCTCCCCCATAAAGGAAAGCCGTTTCGTTGTCAAGGGGATTTTACAAATATCTCGATTGATTCCATCCTTATAAAAAAATACCTTGTTTTCTATTACTCGGCTAACACTAGGATTTTATTGAGCTTAGGAGAGGAGTTTTGTATAGAAAGGGGTTATTCATATGAATACTAAAGTTTCTTCATCATTTTATTACATTGTCTGGTGGTAGTTGTATAGAAATAATAATCTATCTATCTATCTATTGCCTGACGCCGTGATCCCCGAAGGGGTGGCCACGAACGAACCGCCCCCATCCGTGGCTGTTCGTTCGTTTTTCTTTGCTTAGATATTTTTTCCGGGTGGGGGTCGCAAGCCCACCGACCCAACCTCTTTAGTCGCCTCTTACGACACGCAGAAGGCACGTGGGGCATATTCGAAATAATAATAACAATAATAATAATAATAATAATAATAAAAAGGATAACAATAACAACAATTATAAACATAATAATAATAATATTAAAAATTGCTCTCTGAACTATATTTAACCCTTTGACTAAGCTACATCTCTGAACTATATTTAACCCTTTGACTAAGCTACATCTCTGAACTATATTTAACCCTTTGACTAAGCTACATCTCTGAACTATATTTAACCCTTTGACTAAGCTACATCTCTGAACTATATTTAACCCTTTGACTAAGCTACATCTCTGAACTATATTTAACCCTTTGACTAAGCTACATCTCTGAACTATATTTAACCCTTTGACTAAGCTACATCTCTGAACTATATTTAACCCTTTGACTAAGCTACATCTCTGAACTATATTTAACCCTTTGACTAAGCTACATCTCTGAACTATATTTAACCCTTTGACTAAGCTACATCTCTGAACTATATTTAACCCTTTGACTAAGCTACATCTCTGAACTATATTTAACCCTTTGACTAAGCTACATCTCTGAACTATATTTAACCCTTTGACTAAGCTACATCTCTGAACTATATTTAACCCTTTGACTAAGCTACATCTCTGAACTATATTTAACCCTTTGACTAAGCTACATCTCTGAACTATATTTAACCCTTTGACTAAGCTACATCTCTGAACTATATTTAACCCTTTGACTAAGCTACATCTCTGAACTATATTTAACCCTTTGACTAAGCTACATCTCTGAACTATATTTAACCCTTTGACTAAGCTACATCTCTGAACTATATTTAACCCTT
>CM064484.1:35907823-35917642 GCA_032716605.1 Paralithodes platypus
GGTGATTTTAATGTCCATAATGTTGAATGGCTCACTCATTCAGCCAGGACTGATGATGCTGGTCTTGAATGTGAGCTATTTGCAGACTCATTTAATCTCACTCAACTAGTCAACCAACCCACCCGTGTACCAGATAATCCTAATCATAATTCCCACCTACTGGACTTATTTTTAACAACCAATTCAGAAAATTATGATGTTACAGTGAGGTCCCCGCTTGGATCTTCTGATCACTGTCTGATACAGGCCACCTGTCTATCACCTACCACACCTTCCCACTCTGAACCTGTTTTGGTGACTAAATGGCATTACGATAGGGCAGACTGGGATGGTCTTCAAGGTTTCTTTATTGGTATTCCCTGGACCTCTTTCTTTTCTAATGATGCACACACCACCTTGAGCCACATACAAGATTTTGTAAAAATTGGAATGGAAACTTTTATTCCTCATCAAAAGTACAGTAAAAGATCTAATTCACCTAAATGGTTTGTCCATAATTGTGCTAGAGTAACTGAACAAAAAGCAATAGCCTACAAGGCATACACAAGATCAAAAACACATGAAGCCTTTAATTACTTTAGAAACATCAGAAATCATGCCAAAACTGTATTAAACCTAACTAAATCAAACTTTCTCCACAAGCAGGCAAATAAACTTCTAAATAATCCAAATGATAACAAAATATTTTGGTCTACTCTTAACTCATTCAAATCCAACTTCACTACTGCTTCATCCATTCCACCATTAAAATCTCCGACTGGCAATCTTGTAAGTGACCCACGAGGTAAAGCTAACCTTCTTGCGGATATTTTCTCCACCAACTCAACCTTAGATGAAATAAATCAAGATGTCCCTGTACTTAATTTTAATTTGCCTGAAATTCCCTCACTTAAGATCCACACCAGACATGTCAAAACTATTTTGCAGAATCTCTCAGTAGATAAGGCTCCTGGTCCAGATGAAATTCCTCCAATAGTACTTAAGAATTGCTCCTTGGTGCTCGCTCCTGTATTGGCAAAAAATTTTCCGTCTGTGTACTCATACCTCATGCTTCCCAGTACCCTGGAAAGAAGCAAACATCCATCCAGTTCCTAAAAAAGGTGCCTCTTCAGATCCATCAAACTACAGACCAACAGCTATAACTTCCACTCTTGGTAAAGTCTTTGAAATTATATTAAATAATCACATAACTAAGCATCTTGAGAATAATAAATTAATCAGTGATAGGCAATATGGTTTTAGACGATGTCGATCAACTGCAGACATTCTTTGCCTTCTTACGCATCAAATCAACCAAGCTACAGACCAACATGGTGAAACACATACAATAGCACTGGATATATCAAAGGCATTTGATAGAGTCTGGCATCAATCCTTATTGTCGAAGATGCCACACTACGGCCTTGCATCATTAGTTCCACTAATTTCTTCTTATCTTCATAACAGAAAAATACGTGTAATGGTAGATGGCCTTTATTCTCAATTTCACTCAATAAATGCTGGTGTTCCCCAGGGATCAGTTTTGGCCCCAACTCTGTTCCTCATTCATATCAATGATCTCATATCTACCACTCATAATCCAATACATTCCTACGCAGATGACTCAACACTCCACAGTTCCTTCACATTTACCAATTCTTTCACCCAACTCGATCTTATAAATTCAAAAATAAACACTACAATTTCTCTGAACCAGGACCTTTCTAGAATTAATGAATGGGGGCAAAATAATCTAGTGTCCTTTAATGCACAGAAAACCAAGTACATTCAATTTTCTAACCGACAGAATCTCACTGACTCCCATATATTTTTTAATGATGTAAATATTCCCACTTCCCCTAGTATTGACATTCTCGGTGTAACATTAACTACTAACTTGAGCTGGACACATTATGTTAGAAGCATTGCTAAGAATGCCTCTAAAAAACTGGGACTCCTGTACAGAGTTCGAGAATTCTTCACTGACGAGCAGTTGGCCGTAATATATAAAAGTCATGTGCGTTCTCAGATGGATTACTGTTCACCTCTGTGGAGTGGAAGTGGAGTGGTTGCATTGAGGCAGTTGGACAAAATTCAAAATAAAGCTATTAGATTAATCAATAACCCTGCAATCACACAGGACCTTCCTACATTATCCATACGAAGAAACGATGCATCCCTTGCATTATTCTACAGATATTTTCACAGCAATTGTTCCGAGGAACTTGCTTCAATTGTGCCGCCTCTCCACATCTTTCCCCGTAGAACTAGGGCAGCTGAGAGCGCCCAAGAATTTACACTTTCTCCTCCACAATGCAGAATTTCTGCTTATCAAAATTAATTTATCCCTAGAACTACTACTCTTTGGAATTCACTTCCCTCGAGTTGCTTTCCACAAACTTACAATCTACAAAAGTTTAAATCCAGTTGTTACAAACATTTTATGAATGGAGGATGCCTTTAGGCACATGGACCTTTTTGTTTTATCTGTGTTTTTCCTTCCTCAGTTCATTGTCTCTTAAAAAAAAAAAAAAAAAAAAATGTATGGAGAATTCGCCGGAGATACTTTTCTATCGAAAAATGTAAAAAATTAGCTTGCTGTCAAAACAAAAATATATATATATGCTGGCTTGCTACCGCTCGCCAGGAAAATATTTACACCTGAATGGGGGTAAAAGTCTTTAAACAGTAGGCTGAATGGGGCCGAATGGTTACAAGCCAAAGAGAGAGGGAGAGAAAGAAAAACAAAAGCGAGGTGGCTCCCTTAAGGCGAGAGTTATATTGGTTTGCTTATTTAGTAATTTAATTATTAATATTTTTTAGTTGCTTACCAAAACTTCCATCAAGTTTAAAAGAGTACTCCCAAGACACCCCCTTAGAGATTAATTTATGTATTCTTCGGTAGAAAAATGCCCTCCTAAATTGCTGGCTTGCTTTCGCTGGCTAGGAAATCATTGACACCTACTAAAAAAAAAAGTAGATGGCAGGAAAGGTCTTAAAATTGACAAAGAAGTGGGGTGAAAGGTCTTAAAATCGGAAACTGATTGGGTGAACGTCTTAAAATCTTAAAAAGAATAGGGCTAAGCATGAGGCTAATAGTAGCCCACATAAAATTAAGAAGATGTCGTCGGAACAGAAAGGGTTAAGGGGAGGTTTTTAGTTGGTTCCTTAGACCTCCACCAAGCTTAAAATTTCACCCCCTTGAGTCCCTTTGAAGATAAATTTGTACATTTTTCGGTAGAAAAATGTCCCGGCCGAAGGCCGGTTCCTCTTAAATTACAGGCTCGCTATCGCTCGCCAGGATAAAATTGACACCTGAATGGCACGAAAGGTCTTAATATGTGGTGAATGTTCTTAAAATCGCTAAACTAATGGGGCAAACGTTTTATAATATCAAAAGCAATGGAGCTAAACATGAGGGAGAAAGGGGTCAAGAAAAAAATCCCTCAAGTGGAGACCTCCCCTTAAGTAATCAATATAAACATAATGACACTCTGGATCTGGTTTAAGGGGGAAGGGTTGTTTTTTTGGGTAGATTGTGTCATACATTTCCTTCCTAGACCTCAAAAATAAACATAAAAAATAACATCCATTAGATCCCCTTTCGAGATATATTTGTACATTTTTCGATAGAAAAATGTCACGGCTGAAGGCCGGTTCCTCCACAATTACAGCTCGCCAGGAATTAAATCGACACCTTAATGACACCAAAGGTCTAAATATTGACAAAGAAATGGGGCGAAAGGTCTTAAAATCGAAAAAACTAATGGTGCAAACTTCTTAAAATCTCAAAGCTAATGGGGCTAAGCATGAGGAAGAAGGGGGCCCAGCCAAATGAGCCATCTCCCCTCAAGACCTAACTGTACTCAATATATTTATGTAGCTATAATATTATGAAGGGATATACTGGTACTGGTACTGGTGCTGGTGTATTGCACAACAGAGGGAGGAAATACGGATCATCTTCAAACAGGTATTTTTCTCTCTCTCTCTCTCTCTCTATATATATATATATATATATATATATATATATATATATATATATAGATCAGTACCATTCTGGAAAAAAATTCTGCTGTTAGCCAGATGATATATTTCAACTTTGTCATATTATACAGTATGATTCAGATAGGTAGCCTGCTGACCTATGACTGACACGTAGTTATTGTAATATGCACGTTGGAGAAATTCATAATGAAATCGTCTACTGTTAGCTGAAATAATTAATCAGCCATTGTAAAAAAAAATATATATATATATATATTTATTATTGGGTATGTTGGGTAGTGATTTACCATGGGTTTATTATCTCCAATATAATTTTACAAGGGTTGATTAATATACTTTAATTACTATACGTTAACTACCCTCCCTACATCGTCTTCAAACCCATTATTGTTGACATCACGGGGTATACAATATGGCGGCTTTATCAGACAACACGGAGTATACAATATGGCGGCTTTTATCAGAACTGTTATAAGGGTTAATTAATATACTTTAACTACCCTTCCCATTATTGTTTACATCACGGGGTATACAATATGGTGGCTTTATCAGAACTGTTATAAGGGTCAATTAATATACTTTAACTACCCTTCCCATTATTGTTTACATCACGGGGTATACAATATGGTGGCTTTATCAGAACTGTTATAAGGGTCAATTAATATTCTTTAACTACCCTTCCCATTATTGTTTACATCACGGGGTATGCAATATGGTGGCTTTATCAGAACTGTTATAAGGGTTAATTAATATACTTTAACTACCCTTCCCATTATTGTTTACATCACGGGGTATGCAATATGGTGGCTTTATCAGAACTGTTATAAGGGTTAATTAATATGTTTGAATTATTACACTTTCCTTCTCATATCTTCCTTAAGGGGAGATGGTCCTTTTTTCTGGCCCCTCTTCTCCCTTATGCTTAGCCCCATTAGTGTTCAGATATTAAGACGTTCGGACCATTAATTTGGCGATTTAAAGACCTTTCGCCCCTTTTATGTGTCACTATTAAGACTTCGTGTCATTTAGGTGTCGATTTCCTCCTGGAGAGCGATAACAACCTTGTAATTTAGGAGGAACCGGCCTTCGGCCGGGACATTGTTCTACCGAAAAATGTACAAATATATAATGAAGGGGGATCCTGGGGTTGTTATTTAAGTTTGATGAGGGTCTAGGGAAGAGACTAAAACAATAATACATAATGAAAAATCCACCAAAAAAATAACCATCTCCCCTTACACCCATAATTGTTTACAACACGGGGTATACAATATGGCGGGATATACAATATGACGGGGTATACAACATGGCGGGGTATACAATATGGCGGCTTTATCAGAACTGTTATAAGGGTTATTTAATATGCTTTAATTATTACACTTTAACTACCCTTCCCACATCTTCCTTAACCCCTTCAGCACCATGACCTTTTTTTTACCTTGGATTCTGGCTTAAATTAGATGGTTTTATACAGTTTAAGAAGGACCTATATTACAAAGGGTTTATTGAGATCGTATTTACCCATTTGAGTACTAGAGGTAGATTATAAACTATAGAAAATCATCTAATATTAACCAGAACAGTATGAAAATTATGCAATGGTGGTGAAGGGGTTAAAACTCAAATCATATAAACCTTCACTCCATTTTCTATGAATCGTGAATAACGGGTATGGATTATATTTGTTCAAGACTTTCCGCATCTCACGGTAATGCCCCTAAATTTCGAAACGCCCCATGCATCTATATGATCAGGAAGTAAGAATAACTCGCTATTGAAACTACCCACCCTGCTACTGTACCCTGTTCCAAGTAGGTAGGACAAAAAAAACTGAACTGTAACCACTGTAACTCAAAATGGGCTTGAGTAAATGGGCTGTAATTTTCCACCCCTATTCCTCGGCTGACCCTGCCCAAATGGTAGTAATATTAGCTCGATTACTCTTGCCGTTTGTGAGTTATAGAGGTTAATGTTCAAGATATTTTGCCTACTTACTTGGAATAGGGTATAGTGTTATCAGGCTCAAAATGTCTTTAATATATCCATAATGAGTACTTTCAATTTTAGGAGATTTATTTTATTAAGATATGTATTATAATATATATCTGGCTGTGTGTGTGTGTGTGTGTGTGTGTGTGTGTGTGTGTGTGTGTGTGTGTGTGTGTGTGTCTTACACATATAATAAACATGAGACCCGATTATAAAAATGTGTAACACTATTTTTTGTCCACTCTTATCGTAATATCAAATAAAACTTAAACAGAGAACAAATTATCACTTACCTGTATATACAATAAGCACAATTTTACACCTGGGCATAGACTCATTAACCCCCTTCTGTACCGGCGAGGTTTTTTTCGACGTCGTAGCTGAGATCAAATAAAAAAGACGTCACCGGTGCAGAGAGGGTTAAAGTATACACCGTAGCAATGAATACAATGATAAATTAATTGCAACAAAACCGAAATGCACAGGAAGTTTCACCCCATGCTTTTGTAAACATTTCTCGTAGAAGGCATCATAGCGTACCTTCATTAACCCTGTGAGTACGTGTGTTATATCATATTATAGCTATATCTAGACGACATTATTCAGCTTAGGAACGATCGGCGGTAGTTAAGAGGGTTTGGTCGAGACATTTTGAAGCCTTGTTCGTGCTAGAGGTCCTTCCTAAGCTGAATAAAATCGTCTAATAGTTGCCAGAATAGGATGAAAAGGACGTCCCTGGTACTGAATGGGTTAACAACAACAACAATAACAACAACATCAACAACAACAACAACAACAACAACGATTAACACTGTAAACACGTGGATTAATTATTATTTCACATTATGTATTAATTTTCCTGTTTCTGTTTACTATATTCGCATGGATTAATTATTTTCACTTAATATAATAATTTTCCTGTTTCTATTTACTATATTCTTTACAAATCACTGTTTATGCTCTTGCAACATATTATTTGTTTTTCAAGTACTCCATATTATATAAAGAAGTATTCCGAATTATAAAAAACACACATTGCGTTTTCGAAGCTCACAATTATATACAAATTCACTTTATGAAAACTTTATAATCACTATTCCTTATACACAATACTTTATGATCACTATTCCTTATACACAATACTTTATGATCACTATTCCTTATACACAATACTTTATGATCACTATTCCTTATACACAATACTTTATGATCACTATTCCTTATACACAATACTTTATGATCACTATTCCTTATACACAATACTTTATGATCACTATTCCTTATACACAATACTTTATGATCACTATTCCTTATACACAATACTTTATGATCACTATTCCTTATACACAATACTTTATGATCACTATTCCTTATACACAAACACTATTTCATGACGACCCCTCTATAAGTAGCCAATATTCACTTTATTTACACTTTATAATCACTATCCGTGATACACAAACACTTTATCATGACAAACGCTTTATAAGTAACCCATATTCACTTGATATACACTTTCTTTCACTATTCTTTAACCCTCTCTATACTGGCGACGTCTTTTTAATTTAGTCTCGCTATAATTAGAGGATGTTGTGCAGTTTAAGAAGGATCTGTGGTAGTAAATAGGGTTGAGTGAGATAGTTCGAAACCCGTTAAATGCTGGAGGCCCTTTTGAAACTGAATATACGGTAAATGTCCAATAGTAGCCAGAATAAGATAAAAAAGGACTTCGCTGGTACAGAAGGGGTTAAACGCATACACTTTATCACTTATTATTATTATTATTATTATTATTATTATTATTATTTATTTATTATTATGTTCCTTCCAACAACCAACCATACTCCTAAAATCGATTAATGAAATTTACAAACACATGTGGCAGTCCGTGGATTCGAACCCAGGATGCTCACACCGAAAATCAACACCTTATACATCGCACCACGAAGACAGTTAAAGGTTGGTGGACACTGCCTACGATTTATTATGCAACTTCGAATCCTGCATATCAATCTAAGCATGTACACACATCCCAACTGCAACTCACGTAGGCTATGCATATGTGAATGGAAAGAGCAATTAATGGGGCCTTAACCACTATTATTATTGACGGGCCCTCTATAAGTAACACAAACACGCTCACTTTTCGTAGGTCTTCGCGGCTTGACGCTCCCGGCACGAATGGTAATTGGCGCTTACCCCTACTGGCACCGGTGACGTCACAGCACCCCTAGCTTACCATGACGTCATGGGGCCCCTGTGTGACGTCATGAGCTACCCTTCTCACGGTCAGTAATAGTATGGTGGCCTAACCTGAGCTTGCCTAACCCCAATTTCACTGTTTACGTTTTAGAGTAATTTGGAGGTATTTTAGTGGGGTTTGGGGATTTGGGGTGTTGTGTTGTGTTTGTGTATGGGGGGGGAATTCAGTGTAGGGGTTTGATGTGTGTGTGTGTGTATGTGTGTGTGTGTGTGTGTGTGTGTGTGTGTGTGTGTGTGTGTGTGTGTGTGTGTGTGTGTGTGAAGGGCAAGGTCGGGGTATACTGCTGGTGCTGGCACTGTAGGGGGAGGGTGGGGAGGGGAAAGGGGGGTACCAGGAGGGGGAGGGGGGTACACTTCTCCTTTACTTCCTCAGTCTAGGGGCAACTCAGGAAGTAGAGAGCGCGCACATACTTACACACACACATTTGCACATACTTGCGCGCGATTACACACACACATTTGCACATCCTTGCGTGCGAGTACACACACACACACACACACACACACACACACACACACACACACACACACACACACACACACACACACACACACAGTATAATACAAACAAGTATACTAATAATTAAGGTCATCTGAAATACTTATACTATTACAGCACCACGTTTTTATATACAGTAGATTACGAGTCTGGTGTGAATTCAAAAATATTTTGTTTTGTAATGAACAGGGTTTGATGAAGGGTGTTTAACGCGTCGTAGAAAATGCAAATGGACCGTATAATTTGCATACACCGATATTTACTTAATTGGTAAATATAGTCTATTAATTATATGTAGGCCAGAAATCGTGACCAATAACCTCTATAACTCATAAACGACTAGAGTAATCCAGCTATTATTTCTACCAATTAGGAAGGGTCAGCCAGGGAATACTGTAGGTATGGAAATGGACAGCCCTTTTGTGAGTTACAAAGGATAGGGGTCACGAGAGTAATCGAGCTAATAGTTCTACCATCTGGGACGGGTCAACCAGGGAATAGGTGTAGAAATTGACAGCCCATTTGCTCTAACCTGTATTGAGTTACAGATGTTAGGGTTCACGATGTCTGGCCTACCTATAATGAATTAACTATATCTATTTTGTTTTATAGTGTACAGTCGGCCTAATAGGTCATGTTTCGGCACCAATTATGTTTTGATAATTAATTGGTATCAGCAATATTTACACACGATTTCTTCTTTTCGAGTGTGATATGCATGTTCCTATACTTATCCACCCTATTTAACATCTGACAGACATTAATGCAGCACAGAGCGAGCCAAACGTAATGACAGCTGAGCCATGACTTATTAGTGCCACTGTACACAAGTTTAGATATGGGGGTGTTTACCGGGTCATAGAAAACGTAAATGGACCAAACTATTCCATACTCCGATATTTACTTTGTTTTCATAAATCGTTACTTCTACCGTGAAGAGGGTGTATGAAATATGGGATATAATTACGTCCCCTTAACCCCTTCAGCATCATGACTCCTTTTTACCTTTGATTCTGGCTAAAATTAGATGATTTTATGCAGTTTAGGAAGGGTTTATTGAGAACGTATTTACCCATTTGAGT
>CM064484.1:35917742-35947055 GCA_032716605.1 Paralithodes platypus
AATAGTAATGTTATCAACTCGCCCATTTATAAGTACAGTAGACGTTGGGAAAAACGGTTTTGTCCAGCTGGTGTGTTGTTGGGTGGTCGGCGGCGGTATATTAGTAATTCGTATCAGCGCGAGGCGAAGGCTAGGCCTTATCGATAGGGAGAGTTCCGCGGAGCATATTCAAAAGTTTTGACAAAGTAGCCCCAAAACGAAAAACAATAATATCAAACTGTTTTTTTTTTTTGTTGTTGGTTTAGTTTAGTTGTCTTAGGTTATTCACTTAATATCTAAAAACTTATTTATGAGGTGTTGCTTTTGGGTAGAGGAGAGGCAGCAAGGGGTGGATGCTTTGGCCACTCTTTCTTTACAGTAGCTTTTTTACAGTAGATCCGCTGAAAAAAAAAGGCAAACTATGCCGTGTATATCCAGCTAGAGTACCAGTACTTTGCACTGCTGAGGTCGTTAACGGTGTTTGGCGGGGCGGGCGGCGGCGGGAGGGTCCGGTATAGCAGACCCAACGTTGTTATTTTACTATTCGGTATTTTTGTTTTATAATAAAACTTCAAATCTTGTCTTCCCCAATGCTTTATACATGAGTACTTTCAAAATACCTTATTGATTCGGAATCGGGGGGGGGGGGGGACTACATACTTGGGCATGTGGCGTTCCACTCATGTACCACTATATTTACAAAATGAGTTCTTTTGCTTCTCAAGCCTATTTCTTTCTTTTTTTCTTTGTAAATTTTCTTAGAGTGTCCTCTCGTTCTTGTTCACTCCCGCATATCAAGAAGATACCTTGACACACATACTCATCGTACTTTCCTGTACAACTCATCTTAAAAGTCTCTATCATATCCCCTCTCTTTCTCCTATATGACAGTGTCGGAAGCCACAGTGTCCTCAACCTCTGCTCATAGCCCACGTTTCTTCAACGTGGGTATCAGATTGCTAGCTCTCCTCTGCAATTTATCCACATGCCTTCTATATCCTTTAACATATATGGAGGCCCACACCTGGTTCGCATATTTCCAGGTCCCCCTAGTGCGCGAACTCCTAACCAGCGCTTGTATAGAGATTCCTGAAGAAGATTCTTCGTCAAAGGTGACACAAAATGTCCTCCTTATCAGCACTACAAGCGATTGGCTTTGTTCTCTTTTCCGCTAAATGTTCTGAGAAATTTAAACTAGTGTCTATAACTACTCCTAATCTACTTTTCTGCACTCACTTCCTCCATTTTTCCCGGCTTCAATACAGACCTGTATCATACATTGTCTAGTCTTGCTGCGTCCCAATCCGCCCATGACATTGTTGTACTTGCATTTTTTGGGATGAAAAGGCATAAACCAAATGCTCAGACCATCCCTTCATGCCACCTCCACACTCTCCTTGAAAGCAAACCCATATCTTCCTTACTCCTCACACTCTTCTATACAGTTTAGTGTCATCCGCATACAGGTATACCTCCACTTCCATTAGTTATAACTTCAGGCAAGTCATTGCTAAGATTATAACGAACATGCAGTGGTCCCAACACAGATCCCTGAGGTACCACACTTGTAAGTTACCTCCACCCTGGAGCCCTATTCCATTCACCAGTACCCTCTGTCTCCGATCTTTTCAGGAAGGCTTCTATCCATTTCACACATTTCTCCCCTATATTATAGCTTCTAAAATTTCTGCTATTAACCTTTTATGTGGGACCTTATCGAAGGCCTTCATATTAAAAATTCGCAATCTACCACGTCTATTACATCACAATCGTCTAGAATTTGCATCAACTCATCTACCACATTAATTAGCTGTAGTACCGGCGACCCTCACCGGCAAGAATCCGAACTGTCCCGCCCACTGAAAAGTTGGTTTGACTTAATATGATCCATTATTCCTTCTCTAATTACCGTTTCCATTAGTTTACACACAAACACTTGTCAAACTGAATGGTATATAATTCCCTGGGTTCATTTCTCTTCTTCTTAAATTATAGCTGGTATGTTCGCCTATCTCCAGTCCCACGGTGATTTGTATGTATTAAAACGATACCTCAAATAAACTTTTTTAATGGCTCTACTAACATCTCCCCTACTTCCGTTATGATTATTGGGTGTATACCATCAGGTCCCGCTCGGTGGGACTTACTTATGTTAATTTTTTCTATAGCAGTTCTTATTTACTAGAATGGGAAAAAACACTCTATTAGTTCTAGTGCGGTGGTGCCTGTTCTAGTTCTAGTGCCGGGTTGCCTCATCCACAGTGTGAGGTGGTGGATGGGTACTGGTTACATCATCCACCGCCTCTCCATTCGCCTTTTTGATACTGTATTTGTTTTTTGTTACCAGATCAGAACAGGAAACACCGTTGCATTTCTTTCTTGTCAACGATTGGCTTTCACTTTGTCACGGACTTAGCCTTCTTAATCTTCGGCATTCCATAATAGCGCTTATGATGAATCAAGATTCGAGTATAATTATGTCCGATATGAGGAAGTTTGTTACAGTATTCTGTGTAGGATCGATATATCGACTTATCGATCTCTGGGCGAAGGACTGGAGTACTGTAGGCCTATTTCCCGAGCACTATACTATATATAGGCTGAGATTCGGGAACCCGTTCGGGATTTCCCGGGAAGTAGTCTTATCCACAACCGTTGCGTATAATCTAGCATTAAAAACAATCCTTGGTTAATACTCATTAAATATTACCAAGGGGCTCGTCATTGAAAATGAATACCCACTAGAAAATATAAATTTAAAGAAGAATCTAGCATTTCATACCTCCCCGTGCCTCAGCCCTCCAGCTGTGCTCTCGTCACGCTTCCCTTGCACGTGCATGCCAGACCTTTCTAGCGTGTTTTTATCTTATTGTTTATAGGCCTCTTTACGGTTGTGATCTAGACGAGCTCGGAAGTGGGTGCCCCCCTTGCTCTGGGCATATCTGCGTTTGCCTGGCTTTCTCACTCCTAGTGAGTAATTGTTATATATTATTTGAGCTAGGCCCAAACATGAATTCAGTAATCGCCCTGTATGTTTATGTGGGCCACCTTCCACGCATGTCCACACCGAAAGTATATGGATACTGCTTCGCCATTCTTAATATTGGTTTGTTGGTTCGTCGTAGTTAGTAAGTGGTATTATTGTTATATAGGCTATATTCCTATTACAATGCGTGCATTTAATTATTTACTTATCGTAGGGCTATTATTCATCTTATTCGTGTTGCCCTCAGGCTACACGTTGAAACTCCTAAGGATATTATTAATTCAAAGTTTTCACTTGTAAAAGTAGCCTACATGATTTCCTGAAATTCTATCCTAGTATTAAATTTTTCAAAGTCGCTTCACTTTTAATAAGTCGCTTTCACTTTCTAGGTTGCATGCTTCTAGCATTACTTACGAGCTTGATATAGGGTCTTAGCTAGACTTATTGATTACACTTAATATGTACCATTCTTGCAACCAGTACTTACTTTTATAAAGGCCATCCTTTGTCGCCCACCTCGAACAAGTTGTTCCACGGCGGGCGGCCAATAGGCCTAGCTAGCTCTGCATTCACCTCTACTGAATTTTACATGAGGGACCAATTGTTCTCTTCCTATATGAGTAATATGTTATGAAGTGCTTCATTACCAATGATTCCTAAGAGTTTGCATGACCAAGTGCAAGAGCACCAACTAAAAACCTATACAATTTGCATGCTTCGAGTCCCGGAGTCGGCGGGGCTCCTGTGTCGCTCCGTTCTCTCCGGGTCTCCGGGTTTAGACTCCGGGTACTAAATGGTTTCAAGTAAATAAATATAAGCACCAACACAATTATATGTTACCCCCGCTCTGCCTGCTTCGTTGGTTTCAACTTTTGAACACGTGCGGGGCTGCCGGTGGCGGCAGGAGGGGAGTGCATGCCCGCATGCCCACCCTTCCTGCCGCCCCCAACAAATTGTAGTGGGCCCTATCATTTCTCATCCTTTCTGTTTTCGGTTTTCCCTTTCTCCCCGCTGCCCCCTCCTTTGGGAGCACCGTGACTGTCATGAGGTAAACGACCGTACTCACTCTTTGGTTTCGTTGGAGGGTGTTGTGGGTCGGCAATCCCTACACCCGTCGAACTGTGGTACCCGACGTGTTCGAGCGAGGGGAAACTTTTATGCCAAACCCTAACCCTTGTGCTGGGTCGGCGATCGACGGATCGACGGCCCTTAAGGTGCATTAGACGGGGTGAATTTCTGCAAGAGTTCCTAGGGCGGGCGGCCCGTCCTCTAATTGTGGCTCCATGGTGGGTTTGGAATCTGACTCAGATGAATTTAGAAATATTCGTCCTATGGAATCTAAAATTGCCCCCTCCCACGCCGACCCCTGCGAGAAATTGGACTGCCTCAAGGACCCTTCCCCTGCTGCCAACAGTGCCGGAGTTCCCCACTCAGGCATGGCACCCACAGACCTTGGCAAACCTCCTAAGGATACTGTGACGAATTCTCCATCGTCGGGTAGTGAGATCCATCAGGTGATCTCCCCGGCATCAATTCCTATGCACAACCTTACTGAAGAACCTCGCATGCCCTCAGCTGACACCCCTACGGATGCTTCTTGCATCCCTGACCCGTCTGTGACTCCATCTGTTACCATCTTCCCTCCGGATGCAGGATCTACTACCTCAATTAAACCTGTTTCTGTACCTCCACGATCTCAACGAGCCATTGATGCAGGTACGGGAAAAGACCTTGCCGGTATTTCCTCTGCCATTCACACGCTTCACCCGTTCGTACCTTCGCATAACCGACAAAGGCTTAAACGTAACACGTCTACCCCTGCTTCGAAGGACACTTATAACGCTATGTGCAGTCCCCCTGATTGGTCACAGTTTTTTCACGGCCTCTGGTGAACCTATGATGATATCAGTCTATACGATACTCTCGCACAAGATATTGGTGACTTCAACCATGCATGCTGTTTGGATCGGCCACGCGCATGATTGAGGTGAAAACACAGGAGCAATCAGAGCCTTACACGCCTACCTCGCCACCCCCAACGACAGATACACAGGTAAACCAGATGAATACCTGAATCAGTGTACTGGCACGGTTGTGCTCCCTTCCGACTTCGAATTTGCAGATCAGAGCTTTACAGACTCAACCAATCGTATCTTAAAATTATTGCAAGGAACTGACCCCACTGTTGTTACAGTTGACACTTATACATGCTCCTCAGCGTGGAAATCGGCCCCCACTACGCATTGTCAAAATCTATTTTAAGCGCCATGACCTCCCTATGCATGTCCGTCTTGCAGGTCGCCAACTGCAGGTACGAAGGTATGTTTAACAAGCCGAGACAATGCACAAATTGCTGGAAGCTTGGGCATTCAACCCCACCGGTGTCGGGCTCTCAATGCTCCGTTGCTTAAATTGCGGCTCAGAACAACATGCTCTCAACAATTGTCAAGCCAGCGCGCCCCGTTGTGCAAATTGTGACGGGTCCCACAAAGCCAATGACAGAACATGCCCGCACTTTGCGTTTCAATCGTGACGTATTACATTTACAGGCCACAAAGGGACTCCCCTTCCGGTCTGCTGCAGCACAATTAAGGCAGGAAGGTAAATCTCCTCCATATCGACGGTATGAATCAACTACACCCGCTGACTCCTCTGACCACCAGCGTCCAGAGCAGCCTCCGGCACCACCTATTCGCCCCACCAATGATACCTTCCGTTTAGTTCACCTTAACTCCCCGGACCTATCCACCTCTAACAGGTTCGAGGGATTTACTAACTTGACCGATGATACTGAGTTTTGGAACATGACTGCCGAAGAGAACCTCATGGAATGTAACACAGTACCAGATATAGAGACTTCTCCCCAATCTCACTCCACCCAGTCGCACCCTCGGAAAAAGCGTAAGGTTGCAAGTCTTATCCGGTCATTTTCCCGGACCTCGAAACTCGGTTCCACCACACAGAAGTGGGTTATGCCTACCCACGATCCGGACTGTGGCTGCCATAACTGCGGCCGATTCTTTCTACTTCAGCACAAGACTTCTACCCGTACAGTACTCACCGAACATCTTCACAAATTTCTTTCCAAGCGAGCTCCAGCGGAAGATGCTCAAATTCACCCGACTCCTTGTTATTGTGTCACCCATATTTGTGAATCTGATCCTACGCCCAAGGACTTGATGCAGAGATTCCTGAAGGACAATAACCTGTTGGATTCTGACTTGACTAATATAGAGCTATCACAATCCCGATTTGATGTTCACCAACCTCCTGTCAATGTGCGTACCACCCTCACCACGCCTGATCCTCCCTGTAACCTTGAGCGACATGTTCCGTTAGCCGCTCCCCACTGCCCAGATCCCGATGCTCCCAAACCTAGGGACATTCCCCCACAAACTCCTGCTAACCCTACGACACCATCATCTGACGAACCTTCGATAAAGACTCATCATACCCCGAGCCCCTCACAATCTCCTGTATTGATATGTCACACCAATATCCCACCTGACAAATGTGGATGTCCAATTTGTTTCCGTAATTACATCACACCCCAATATCTGTGCCACGGATCCCTGCCTCCTTGCTCGGACGCAGGAATTTGTCACCACACGTACACTTCCCCCTAACCCTGATGAAGATGTTACCTCCGCTTATCTATTTATGAACACTCTGCGCCAAAAACTCCTCCACTGCCCCACCCTTGTTCCTAAACTAGTCACACAATTCACAGCTATTTCTGAAAAATTTACAGACCTTACATCTACCCCTTCACCTCCATCCACACAACCCTCTCCACACTCACAACCTTTACCAGACTCTCTTCAAGAGACCACTATTGTCGATGACTCTGGACAATCCTATTCTTGATGGCATTATAACATTTTGCAATGGAATATAACCAAACTCGCCTCCGTATGGGAGAATTACAACGATTACTTAAATTATATTCACCATTATGCATTTGCCTCCAACATGTAGGCAATTTTGTTGTCCCCCCCAGGCATTATACTGTTGCTGCTAGCTCCCCTATAACCCCTTCACATCTCTGAACGGCCATCCTTGTGCACTATAAGTGCGTATTTGTTCCTGTCACCCTTGACCCCAACCCTTTTCAAACAACTGCCGTCTCCATTTCATTACCAAACCTTCCTTCCTTGACTGTTTGCTCCTCCTACAATCAACCCTCCTGTCATTACAATACTTCAGACCTTCATCAAATAGTACAACAACTGACCCCACCGTACCTTATTCTGGGCGACTTTAACGCACACTCTCCCCTTTGGGGCAACCCAAACACAGACATCCCAGGCGATAAAATTGAAAAATATCTCCTTCATTCTACTCTTTGTTGTCTCAACTTTGACACCCCCCACCTACAGATCTGCTACCCACTGTACATTTTCCGCTGTTGATCTTTCCTTTGCCTCGGATGATGCAGCTCCCCTATTTGACTGGTCAGTTTTACAGGAGGCTTCTCCAGCAACCACTACCCTATACTCCTTAAGTATTTGTTGCCCTGCATCCTCCCCTCAAATATCGAGTTATAATCTCTCTAAAGCCGATTGGACGTCTTATACGCACTCCTCTGCAGACGTTTCGGACTTCTCCCCTACCTCCTCCCCTGCACACAATTTTGATTATTTTTCGTCCTTCCTGAACTCCATTGCTCGCACTCATATCCCGCTTACCTCCTCGCTGACGCACCCTCGCCAGGTCCCTTGGTGGGCGCCCACTCTAAGCCCAAATGATAAAATTCAAGCATCGTGTGGAACGCCTTCTTAAGCGTCGGAGTGTTAGGCAGCGGCGTTTTAAACACTGTTTTCCCCCCGACTTTTTTCCACTAATCGTTACTTTGACCTTGTCACCAACACTATTGAAAAAATTGCCCTTAAAACGTTCTATAACAAGATCTGTGCAGTTGTCAAACGCAGTAGTCCCTTGACAACAAGATACTTTCATGGCGATCATATATCTCGTCATTCAATTCCCGCACCCCTCTCTCTACTTTATGGAAAAAGTTTCGCAGTATCAACGGGCGCACTGTTACGGCCTCCACTCTCTCCACTCAAAGACCCTGCCTCGGACTCGCTTACACATGACCCCCTTGACATCGCTGCCATACATGCCAAACACTTCTGTCACGTCAGCTCAGACCAGTCATTGCCTCGTCAATTTCTTCGTTATAAATGTATGGAGGAATCTCGCCCGCTATCTTTTCATAGCGGGAAAACACATGAATATAACACCCCTTTTTCAATTCCGGAATTGCGACACGCGCTCGACCTGTGTACAGACACTACTCCTGGCCCAGATGGATTCTCGTACGCTCTCATCCGTCACCTCCATCCACGTGCGCTACAACATCTTTTACAACTGTACAATCAGTTTTGGATAAGTAACTACTTCCCACCGTCTTGGCGGCATGCTTACACTATACCCGTACCGAAGGATGGAAAAGATCATAGTCTTCCCACAAATTACAGACCGATTGTGCTTACCTCATGCCTCTGCAAATTAATGGAAAAAATTATCAATCCTCGACTTTTACATTACGCTGAGTCACATGCCCTCCTATCCCCATATCAGAATGGTTCCCGCCCTGGCCGTTCTACACTGCACTCACTTATTCGCCTTGAACACCAAATACGTGATGGGTTCTCCAAGAACCAACCCACAGTGGCAATATTTTTTGACAATGCTAAGGCTTATGACACAACATGGAGACACAGGATTTTAAGAATTTACACGATTCTGGCATGCGGGGTCCTCTTCCCTGCTTTTTACAAAATTTTCTCTCTAACTGTACATTCCAGGTCAAAATAATGGTCTCCTATCGGACATTATGTCACAATTTAATGGAATACCGCAAGGATGTGCCCTTAGCAGCTTACTCTTTATTATGGCGATCAATAGTGTCATACGCAGCCTCCCACCTGAAATATCGTATAGCTTGTATGTGGACGACTTCGCAATATATTATACTTCTCCAGTCTTACTCACATACAACGGCGTCTCAACATTGCTCTAAAATCCATCCACTCTTGGGCATCCACTGCTGGTTTTCAATTTTCTGCTGAAAAGACTAACGCCGTTGTATTCTATAGAAATGTTCGACATTTACGTAAACAGTCCATTACTCTCACCATGGGACATTCTAATATTCAGATCCTTCCACATACCAGGTTCCTTGGTTTAATCTTGATACTCACCTCAATTGGAAGAGTCACATTGCCTGCTTAAAGGCACGTTGCCTCCAGAGAATTAATGTTCTGAAAACAGTCGCACAAGTCCATTGGGGCGCAGATCGCGCTACGCTTTTACTGTTCTACAGAGCTACCATCCTCTCAGCCCTAGATTATGGTAGCCCTGTCTATGGCACGGCCTCTGCTTCCACATTAGGAACTCTCGACAGCGTACACCATTTGGGCATCCGCATTAGCTCGGGGGCATTCCGTTCCTCTCGTGTCTCCAATATCCTATGTGAGGCTGGGACCTTACCTCTAGCCTACCACCGTCGATTAGTCCTCATGCGTACGGCTGTTCGCCTCCGTCATGACCCAACTCTACTAGAACTATTCCATTCCACAGATAACTATCGTTCAAACATTCCAGTGCCATTCCCAATGTTGTCTCGCCAATTGCTCTCCACTTACAGTATCACCGTTCCTCCCATAACCCCCCCTCCTAGTCACATCACTCCGTGGACCCTAAAACACCCTACAGTTTGCTTTCACTTAGCGGATCAACTTGATGCCTAAGCCCCATTTCAATGTCGACATCTCGCTTTACAACATCTTGATGATCACATCCCGGCTGTTTTCATTTACACCGATGGCTCGAAAACTGCGGATGCCGTGGGTTGCGCTGCAGTCTCGGACCATGGCTTGTGATAGCTTCAGTAAATTTAACTTCAATAACAAAAACATTAGGTGGGAAGAGGTAAATCAAGAAATGGAGGAAATAGACTGGGAAGATTTAATGGATAACCTGACACCAGCAGAATGTCTAGTCTTAATAACAGAAACCATGACCCAAATCTGTAGCCACCATATACCTGCAAGACAAACAAAACGAAGAAGCAAACAAGATCGGGAAAGGAGGAGGCTGTACAGAAGAAGAAAATTACTCACACAAAGACGCATCAAAATCTACAGGATAGGCAAAAGGTCGAAATAGATAGAGAAATTGTGTAATTGAACAAAGGCTAAGAATATCATATGAACTACAACATATGGAAAGCTAACAGAGGAAAGCTATTGCAGGTATAAAGGAAAATTCCAAATACTTCTTTTCATACGCCAAACAAAAGGCTAAAACAACATCAAACATCGGCCCACTGAGCAAAGGGGGCGGCTCTTTCACAGGGGACAAAAAGGAAATGAGCGAACTCTTAAGCAGGCAGTATGAAATGGCATACTGCATACTGCCACCCACAAACGTGGGTGATTGTATGCCCCGACAGAGGATATACTTGAAAGAAAGAAAGAGGAGTTCTGGATGAATGTGGAGGCGTGCCTGGAGAAGTTTGACAAGAACGAATATTTCTGATTGGGGATATGAATGGTAAGGTGGGTGATAGGAAAGTTGAGGGAGTGGTGGGAGGGTGGGGTGGGGGTACCATCAGAGGTGAATGGGAATGGTAGTGCACTTGTGACGTATGTGTGGGGAGGAGGCTGTGGATAGCCAACACCTTCTTCCGCCACAGATGATCCACAGGTACACGTCGCAAGTGATGTTGCCTATGAACGATAATACAGCGGTTGAACGAAAGTCATTGATTGATTATGTATGTGTGGATGAACGAATGAAGAAATCTGTGATGGATGCTAGGGTGTTATCGGGGTTATTGGAGGGGGTCTGTCTGATCATTATGTAGTGGTAGCTAAGGTTAGGATACAAGAATGGGAGAGCTGGAGGGAGGCGAGAGGAGGGTGGAATGGTGAGGAGGGTGGAGATTGCAGGAGGAGGAAGTCAGGAGGAGTACAGGGAGAGCAGTGGAAGACGACTAGGGGGTTCGACCTGGAAGTTATGGAGGAAGTGGAGGAGATGACAAGGTGTTTAAGGATGAGATCTGTGCAGCATGTGAGGAGGTGTGTGGAGTGAGGAGAAGAGGGAGGGGAGTGTGAAAGGTACAGCATGTGGACAGAAGGGTAAGAATAGCTGTGGAAGAAGAAAAAGCATATAGAGAGTGGTTGGGTAGTAGAGGGAATGAGTTCCGAGAGGACAGAAACGAGCGAGGTACGTGGAGATAAGAGGTGGTGAAGAGAGTAGTGAAGGAAAGTAAGAGAAGAGTCGATGAATTTGGAAGAATCTGAGTGTAAAATGGAGGGAGAGTAAGAAACTGTTCTGGAAAGATGCAAGAAAGTTAGGGAAGGTAGCAGGGAAACAGTAAGGGTGTGAAAGATAAGAATGGGAGAATGCTAGCCGAGAAGCAAGAGAGAGTCGAAGATGGAGGGAGTACTTCAGTGAGTTGCTAAATTAAGGAATGAAGAGCCAGCAAACATAGCTGGATATGGTATGGAGGGATCAGAGAAGTAGTGGAGGAGGAGGTGGGATCAGGAGGTCAGAAGTGTGGAAGCCATGAAAAGAGTGAAGTTGGGGAAAGCACCAGGAACAGATGGAGTGTGTGGGGAAATGTTCTATGGTGGTGATAGTGATAGAATGGGTATGGAAAATGTGCAAACTAGCAGGGAGAAGGGGAGTGCACCCGATGACTGGAAGACTGGCATAATAGTCCCCCTATATAAGGGCAAAGGGGAAAGAGGAGTGTGTGGTAACCCCGAGGATATGTCTTCTAAGTAGTAGGGAGGTATACAGTAGGGTAGTGATTGAGAGAGTGAGAGTGAGAACGGAGAAATGGATAGGCGACGAGCAAGGAGGTTTTAGGAAGGGAGAGGATGTGTATCAGATTTTACCTGAATAGTGTTTGGAGAAGTATCTGGAGAAGAAAACAAAAGGTGTATGTTGCCTTTATGGATAGAAGGCCTATGACAGAGTGGATAGAGAAGGTTTGTGGAAAGTACTTAGAATATACGGAGTAGAGGCCAAGTTGCTGAAAGCAGTGAAGAGCATGTATGAGGGTGCAAAGGCGGCAGTACGGTGGAGTGAGCAGGCGAGTTCTTTGACCTGAATGTTGGTTTGAAACGGGGTGTGTGATGTCCCCGTGGTTGTTTACTGTATATATGGATGGAGTTATGAAAGAAATACTATCAAGAGCAGTGGATGTTGGTGTATCGCTGAAAAGGGAGGGAATGAGTGGAAGCTACCTATACTGCTGTTTGCGGATGATACAGTTCTGATGAGTGATAATGAATGGGAGTTGCAGGGTCTGGTAAATGAGTTTGGAACAGTGTTGCGAAAAAACGGAATTTGAATGTAAATACGGGGAAGAGCAAGGTTATGGTCTTCGAAAGGGGTGAAGTCACAGAGTGTGAGGTGAAGCTGAACGGTCAGGCTATGGAGATCGTCAACTCTTTTAAGTATCTGGGCAGTGTGTTGAGTAAAGATGGGACTATGGATGAAGAGGTGCGGGAGAGGGTACAACAGGGGAAGAGGGTTGTAGGAACCCTAAAAGCAGTAACAAGAAATAGGGGGGGCAGTATGGAAGTGAAGAAAGCCTTGCATGACAGTGTGGTAAACCCGACACTGACTTTCGGAAGCGAAGCATGGACGTTGGTTGAGAGACTCAGACCAAGAGTGAGAGCAGTGGAATGAATTACTTAAGGAGTGCGTGCGGAGTTACATGGGGATAGACAGACTAATGAGGAAGTAAGAAGGAGGTGTGGTGTGGAGGTAGATATGCTGGAAAGTGTGAAAAGGAACAACTTGAGATGGTTCGGCCATATGGAACGTATGGAAAGCGAGAGAATGACTAAGAGGGTGTACGAGAGCGAGGTGGAGGGACAGAGGGGGAGAGGTAGACCGAATATGAGGTGGAAGAATGGAGTGAGGAACTACATGAACGAAGGCGGTGCTGGTTGGGGGGAGGGGCGTTAACTGACTGGGGACAGAGGTGCATGGGGGCGGTTCGTTCGTGGCCACCCCTTCGGGGATCACGGCGTCAGGCAATAGATAGATAGATAGATGAAATGGCATTCAGTGAGCCTGATGAAACAAAAGTCATCAGAGACCAAAATATATTTTTCATGGAAACCTCCCCCACGGAAACCCCTCAGATGCTGGATATTGATTTCGGTCCAAAAGACATAGAAGAGGCCATTTCCAACATGCCATCCCACTCGGCACCAGGCCCGGACTCTTGGAACTCGATCCTAATGAAAAAATGTAAGGAAAACCTCTCAAAACCCCTGGCTATAATGTGGAGAAGGAGTCTAGACACTGGTGACATACCAGATAGCTTGAAAAACGCAATAATTGCCCCACTGCATAAGGAGGGAGTAAAGCACTACCAAAAAACTACCGCCCGGTAGCTCTAACCTCTCGCATCATTAAAGTTTTCGAGCGAGTCCTGCGAAGCAATATTTCAACATTCATGGAGACAAATGAACTACACAACACCGGTCAACATGGGTTTCAGAGCGGGAAGATCATGTCTCTCACAACTTTTGGAACACTATGACAAAATTCTTAAAGCGCTAGAAGAAAAGAAAACGTGGATGTCATTTACACCGATTTTGCTAAGGCATTTGATAAATTTGACCATGGTATAATAGCCCACAAACTGAAAGCAAAAGGTATAACTGGGAAAATCGGACGGTGGATATACAATTTCCTCGTAAACCGAAAACAATCGGTAGCAGTAAACCAAGTCACTTCTGAGCCTTCGGATGTCAAAAGCTCAGTGCCCCAAGGAACAGTGCTAGCGCCCCTTCTGTTCCTCATACTAATTTGCGACATAGATACCAACACCAGACACAGTACGGTGTCGTCTTTTGCTGATGACACAAAATTAAGCAAGATAGTAAACACACAAGAGGACACGGGCCGACTGCAGGAAGACATGAATGTAGTGTTCCAGTGGACCAGGGAAAACAACATGCAATTCAATGAGGAAAAATTCCAATTAATACGGTACGGAGATAATAATGGTGTTAAAGAAATTACAAATTACTTAACAGAATCTAACCACATAATAGAACGGAAAGACAGTGTGAAAGACCTTGGGGTATTAATGTCTGAAAATATGGGTTTCAAAGTACATAACCAGGTCAAAGTGGCGGCTGCGAAACGTCTAACGGGTTGGATTCTGCGTACTTTTAAAACACGCGGTGAATTGCCTATGATAACG
Source organism: Paralithodes platypus (assembly GCA_032716605.1). Classification (NCBI taxonomy): domain Eukaryota; kingdom Metazoa; phylum Arthropoda; class Malacostraca; order Decapoda; family Lithodidae; genus Paralithodes; species Paralithodes platypus. The sequence continues at coordinate 35,931,956 of CM064484.1, forward strand.
CTCTTCAAATCTCTAGTGCTACCGCGGCTTGAATACTGTAGCGTATTAACATCCCCATACAAAGCAGGTGAAATAAATGACGTAGAGAGTGTACAAAGAAATTTCACTTCGCATATAAGTTCGATAAAACATCTACACTATTGGGAGCGTTTAAGAGCACTGAATCTGTACTCACTGGAACGTAGAAGAGAACGTTACCTAATAATATACACGTGGAAAATCGCAGAGGGTTTAGTACCAAACCTACATACTCCGATAGTCATGAAATTCAGTGATAGGAGAGGCTGGGAATGCGAAATCCCCCGGATGAATAACAGGGGTGCTATGGGCTCTCTGCGAGAGGGCTGGTTATCACACAGAGGCCCACGTCTCTTCAACAAACTCCCACGGCGAGTAAGAGACATGAGGGACATCTCGTTAGACAACTTCAAGAGAGCCCTAGATGTCGAACTGCAAAAAGTGCCAGACGAGCCCATCCTCGCAAGGGAGCGAGCTGTCGCTTCAAACAGTCTACTGCACCAAATCACCACCCATAACGAGGGGCGTCGCGCTCCTTGGTGCCGCTAGAGGAGCGGCGAACACATCCAAAGGTATCCAAAGGTAAGGTATCAAAGTACCTTACACCATCACTCCACGGTTTTCACTGCTGAATTATGGGCTATTCAAGGTGCTTTAAGCACCATCTCTTCATTGTCGAGGAACTCTCCACGGGTCGTTATCTGTAGTGACTCAAAGAGTGCACTGCAAGCCTTATGTGTATTTGCCCCCAAGGACCCATTGGTCAAGACTATGATCCACACAATACACAAATTACAGTGCGCTAATCGTTCCATCACACTGTGCTGGATCCCCGCGCATGTAGGAATTCCCGGGAATGAGCGTGCTGACTTCCTCGCTAAGCAAGCGTGTCATGGTACACCCTCTACTACTTTGCTGCGTTCGGAGGATCTGCTCCCTGTCCTCCGTCGCCATGTTTATGACGCTTGGCGAGTTGAGTGGAGGGCGCAACCATTAACTGGCCACCTTCGCTCCATTAAGGATGACATACACTTGTGGCCCTCTTCAATTAATGGTTCACGTGCAGACCAAACCCTATTAACTAGATTACGTTTAGGCCACACACGCCTCACACATGGTTACCTGATGTCCACCCCTCGTGGTCCACCACCTGAATGCCAACATTGCCATACATCATTGACTGTTTTTCACTTTCTTTGTATTTGTCCCGTCTATGCATCTGAAAGACGGAGATTCTTGCTGAACACCTCATTACATGGCATCCTCTCTGACTCAGACTCTTTCAATTTCACCCCTATTCGTCACTTCCTGAGAGCGATAAATTTATACAATGACATATAACTACTGACATATACGTGACTTTAAACTCTGTACCACCTCCTCCACCACTAGCCTTGAGAGGGCCTAGGCCCAGTGGGCTAGTATAAAATAAAAGCATCATCAACAACAATTATATGTTAATTTCTTAAAATAGAAAGAGTTTGCATGAAACCAAATGGAGCAACAAAGTTTCCTCCAGTGCAAGAGCACCAACACAATTATGTGTTAATTTCTTAAAATAGAAAGAGTTTGCATGTAAACAAATTGACCAACAAAGTTTCCTCCAGTGCAAGAGCACCAACTAACCCTATACAATTGCATGCTTCGAGTCCCGGAGTCGGCGGGGCTCCTGTGTCCCTCCGTTCTCTCCGGGTCTCAGGGTTTTAGACCTCCGGGTACTAAATGGTTTCAAGGAAACCGAGGAACAATTAAAAAAAAAAAAAAAAAAAAAAAAAAAAAATGCACAAAGAAGTTCTGGCTAAGTGGAGAAACAAAGTTTTCCTCCAGGTGCACAAAACACCAACAAAACCAAGGAACCAAAAGGTTCAGGTTAACATAAAGGAACGAGTGCTTCCTCCGGGTACTCCGAGTAATAAAAAACAAAACAAAAAAACAAACAAGGAACCAAAAGTTCAGGTTAAATAAAGGAACGAGAGCTTCCTCCGAATACTCCGGGTACTCCGGGTACTACTGAAAACCAGGGAACCAAGAAGTTCAGGTTAAATTTAGGAACAAGGCTTCCTCCAAGTACTCCGGGTACTAAGGGTACTCAGGGTACTCCGAGCAATACTGAAAACCAAGGAACCAAGAGGTTCAGGTTAAAATTAAGGAACAAGAGCTTCCTCCAAGTACTCTGGGTACCAGGGTAGTTGATTTTTTTTATTTTTTTTTTAAATTAAAAAAAAAAAAACATCATTGATTTATTTGATTTTTTTTTATTTATTTTATTTATTTTATTTTTTTTATTTTTTTTATTATTTTTAAATATATGTATACATTATAGGTTTGACTCCTGTAAGGAGATAAAGAAAACCTAATATTTAGTAGTGGCCCCGTAATCATTGACGATTATGCCTATTACATAAGGCACCCTCTTCAAACACTCATCCGCCGTAGTTTGAATCTACCGCGCAGAGCATAAAAAATTGAGGAGCCTTCATCATGAGCGCACGCAACCTCACTCATGGTTCAGTCATTATGAAATTGGGTTCTCACTACGAAAAAACTTCGTAACAATACAAAATAAAAAGAAAATAAGAATAACTATTCATATAATCGTGGATGTACTTGTGTGGATCTTTGACCAGACGCTGACCCAGGCGTCATTCTTCCTTCACTGACATATCAAGTAAACCAAAATCCTTAATACATCAACGAATGGGAAGAGGATGGTCGGGAGGGCCCCAGTCGTCAATGATTACGGGGCCACTACTAAATATTAGGTTTTCTTTATCTCCTTACAGGAGTCAAACCTATAATTTATTAGTGGCCCCTCCATCATTGACGATTATGCCTGATATCTAAGACTGGAGGGGGACATTCGTAATCATATCATAACTCAAGCAAAAGCAGATAATCAAACAACCACATAGTATTCTTACTTCGAAAAGATATATATTTTTTGGGGCAGCACATATATACAAAAAGGGGTACAAGCAGGAGCGTGCTTCAAAGAAGCCTGCTTGATAAAAAAGGGTTAACTCTGAGATTCTGAGTACAGATCCGCCAGTTAATAAGGCACCCCACTTAAATTAAGTGGTGAAAAAATAAAAACTTATAAGTTTACATGTGCACATATAAACCCCATAAAACTAGTGGATATATCTTGCAAAACATATCCAATGCTTAAAATTAGATTGCTTCACAGCCAAAAACTACTTACAACAACACTGTTGTTTGTACTACAATTGTACTAGCACAATTTCCTGTAATGAATAGTACAGAGAGAAATTTTCATATCACAACACCCATAAACAGTATCACAGCTCACATACTCCGGCGGGGTCTAGGGTGTCCTATGTTACACTGACTGCACCCCCCCCCCCCCCCCCCCCCTTTTCTTGAAATTAAACAATAAGTGACTTAGGGGCTACCTAGACCCTCTGCCTTAAAGCTATACATGGCAAGGAAGGTTTGTCTAGAGCTACTGAAAGGTATCGAGTCAAAAACGTATGATTAGAGGCCCACAACTGTGTGGAGGTAATATCTTCAGAATTTTTTTTAAGGAAACGTAAAGAGGCTGCCCACTTGCGTAAATCGTGGGCCCTACCCACAACGCCGGGATTACTCTCTGTAATGACCTCGACCAAGAGAGAAGCCAGTTTACGTTTCATCAAGCGTTTACCCATACTTGCTACCCATAAAGCACCCTGGGGATTTAGAGGTGCCACTCTCAAATATTTGGTTGTTGTTGTTGTTGTTTTTCCTCAAGCTGCCTGGCCGAACAGCCCCAAGGCCGTAACCGAGCGCCCCCACAGAACCCTCCCTGCCGACCACAATAAAGCCTGGGTGACCGAAGCCACTCCATGGCGGGGAGCTGAGGAGGGTGCGGAAACGCCCGGGAAACCAAAGCCCCACCCAGGGCCCTGTGCCCCTCAGCAATTATGAAGAGAAAGTTGAGGGGCAAAGGAAATATGTGACGCTTTGGCTTCCAATCTTGGTAGATTAGGAGGTCAATCCACGCAAGAGACGCCGTCACTTGAGATCTAGAAAATATATAAGTAAAAGGAACAGTCAGAGTAAGCTATGGGTATGGCAGAGATCGCTCAGTTCTCACTCTGATAGACCAGCCCATCACCACATGACTAGAACCCAATCCTCTCAGCATCAGCTAGGAAAGGCCCTAGAAAGCCGCCTTTGGCGGGGGGATAGCTCCCCTATTTCAACCCTTTTCGGGGTTGGGCACCCGCCCGAAGTTGAAGGGTAATTCTCATTACCATAGCATTACTAGTATTGCTCAAAACCAATATGCATCAATTAAAAAAAAAAGCTAAATCTACAATGAAATACTCTGTTTTTCAGTAGCAATAGGAATATCATAAACCTTGTGTAGATAGTAATCATGTCCTCTTCAAATATTTGGTTAGAGCTTGCACTGGACATAAATTATGGTGCACCTTTCCCCTTTTCAACGCCGGCACCGTGAACTCTGAAAACACGTGTTCACTGTGCACATTCTTGGCTATGAACCCTGGGGAAGGTGCAATATGAATACACTCATTAAGCCTACCAAACCTGAGGCAATTAGGTGTGTTGCTCATCGCCGCCAGCTCAGATACTCTGTTCCCGGTAGCCAAAGCCATAAGGAATACTGCCTTTTTTAAAAGTAATGTAAAATCTGCAGTATATTGGTACAGACGGGAATGAAGTAACGACAATGCTTTGTCCAGAGACCAGGTAAGCATGAGCTGACGGGTAGGTGGGCGGAGTTTAAAACATGCCCTCATAAAACCTGTTTCCTCCGCGACTGGTATGGTGAGACCGGTAAGGTCCAAAAATGGCACCCTAATCGCTGTTAAGTGATTTTTTAACGTTACTACAGATAAACGTTTCTGCTCGAACAGATAATTTAAATAATTAAAAACCAAAGCCACCGAGGGCATAGTTTGTTCTGTTCTAAGAATCCAAGAAGTAAAAGCTTGCCAATGCGATTGATACTGTCGCTTTGTAGACCGAGTATATTGATTCATGAATTTATTGGTCACGTCTCTACCATATGGTGCTAGCCACTTGGCCTCCTGAATGTCCATAATGCAAAAGTCAGCGAGGTCTCTAGGTTGCCAATTGTGTCTAAGTGGAAAAACCCGACCGGGAGTGACACTGGGTGCGGGCACCACGTTTTCAATTGCTGGTACCACAACTGCGCCGGCCACAGGGGCGCGATTAGCGAGACTACGCCCCGATAATCCTGTAGTTTGTTTACTACGTGGCACATTAGAGACGCGTCTGGCGGCGGAAACAGATAAATGGAACTCCACCTGTTCCAGTCTGTCACCAGTGCGTCTGGCCCGCCCACCGGCGTTATCGTCCGGCGGGTGAGGTACAGTGAGAGTTTGGGAGTCTCTTCTGACGCAAACAATTCCACTTGTGGATGGTACGGCTCCGCAATCATTTGGTCGAAAATGGTTTGCTTGAGCGCCCATTCTACTGCTGTGCTCTGTCTCCGAGACAGAGCGTCTGCCCAGACGTTTGCTACGCCTGGGAGATAAGATGCGTGAAGATGACTGTCCAGCCTGTTGGCTAGAATAAAAATCTTTTTTGACACGTTTAGCAACTTCCGAGATCTCGTTGACCCTTGTTTCTGAATACAGTGAACCGCATTCAGATTGTCCATTCTGAAGGCCACCGACTTGCCCCGTAAAGCAGAGCCATGAGCCTGAAGGAAATATAAGGGGACTAGTAATTCTTTGACATTGATGTGGGAGATTTCTAAATGGGACCAAAGCCCTGGTGCCCTTGGTTTGACTGAAAGCCCCAGCCTATCGTTCCTGACGCATCCGTGTCTACCCATACCGTCGGCGGAGGAGAGGTCCATGACATCACTGAGTGTAACATTTCCCTCTTCGCCCAGACCGCTAGTAAGTTGTGGATTAATTTTGGTATGGGCCATAAGTTTTCCGCCGGCAATAGTGGAAAACATTTGTTGCCTTCCAATATTAAACGTTTGACTTTCAACCGGCCCAACTTTACAGTTAGTTTAATCCAGTTGAGAGAGCCGACCAGAGACTCCCAGATTCTCCGTGTCGTAGTCAGACTGTGAAGGAACAGAAACAATTTCCTGCGAAATCTGTTTCGATTGTCCACACTCTGACTCAGAGTGAGAGTAGCTGTGTCCCAAACCAGCCCTATCCACTGAACTACTCGTGAGGGAACAAGGTTTGACTTTACCAAGTTTACCTTGAATCCTAGAGATTTGACATGATTTAATGTTATGTTGACATGATTGATGCATAATTGTTCCGTCTCTGCCACCACTAGCCAGTCGTCTAGATACCACAAAATCCTGATCCCTTGCTCTAACAAGGGCATCAGGGCTTGCCGGACTAATTTCGTGAATAAGCGAGGTGCTAGGTTCAATCCAAACGGCATCCTCTGAAAGACATAAGTCTGATGCATTATTCGTAAGGCCAGAAACCGTTGAAATCTTTTGTTTACCGAGACGTGCCAATACGCGTCTGTCAGGTCTAAAGAACACATCCATCCTCCCGGCGGAAGTGTTAGCCTGATTTGATTCACTGTCAGCATCCTGAATGACACGTTGTGAATATGGTGGTTCAGATAAGACAGGTCTACGACTGGTCTCATCTGAACACTGTCCCTTTTGGGCACTAGAAATAGTTTGTATGTGAAGACTGGGTAATTTTGAGGAACCGGGATGATGACATTCTTGGCGATCATTTCTCGGATCAGTGACTCCTCTAATGAAACTAAATTTGCCTTTGTCGGCTGACGTAAACGAGGTCGCCGGAGCCACTGCCAGGTGATGCCTTTGCGTACCACCATCCTCGCCCAAGTATTTAATGGCCATGCGCGGTGACACGTCCAGAACGACCCAGTTAGCAGACAAGGGTTCGCCGGCTGTACTACCCTCTGATCCACCCGCCGTGAGAACGGCCCTGGGAGTGAGAGAGACTTTAGTTTTTTGATGGTGGTGGTGGTGGTGGATGCTTAGCCGACTGGCCGGCATTGGCAGAAGACGGGCCGTGGCCCGGTCTGTTATAGTTTCGTCCTTTATGACCTGCAAACTTACCTTGTTTATACCTGTACTGACCTTGGGGGGAAGAGGACTTAGGTAGATGAAAGGGCTTTGACCCACCCGGCTGAGCTTTTGCGACTGGCTTGGGTTTGGGAAAGTTAAAAGCAGGTTTCTTAGAAGGGGCGGGACTGTGCTTAAAGGCCTGAGCCATGTTAAATACAGTTCTCCACACATCAGGGATCATTAAAGAGGGAGTTAGCACCGGCGACATGACCACCTGGTTCGCAATTCTATCAGGAAGTTTCCTCACCAGGGACATCCTAAGATCCTGTCTCGCCCGCACCGCCTCGAGCAAGGCTGTACGGATATCCCCCAACGACTGAATAGAAGTCTGAAGTCGAGGTAGTTCAATTGATCTTCTGACATCTGCGTCCGCGATTGCCTGAGTAGATCTGAGCATAGACTTCGCCACCTGGTACGTAACAATGTATTGGGAAAAAAGTCTATACGCCTTCCCCCGTAGCCTAAACTCCTGGTCTAGGTGAGCTGGGGAAGGTGTAGTGAAAGGATCTTTAAGTTCGCATAGATTGATTTTGGGGGCAGCTAAAAAAGCAAACAAAGCAGATGGAACTCCGCCGGCAGAGAGAACCAAGAATGGCTGTCCTGAGGAATTTGGTGCGAAGATTTTGAGGTGAAGGTGGTCGCAAAGTTCTGAGCCTCTACCTCCCATTCCACCCAAGGTGGACCCAACTGCCCCACCTTCAACACTGGATTAGCGGCTGGGGACTGTTTGTAAATCTAATTCTGGAGTGAGAGCTGACAGTGCTTTTATATCATTAACCCTTAAAAAGCGGCTCACCACATAAGTCGAGTTGAAAAAACTGGCAAAAAACGGGTGAAAAAAAAGGGTGGAAATCGAGTGAAAATGGGTGGGATAGTAATGATCCATACGTCCGACATCTGTGGCCTCCCGGCCCACACTAACTCCAGTTCCCCCACCGCGCGGGAGGATGACAGTGTAACCAATAGTTCGCTAAAAGTGAGCAAGGTAGAAAAAATCAGCTAAACTTCCATCTTCGAGGTAACACTGTCAGTGCTCCACGAGTGCTACGTAGCTGTATGTGGCGTCATTGTGTAGCGATTTCCACCTAGTTTTCGGCGCAATACAGTTCCTTTCATACTGATGGTTGATATAGCAGTCAGAACGGCCTGAAAAGGCCCAAAACGGCCACAGAGGGCCCGCTAGACAAGGGTTAAAACCGTCATGTTTGGTCCAGTCAGAAAACAGTTTTGAAGCTGATGCAGGGGGCAGTGCAGGTGTAGCTGTATACACAAAATAGTCATGGTGATAATGGTTAGGAATGGCCTTAATATTAACATCAAGTACATTACCCACAATAACTAAAGCTCGTAACTTTCTAGATTTATTTCCTTGGATTACCCACTCTCGTGGCACTGGAAGTTCCCCTGACAAAGTGGGCTGTGCTACCTCTGGCTTAGTTGGGACCATTTGTACCCATGAATCATCTGGACCGTATAAAAGGGGCATAGCTACCTTTCTTAACGGTGCTTTATCTAAAGGGGGAGGATTCACATCCGCTACTACCCTTACACTAGAAGTAGTCAGTGCCGCCGAAGCAGGCCTAGTGACCATAGTAGGTGATACAGAAGGAGGGTGCGGAATCTTAGTTAAAGCAATGGAAGTAGTCAGAGGCCGAACACTTGAAATTGTCATGGAAGCTCCCAGGTCCACTGTAGGAGTCTCCGGCTGCTGGCCAATTTTTGTTGTTAGAGCAGTAGCTAATAACCCATCTATTTCCTCCGCCGTGACAAATTTAGCAGATGAAGAACTAAGAGATGAATCAGTCCTATCTTGTGAGTCGTCTAAAACTGAACCCGACTCCTGCACCTCCATGTCAGAGATTATAGACACCTCATCCTTGTCATCTGGCCCATCATGAGAGGATTCCGCCGAAGCCGGGATCCCTTCATGTTGCCATGTTAAGTCTGGAATGGATGATGGGATCGCAGCGTCCCGGTGGACGTCCGCCATTACCTGTGTCTCCTGAACCAGACGCGGACCTTCATTCCCTGGTTGGGAATACCGCCACACACCCAGGCCTTGGCCCGAACTCCCTTGGGAGTCAGTTACCCCATCAACCACTGAGCCCCCACTAGACCCTTCTAGAGGGCGATCACTGCCCACAGAACTCTCTAATTCTAAGTTTTTAATATCCATTGGTAACCTGTCCGCCGGTAACACCCCACCACAGTCTCTGACTCCACTCCCGCCTCATCAGATTGGACACTAGATACGTCGGGAGTAGAGGCAGAAAGAGAGGCACGAGGCTCCGGCGAACGCCGGGAGGCCTTTCGTTCATGAGAATCTTTCCTGGAAGATTTGTGGCTTCGGTGTGACTTAGATCTATCACTAGAAATGCTCTTGGACTTCTCAGATCTATCACTAGAACTGCTCTTGGACTTCTCCTCTTTGCTCTTCTTCCTCGCCGGTGAAGAAGAGTGACTAAGCGGCTGTTGTCTGAGGGGCGACCTGGACTTGGAACGCACCCGTGACGTGGAGGCTGTCACCGGGGGCGTAGGTTCACGAGGTCTCTTAGATGTGCCGGGGGCTGGAGTAAGTGCTGTACCCTGCCCAGTCTCTGCCGACTTTCGTACAATTACTCTAAGAGGTACGTTTAATAGGGGGGTGCTCAATAAGTAATTTATCCCAAAGAATTACGTTAGCACATTGAAGGGCTTTATGAGCCACTGTGGTAGCATAAGTGGACAACAGCTGCCTGACCTCCCGCAAAGCGACCGCCGCGGGTCTATCATTGTCTCGCAATACTTTATTACTCAATTAAGTAAAGAAGGTACAGTTCTGCGTCACCCACAAACCCCTTGAGCGATCTAAACATTTAACACATCTAATGCAAAGAGTGTGTGCAAAGATAGGGATACCTGAACAGGAGGGTGAAACACACAAAGCAAAAACAGGGTCTAGGGCAGCCATGACAGAGACTGGTGGAAAACTAACCCACCCCCGGGTTTACTCCAGGTTCTCTATAGACCCGCCGGAACTCTGCCCTGGAAAAAAGAAAATTTCCAGGAATTAATGCTCATAAGGCTACACCAACATGTTCGAACACAAGTGTTAAATAACCCGCCGGGTAACGAGACGTAATAAACAACCATCACAGCTCGCTACGCGGGAGGTTCATAAGTAAAGATTTCAGAATATCTTAACCTGTCCAAAAGATTTACGAATATCCTCTGACATGATATGAAGACCAGCATGGCTTTTATAAATGACGCAGTCTTCCCAGTGGTGTTTGTTAAGTTTTACTGGAAAACCCATAAAAAGACGCCGGCCCCCGTATTATCTCGCAGATCAAAAACTGGGAAGCCTGTCTTAACCCTCCTCTAGCGGGTGCTCTGTGGCCGTTTTGGGCCTTTCTGGGCCGTTCTGACTGCTATATCAACCATCAGTATGAAAGGAACTGTATTGCGCCGAAAACTAGGTGGAAATCGCTACACAATGACGCCACATACAGCTACGTAGCACTCGTGGAGCACTGACAGTGTTACCACGAAGATGGAAGTTTAGCTGATTTTGCTACCTTGCTCACTTTTAGCGAACTATTGGTTACACTGTCATCCTCCCGCGCGGTGGGGGAACTGGAGTTAGTGTGGGCCGGGAGGCCACAGATGGTATGGATCATTACTTATCCCCACCCCACCCGTTTTTTGCCAGTTTTTTCAGTTTTCAACTCGACTTATGTGGTGAGCCGCTTTTTAAGGGTTAAATGCTAGATCTGACTTCTCCCGAAGCGTCCTAGATCGCTGTATGTCGAAGGCGGCGATACTTTAACATATCCCTCAATTGTCTGGTCAACTATACTGAATTGCAAATCCGTTAATCCCACCCTCCCAAGGTGCAACCGCCGGCTGTGAATTTAAGTTTATAACGTTAACCCCAATTGTTCCTATCCCCACTTCTTTGCAAAAGATCGCCGGGGATGAAAGACCAATCAACAAACAGCCTAGTTTTACTGGCTTTGCAAAACCGGGAAAAACTAAACTCAACAAGTGTCCGCATGAACACTTAGTTAAATGGGTAAAGCCATCCCGCCGGGAAACACAGTAAGCCTGAACACAGGCTCCACCACAGAGACGCAGTCCTGGAGAGCCTCAAGCCACCACTCGCCGGGGAACACAAGCCTTTTTTAACCACGCGTGATTAAAACTCTGCAACCAGCCGGGTTTTCACGGTGTAACCGAGAAAACCCGCCGGAAAAGGCAACCCACCCCGTCCAGATTCAATCTGAACGCACCAAATAGACCGCGGAATTAGCAAAAGCACAACTAACCCAGGACACACAATTAGTCCGTGGAAATAGCCAATACACAACTAATCCAGGACACACAAATAGTCCGTGGAATTAGCCAATACACAACTAAACCAGGACACACATGACACAGTAGTACATATTTATAACATAAATCAATAACACTTGTACATGTGGCAAAGCTACGAGAGGCTGGCTAGGCCTAAGCAGACGGAATAATATGTAATCATGTCGTAATATAAACAAAAAGCACTGAATCATATCACAACAGGAACCACCGTCAACACACCAATGTAGCACAAAATACCCGGTAAAGGTAAGAACTGACTCGGGACCCAGAAAAAACTTCACTAAGTGAAGAAAAATACGCTGGGAACGTCAGAGAAAAGAAAAAGCTACTTCATCAGAAAGATAAGAAGAAGCCTAATAACGCGTAATGAAAGCCGCCTACATCACAAAGCTAGCTAACCGCGCAAACGACTCACGCGTCCACCACGGGACCACGAGGGTACACCCGAAATAGATGTCCCAAACACACGACCCAAAATACACTGCACTGCGGGCAACCCGCCCAGGACACTCCTGCTACGCATATCCTAACCTTACTCGATACATCCCGGAGTAAACAAATGAGAAAAGACTCACTAGGGACGCAGCAAATGCGGAACCAGCGGAGCGTGGGGAGGCACGTCCGGGTAGGTTTAGCGCAGAGCAGAGAAGGAAGAATGACGCCTGAGTCAGCGTCTGGTCAAAGATCCACACAAGTACATCCACGATTATATGGAAAGCTTATTTTCTTACAGTTTCTTACAGTAGATCCTCTGGAAAAAAAGGCAAACTATGCCTGTGTATCCAGCTCAGTACCAGTACTTGCACTGCTGCGGTCGTTCACGGTGTTGGCGGCGGCGGGAGCAGGCGCCACATTTTTACTACTCTGTATTTTTGTTTTATAATCAAACTTCAAATCTTGTCTTCCCCATGCTTTATCAAGATTACTTTCAAACTCCCTTATTGATTCGGAATCGAATACATACTGGGGCAGTGCGTTCCACTCATTTACCACTCTATCACAAAATGAGTTCTTCGCCTTCTCAAGCCTATTTCTTTCTTTGTAAATTTTCTTAGAGTGTCCTCTCGTTCTTGTTCCCTCCCGCATCAAGAAGATACCTTCACACACATCCTCATCGTACTTTCCTGACACTATCTTAAAAGTCTCTATCATATCCCCTCTCTTTCTCCTATATGCCAGTGTCGGAAGTCCCAGTGTCCTCAACCTCTGCTCATAGCCCGCGTTCTTCAACGTTGGTACCAGCTTGCTAGCTCTCCTCTGCACTTTCTCCACTGCTTCTACTGTATATCCTTTACCATATATGGAGCCCACACCTGGTTTGCATATTCCAGGTGCGGCCTAACCAGCGCTGTATATAGATTCCTGAAGATTTCTTCGTCAAGTGACACAAATGTCCTCCTTATCAGCCCTACAATTCTATTGGCTTTGTTTATCTTTTCCGCTAAATGTTCTGAGAAATTTAACTTATTGTCTATCACTACTCCTATATCCTTTTCTGCACTCACTTCCTCCATCGCTTCATACATACTGTATCCTACCTTGTCTATCTTGCTGGTCCCAATCCGCATGTACACTCGACCCTCCATTTAACGGACAAATGCGTGCAAGCACCTGTCCGTTCCTGCTAAATGTCCGTTGCTGCTAAATACTGTCCAGTCCGGATGTAATCCGGAAATTCCTTGAGAAAAATCCGGTGTTGAGTACAGGTGTCCGGATCGGATCGTGACATTTAACTGTTATGCATCCTTTTTTTTACTGTACCTGAAATAAATCCTGGTAATCCCTTGTGCTACCCCCTATTGATAATGCAAAACTAATGAACACACTTAAAAGTGTATATTATTTGGTTTCTATATAATCTATGAATCATTCCGATATGATAGAATTAAAGATTTTATTTTCCACCAAATTAATCCAGCAAAAGACACAAATATCAATTAAAAAGGATGTTATAATATTTCCCATCATTTTGTGTATACCGTGGGAAAAAAAAAAAACAAAAAATCTATCAAACGTAAATCTCCCGTCTGGGAAGCTCGGCGCCTAGACGGAGGGGAGGGTTGAAACATTTTGTTGACTATCTATTTATTATGTATCTATGTGCTGGAAGGATATTATATTTTTCAATTCCATCACATTAGAAATTATTCAAAGATTACAAAAAGTCCAAATAAGACCTAGTTATGTTAATGTATAAGGGATTTAGGTAGATGAATTAGAGAGATAGATAAATAGAAAGAGTGTGTATATCGAGGGAAAAAAACAAAACAAAAAATCTATCAAACGTAAATCTTCCGTCTCTGCTGGCACGGAGGGGAGAGTTGAAATATTTTGTTGACTATCTTATTTATTATTTATCTATGTGCTGGAAGGATATTATATTTTCAATTCCATCATATTAGAAATGATTCAAAGATTACAAAAAGTCCAAATAAGACATAGTTATGTTAATGTATAAGGGATTTAGGTAGGTGCATTAGAGAGATAAATAGATAGAGCAACGGACTTTGCTCCAACCTTTTTTATAGCAACGGACTATGTCCGTTGCTGGGTCCATTGTCCGGCCTACATTTTTTGACCGTTATTGCCGATATCCGTTAAATCGGAATCCGTTAAATGGAGGTTAGAGTGTACTTGCATTTTTTTGGATGAAAAGGCATTAACCAATGCTCAGACCATCCCTTCATGCCCTCCACATCTCCTTGAAGCAAACCCATATCTTCCTTACTCCTTACTCTTCTATACAGTTTAGTGTCATCCGCATACAGGTATACCTCACTTCCATTAGTTATAACTTCAGGCAAGTCGTTGATAAATATAACGAACAGCAGTGGTCCCAACACAGATCCCTGAGGTACCCCACTTGTAATTTCCCTCCACCCCGAGCCTATTCCATTCACCAATACCCTCTGTCTCCGATCTTTCAGGAAGGCTTCTATCCATTTCACACATTTCTCCCCTATATTATAGCTTCTAACTTTCTCTATTAACCTTTTATGTGGGACCTTATCGAAGGCCTTCATAAAATCGCAATATACCACGACCCTTACATCACCATCTTCTAGAATTTGCATCCAATCATCTACCACCTTAATTAGCTGTAGTACCGTCGACCTCCCCGGCAAGAATCTTATGAATAGTTATTCTTATTTCTTTTTGTTTTTTATTTGTTACAAAGTTTTTTCGTAGTGAGAACCCAATTTCATAATGACTGAACCATGAGTGAGGTTGCATGCACTCATGATGAAGCTCCTCAATTTTTTTATGCTCTGCGCGGTAGATTCAAACTACGGCGGATGAGTGTTGAAGAAGGTGCCTTATGTAATAGGCATAATCGTCAATGATGGAGGGGCCACTAACAAATATATTTGTTTGTAAATTTAAAAGCTATCAGTTATTTGTGTTACTACATAATGTACCAGGATACCTTAAAATGAACCAATGGCCTACGCAAACTTATGACAGCATGATAAATCTTCAGATTTTGTTTTAAATTTTGCTTCACAGATTAAAAAAAAAAAAAAAAAATGTAAAAAAATCATTGATTTAACCCTCCAGCCCCGGCTATGTATTATATATATATTCCTCGAAACCCGGGTGTTTTGGCCGAAAAAACGTCTAGGCTAGGCTTACCGTATATTTGTTAAT
>CM064484.1:35947155-36053679 GCA_032716605.1 Paralithodes platypus
CAAGCCAAATCTTTCTTTCGACCTTGCCAAACACTCTTTCATCAATAATAAATGCACTGAACTATCCAACTCTAGCTCTTCCCAAGCTTTCTGGCATCTAGCCAAAAACCTCTCCAACAATTTCTCTTCCTAGTCTTTCCCTCCGCTTTCCCACTCTGATGGCACAACCATCACTTCTTCCTCTGACAAAGCTAAACTCTTCGCTCAAACTTTTGCTAGAAACTCCACCTTGGATGATTCCGGTGCTATTCCTCCCTCTCCGCCCTCCTCTCTCTTACTTATGTCTAATATCCTAATCTCTTCTAAAGATGTACTTTCTACCCTCTCTGGGCTTAACACTAATAAGGCGTACGGTCCGGATGGTGTTCCTCCTGTTGTTCTCAAAAACTGTGCTTCCGTGCTGACTCCCTGCCTAGGCAAACTCTTTCGTCTCTGTCTATCCTCTAACGTCTTCCCTTCATGCTGGAAGTTTACTCACATTCAACCTGTCCCAAAGAAGGGTGACCGCTCTCAACCCTCCAATTATCGTCCAATTGCTCTCATCTCTTGTCTTTCTAAAGTTTTTGAAACTATTCTTGCTTCCAAATTTCTTAAGCATTTCTCTTCTCATAATCTGCTCTTAAGGGTCGCTCTACTGGTGATCTTCTTTCATATCTTACTAACTCTTGGTCATCCTCCTTTCGGGACTTCGGTGAGACTTTTTCTATTGCACTAGACATATCAAAAGCCTTCGATAGAGTCTGGCATAAATCTTTAATTTCTAAACTACCCTCCTTCGGTTTCTATCCCTCCATCTGTGCCTTTGTCTCTAATTTCCTTTCCGGCCGTTCCATAGCCGCGGTTGTGGACGGCCATTGTTCACTTCCTCACCCTATAAACTCTGGTGTTCCTCAGGGCTCTGTCCTATCTCCTATTCTCTTTCTAATTTTTATAAATGATCTCCTTAACTGTACCTTAATTCCCATCCATTCATACCAGACGACTCAACCTTACACTACTCCATTAGTTTTTCAGAACGCCCCAGCCAGCAAGCCCTCAACGACAAACGTAATGAAGCCATAGAACTCTTAAATTCTGATCTAAATACTATTTCCAATTGGGGCAGAGAAAACCTTGTTAACTTTAATGCTTCCAAAACCCAATTTCTCCATCTATCTACCCGTCAGGATCTCCCAGTGGACTATCCCTTATTCTTCAACAATACAAAAATCAACCCTTCATCTTCTCTCAATATTCTTGGTGTCTCTTTTTCTTCTGCTCTCATTTGGAAGGACCATATTACCAGTCTTGCTAAGGCAGCCTCTCAGAAGCTGGGTGTGCTCAACCGCCTTAGGGGGTTCTTTTCCCCTGCACAGCTTCTTGCTCTGTACAGGGGCATAGTGCGCCCTTGTATTGAGTATTGTTCACATGTGTGGGGAGGTTCCTCTCACACCGCTCTCCTAGACAAAGTTGAAAAGAAGGCCTTTCGTATCATTAACTCCCGTCCCCGTCCACTCACCAACTCTCTGCAATCTCTCTCTCTCTCCGCCGCAATGTTGCATCTCTCTAGCTATTCTATCGCTACTATAATAATCAGTGTTCCTCAGAGCTATCCCAGTGCATACCACCTCCTTTACGTAGGGTACGTGGTACCCGTTTTGCAACTCAATCCCACCCCTACTCTGTGCAACTCTCCAACCCAAGAGTGAAACGTTACTCTCAAACTTTCTTCTACTCAACAGCTGAGCTTTGGAACTCTCTCCCAGAATCAGTCTTTCCCTCTTCCTATGACTTAAATCGCTTCAAACTCCGTGTGTCCAGGCATTTTGGCTCGAACGTCCCTTGATTTTGGCCCTGTCACTCTTTTAACTATGGGGGAGGCACTCGCTATAGGCAGTTATGCCTTTTGCCTCCCTCAATCACATAGAAAAAAAAAAATATATATATACACATACATTTTATCCCTGTACTGATTGGCTGCTCCCCTATCAGAATTAAAGCCCTATAATTGGAAAGAATGAACAGTGATTGCTTATAGGATTAAAAGAGGAGGCTGGGTTAATATGCTTCTGGATTTAGTTAGTTGGTTTGTTAGTTGGTTATTTGAGTATTGAGTATTTTGTTGTTATTGGGACTTACGGGAGCTCAGACGGTATTGTGCAGCATAATTTACTGGTTCGGTTCAATGGTTTAAAGAGGGGGTTTAGTTTGCTCTCTAAACCTCTATCAAACTTAAAAAAACACTCACAAGACCCCCCTTCGACGTAAATTTTTACATTTTTCGATAGAAAAATGTCCCGGCCGAAGGTCGATTCCTCTTTAAATACAGGCTCGCTATCTCTTGCCAGGAAAAAAATCAACACCTAAATAGCACGAAAGGTCTTAATATTGGCAAAGGAATGGGGCAAAAGGTCTGAAAATCGCCAAACTAATGAGGCGAATGTCTTGAAATCTCATAACTAATAGGGCTAAACATGAGGGAAGAGGAGGACTCGAAAAAACAACTGCCTCCCCTTAAATGGTGTTGGTTAGTTGGTGTTCTCGTTATTGTTTTGTTTGTTTGATTGTATTCATTTTTATTGTATTATTATTATTTATATTATAATCAGTATTATCATTGTCATTATTATTAGTTATATTAATTTTTATTATATTCTAATTATTATTATTCTAATTATTATTATTATTATTATTAGTAGTAGTAGTAGGAGTAGTATTAACTATCTAAAATAGAAATAAGATTAAATACAACAAATATTAACTAACATATTCTTTCTCCACCCGATTTCTTTCCAAAAGTTACGATCAGATTCGTTTAATTCCCTCCAGTAACTTTTGACTGCAGAGTTGATCATATTAGTCACGATTCAATATGCTCAAAGTTTTATCCTTGGTTAAGGGGAGATTTGCACTTGAGGGAGTTTTTTCTGGACACCTTTCTCCCTCATGTTTAGCCCCATTGCTTTTGAAATACTAAGACGTTCGCCCCATTAGTTTGTCGATTTTGAGAGTTTTAGCCCCATTTCCGTCAATTTTAAGAACTTTTGTGTCATTTAGGTGTCGATTTTTCCTGGCGAGCAATAGCGAGCCTGTAATTTAAAAGGGATCGGCATTCTGCCGGGACATTTTTCTGCCGAAAAATATAAACATTTATCTTGAAAGGGGGTCTAGTGGGTGTAATTTTAAGTTTGATGGAAGTCTAGGGAGCAAACAAAAAACCTCCCCTTAATTTAAGGGGGGGGGGGGGTAAGTTTCCTCCCTAGGCCTCTATCAAGCTAAAACATAAAATTATATACACAAATCATAAATATAGAAACAATAAAATAACTATAACAATAACACAAAAATGGAAAAATATAATCCGATTATTCCGAAACCTATACACACACCATTTATGTGTGTGTGTGTGTGTGTGTGTGTGTGTGTGTGTGTGTGTGTGTGTGTGTATTTCAGTCTTTCCACCGACGGTCAAAAATGCTACGGGCGATGTGGAATCTGTATTGGTGATAAAACCGAAATATTTATAAACGTTGTTCTAACGTTTGAATAGTGTCGCGTGTTGTATTACATGTCTGAATGATTAAGCCTGGTTTCCTAGCCACATTTCAGCCCCCATTAGGCAATTGTATGGAGGTTAGGAAGAATATGTGGTCGCTAAAAGGATTAATTGAGATAGTCTGTAGCCTTTTAATGGGTAGACGTCTTTCCTAAACTGATAAAGATCGTCTAATAGTTACCAGCTACTGTAACCGGTACTGAAAGGGTTAAAGCATAATAGGAATCGTGTATGTATGCGAGAATGGATGAACCGGCCATGTTAACCCCTTCTGCACCGGTGACGTCATGTTAACCCCTTCTGCACCGGTGACGTCATGTTAACCCCTTCTGCACCGGTCACGTCATGTTAACCCCTTCTGCACCGGTCACGTCATGTTAACCCCTTCTGCACCGGTGACGTCATGTTAACCCCTTCTGCACCGGTGACGTCATGTTAACCCCTTCTGTACCGGTGACGTCATGTTAACCCCTTCTGCACCGATGACGTCATGTTAACCCCTTCTGCACCGGTGACGTCATGTTAACCCCTTCTGCACCGGCAACGTCATGTTAACCCCTTCTGCACCGGTGACGTCATGTTAACCCCTTCTGCACCGGTGACGTCATGTTAACCCCTTCTGCACCGGTGACGTCATGTTAACCCCTTCTGCACCGGTGACGTCATGTTAACCCCTTCTGCACCGGTGACGTCTTGTTAACCCCTTCTGCACCGGTGACGTCATGTTAACCCCTTCTGCACCAGTGACGTCTTTTGACATTTTATTCTAGATATATTTAGACGATTTTGTGCAGTTTAAGGGAGCCCATCTCGCTTTTTTCCCTTTCTCTCACTCTCTCTCTCTTTGGTTTGTATCCATTTGGCCCCATTCAGCCTACAGTTTTAAGACGTTTACCCCCATCCAGGTGTTAATACTTTCCTGGCGAGGGGTAGCGAGCCAGCAGATATATATTTTTGTTTTGACAGCAAGCTAAATTTGTACATTTTTCGATAGAATAATATCTCCGGCTATTTCTCCATACAATGCTGGCTCGCTATCGTTCGCCAGGAAGAAATCGACACCTGGATGGGGATAAACGTCTTAAAACAGTTGGCTGAAAGGGGCCGAATGGATACAAACCAGGGAAAGAGAGAAAGGGAGAGAAAGATAAAAAAAAAAACGGTGACCCCCTTAAGAAGGATCTGTGGTAGCATAAAGGGGCAAGTGAGGTACAGTAGTTCGAAGCTTGGTAATTGCTGGCGGAAACGGAATACAATCGTGTAATACTAGCCGGAATAGAGTTAAAAGGACGGCACCGGTTTGAAAGGGTTATTATTCCAGTGTTCGGAAATAGCCAGGAAAGGGGGGGGATTTTTCTTTTATTCATGAACGTGTGCGCGAAACTCCCGAGTTGAGTTTTTCTTTCTCCCCCCGCCGTGCCCCCCCCCCCCACTTTCCTTCTCTGCATTGACGGAGGAAAAATGGAAAAGTTGTTGGCTTGGGTCTGCATAAGTCTCTCTCTCTCTCTCTGTCTCTCTCTCTCTCTCTCTCTCTCTCTCTCTCTCTCTCTCTCTCTTTCTCTTTCTCTCAGGTGGTTGGCAAGGTAAATTTTGCCTTGTATGCCTTTCAGATACCAAGATGATGCCGAACAAATGTTAGCCCTCCTTGTATGAGACGGTTTGATAGTATATTTTGGCTACTATTACACCATTTTCTTTAGATTGGGAAGGGTGTGTGGCAGCCAGAGGGTTAGTTGTACCCTTCCAACTGTACCCACTCTGTACCCTTCCAAATCTCACAGATCCTTCCTATGTATGTATGTGTACAGTATGTATGTACAGTATGTATATACTCAGGTACATACCCCATAGCTGGGGGTGGCCAACTCGAGACAGAGCCAGAATAGGGACAATACAAGACACAGAAGCAAAATTAAAAAAACTCAGACACATCTAGTTCACCCAGGAGAAGACCCAGAGACCCAGGTCCATTTTGAGGTCCCCAGCTAAGACACCCAGGTCCTGCACCTCTTGGATAGGTCTGGTCTTAGCAGGCAGACTCTCAGCAGAGCTTACCACCACAATGCCCGCCCACCTTACTTCCAGGCATGACCCTTCACACCATAAACCGGCTCCCCGGGCCAGGCGCCTGACGGACTATTATCTAGTCCAACTGGCGCCCGACCCCCTCCCTACGACCTCGTTATCACTCATCTATTCACAAGCATTCTCCATTCATTACTATTCATTACCACTTCTCTTGCCTGTTCTACAGTCATCCCTCTACCTTCCAACGCTTTTACATCTCCATCTCAACCGAAGTCTTCCTATCCCTCTACCTCCCCTTGTATCTGACTCATATACTCTCTTTGTAAGCCTTTCATCTCCCATTCGCTCAACATGTCCATACCAGCACGTCACCCTTCTGTCCACTCTGGCCGATAAGGGTTCCTGTTGTCCCACTCTCCTACATACCTCTTTATTCCTCAATCTGTCTCTACACGTTACTCCACACATACTCCTCAAGCAGCTCATCTCCATCACATCCAGTTTTTTTCTTCTATTGTGCCTTCAGAGCCCATGTCTCAGCCCCATACATCACTGTTGGTACAGCTATTCCTTGACACATTGCACTTTTAGCTTTCATTCCGAGAGTTCTCACCTCCCACATACTTCCCATAGTGCTTTCCTTCCTTCACATACTCTCTCTCTCTCTCTGTCTTACCTCCAATTCCATACCTGCGTCCTGCTTATCAGTCCTAGATATTTAAAACACACTACTTGTTCCAGCATTTTCCCATCCAGTCATACATTTAGATTTACCCTACGAGCATCTCTATTACACACCATCATGTTATTTTTATTGACATTCACCCTCAGCTTCCTCCTCCCACATACCACACCAAACTCTTTTACTGCTCACTGCAGCTTCTCCTCAGAATCCGCCAACAATGCTGTATCATTAGCAAACAGCAACTGATTCAACTCCCAATCTCCACCATTCTTTCCTACTAAACCCAATCATCTACCCATAGTTCTCATTTTCACCTCCCTCACCACACCGTCCATATATACTTAAACAACCACGGTGACATTACACAACCCTGCTGCAAGACCTACATTTACCTCAAACCATTCACTCAACTTGTTATGTCCTACTCTAACACAGCTCTGCTCTCTTCATAAAAAACTCTTGACTGCTCTTAACAAATATCCTCCAATTTCATAAATCCTTAGCACCTTCCACATTGCTTCTCGATCCAGACGATCATATGCTTTTTCCAAATCCATAGAAGCCCAAAATATATCCTTATTTTCCTCAAAATACTTTTTGTGTAGCTGTCTTACTGCAAAAATCTGATGCACGCACAGTCTTCCCCTCCTAAAACCTTCCTAAGTTGTATAAAATTGTCTAATGAAAGCCAAAATATACTGTCAAAATGCGTCATGGACTTCAACGGGTTAAGAAAGCCTTTTTTGGAGGGGTTGCCGTTTCTAAAAAAAAAAAAAAAAAATTGACGGCCGCCATTTTTCTTTCAAAGCACATTCTGAGACTTAAGATAGTCATATAAGCGCTTTTTATAGCTTGAAGCGGAACGCCGAAGGACGATCAGTGATGGATTCGTTCCTGTTGAGGATCAGGGGATGGTGTGTGAATAAGACAATTGCGATTTGTCGTCATCATTTTTTTTAGATACATAATTGAAATTTGGCATATCGATGGATGTAACCTACCGAAATTCCTGTGCCACGTGAAAGCCAAAACTGCATACCCAATGCCGACACTGGTTTAAAGGGAGATGGGTCGTTTTTCTGGATCCCCTTCTCCCTTATGTTTCGCTCCATTAGTTTTCAGATTTTAAGAGGTTTGTCCCATTAGTTTGTCGATTTTAAGACCTTTCGCCTCATTTATTTGTCAATATTTAGATCTTTCGTGCTATTTAGGTGTCGATTTTTTCCCTGGCGAACGGTAGTGAGCCTGTAATCCGGGACATTTTTCTACCGAAAAATGTACAAATTAATCTAGAAGGGGGATCTAGTGGATTTTTTTGTTTAAGTTTGATGGAGGTCTAGGTAGGAAACTAGAAAAATTGTAAAAATATACATAAATGAGCCAATAAATAAGACCATCACCCCTTAACCCCTTGAAGCTCTGACGCGTTTTAGCAGTATATTTTGTCTATCATTAGACGATTTTATGCAGCTTAGGAAGGTTCTGCGGGTATTAAAGGGGTAAAGACTTTCTCAATCAACCCTCTGACTACCATATACAGTACCCTTCCTAATCTGAATAAAATCGTCTAATAATTAACAGAAAACAAAACAGAAATGAGTATTGGAGCTTGAAAGGGTTAACGCATTGTAGCTCTTGATCCTTCAGTTTATGATCAGCAAGTTTTTTTTTTTTTTTTTTTTTTTTTCAAGCCCCCAATACATTTTTTTGGTCAAGCCCCCAATACATTTCGCATTTCTCCTGTATGTATAATTAATTACGCCCTCTTCCTTCCTCACCTGTGTGTGTGGTTTTTTTTTTTTTTTTTTTTTTTTTTGTTTTATTAATTCCACGGCGAGGAACAGAACTTAAGTGGCCAGTTGTACAGTCAAGAGGGTGAAACGTCTTAAAATATCCAAACTAATGGGTGAAAGTCTTAAAATCTCCAAACTAATAGGGTAAAACGTCTTAAAATGTCCAAATTAATGGTGTGAAATGTCTTAAAATATGCAAACTAATAGGGTGAAACGTCTTAAAATCTCCAAACTAATAGGGTGAAACGTCTTAAAATCTCCAAACTAATTGGGTGAAACGTCTTAAAATCTCCAAACTAATGGGGTGAAAAGTCTTAAAATCTCCAAACTAATGGGGTGAAACGTCTTAAAATCGCCCAAACTAATGGGGCGAAACAGAGGAGGTCCCAAAACACCCCCCTCGGCCCAAATGGGGCTAAAAGGGTAATACTGTAATCCATTGTACGCACGGAATTAATCCCCCAGCTCTCCGAGAGATTACATTTATATATACTGTATATGGCGTTAAGGGGGTAGTGCTGTATATGGCGTTAAGGGGGTAGTGCTGTATATGGCGTTAAGGGGGTAGTGCTGGGTTTTTTTTTGTTCTCCATATATTTATCTGTTAATATTTTTTTTAGTTTCCTCGCTAGACCTCCATCAAAGCTTAAGCAAACGCCTCCTAGACCCCCATTTAAGATAAATTTGTACATGTTTCGGACGGTTCCTCTTAAATTTCAGGCTCGCTTTCGCTCGCCAGTAAAAATATCGACACCTAAATGACACGAAAAGTCTTAATATTGATAAAGAAAAGGGGCGAAAGGTCTTAAAATCGCCAAACTAATGGGCTGAGCGTCATAAAATGTGAAAACTAGAGGGGCTAAGCATGAGGGAGAAGGGGGTCCAGAAAACTAGACCATCTCCCCTTAACCCTTACAGTACCGGTGCCGTCCTTTTAACTTTATCCTGGCTACTATTAGATGATTTTGTTGAGCTTAAAAAAGACCTCCAGCCATTAACAGGCTTCGAACTATTTCACTTGAACCTTTTTTACTACCGCAGATTCCTCCTTAACCCCTTCTGTACCGGTGACGTACTTTTCATTATATTCTGGAGACAATTGTATTCAGGTTTGGAAGGACGTCTATGCATTAAAACTCTACATACTATCTCAATTAATCCCTTTAGCTACTATATATTCTTGCTAAGCTTCATAAAATCGTCTAAATGTAGCTGAAATCAAATAAGAATGACGTTGCCGGTACAGACGGGGTTAACTGCACAAAATCGTCTAAATATAGCTAGAATAAAACTAAAAACACGTCGCCGGTACAGAAGGCGTCCATTCGTCTATCTATATATCTATAATATTAATCAGCCACATTCACCCTTTTTTATTTATTTTTTTAGCTGGGGGTGGCCGACTCGAAACAGTTCCCGAACAGGGACAACAAATAAATAAAATACAAATAATAATAATAATAATAATAATAATAATAATAGTAATAATAATAATAATAATGATGATGATGAACACAAAAAACATAACACAGGTTATATTTACGTATTTTTCCTGCAGCACTCATGGTTGAATAAATGGCGAAGGTATTATCTCTTTTATAACGAGTATTTATGGTAAACAGTCGCAAAATACAATGGAAAACGAATTACTCGTTTTGTTTATAGTTTGTATGATGTTTGAGTGTTAAGGGGACCCACCTCGGGTTTTTTCCCTCTCTCTCTCTCTCTCTCTGGGTTGTATCTAGTTGGCCACCTAAATACACGGAAGGTCTTGATATTGATAAAGAAATGGGACGAAAGGTTTTAAAATCTACAAACTAATGAGGCGAACGTCTTAAAATCTGAAAACTAATGGGGCTAAACATGAGTGAGAAGGGGGACCAGAAAAACAACCCATCTCCCCTTAACTGCATAAAACCGTGTAATGTAAGCCAGAATGTAAGATAACAAAGGGGTTAAAATGGATGTATTGGTATCGTATATATCCCTCAATGAACATAATAACAGGAAGGGCATAGTAAGCCCCTTCCCTGTGTTTAAGAATATCAACTTAAGGGAAGGGGCTTACTCTCCCCTTCCCTCACTGACTATGACCCCGGGAAGGTCATAGTAAGCCCCTTCCCTGTGTTTAAGAATATCAACTTAAGGGAAGGGGCTTACTCTCCCCTTCCCTCACTGACTATGACCCCGGGAAGGTCATAGTAAACCCCTTCCCTGTGTTTAAGAATATCAGCATAAGAGAAGGGGTTTACTCTCCCCTTCCTTCACTGATTATATACCAAGGAAGGTCATAGTTATCGCCTTCCCTGTGTTTAAGAATATCAGCATAAGGGAAGGGGCTTACTCTGCCCTTCCTTCACTGATTATATACCAAGGAAGGTCATAGTAAACCCCTTCCCTGTGTTTAAGAATATCAGCATAAGGGAAGGGGCTTACTCTCCCCTTCCTTCACTGATTATATGCCAAGAAAGGTCATAGTAAACCCCTTCCCTGTGTTTAAGATATGAACATCAGGGAAGGGGCTTCCTCTACCCTTCCTTCACTGACTATGACCCCGGGAAGGGTATAGTGAGTCCCTTCAACGTGTTTACAATATTAATTTATTGAATAATACAACAAATAATAACATCACAATAACATCACAATAACATCACAATAACACATAACAAAAGAATATACAAAATACTAACATCATATAACAAAATAATAACAAAATTATAACAAAATAACAACAAAAATACTTACAAAATAACCATATAATAACTACATAATAACCACATAATAACCACATAATAACCAAATAGCTAAATAATAACCACATAATAACCAATTGACCAAATAATAACTAAATAATAACCAAATAACAGCCAAATAAACAATGCTCTAACGTTTGTGAGGAAGGCTTATAGAACATTTCGTAATTCCAAATAGTGTTCGAATGTCAAAGTGGCTTCAGTCTTGTTAATTGTTGGTTAGTGGTGATCATATTTACAGCGGAAATTAATTAGGTTCAACGCACGATTTAATTATGTGTAATTACTTGGAGATTGTGTCACTCTTGTATTGAACAGTGAGATTGTGAAATATTACCGTGTGTGTGTGTGTGGGAGAAAGAGAGAGAGACAGAGAGTAAGAGTAAGAGAGAGAGAGAGAGTAAGAGAGGGAGAGAGAGAGAAAAAAACTGCATAAAAGCAGGCAGAGTTAAGATCAAATTCCTTTGCTTGATCCTAGGGGAATGAGGGAGAGAGAGAGAGTGTGTGTGTGTGTGTGTGTGAGAGAGATAGTGTGTGTTAAGTCTGTAATGTGTGTGTCTGTGTGTGCATTTATTTATTTATTTATTACGATGGAAATGCGTAACGTAGTTCTTAGTTTCACAATAACCATGAGCATTTGGAATAGTATTTACATAATTCCTAATACTACAAGAATTACTAATATTACAAAGGATGATATGCAATGACTGATGTGTTTCTGCAATGGAAATAAATAATTATGTATATATATATAAACAGTGTATCAAGCAATGGTTTAAGAAATATCCATATACTGATATGTTTGTACATATGAAATACATAGTTACATTTATAACTGAAAGACGTAATATTAATCTTATGTATCTTTATGTACTAGTGCAAAAACATAGGTCAGATAGTAGGGTCAGGCAAGTGTTAGATAAATGAATTATACGTATGATATGCATAGTACTTTTATACAGATAAAACATATATGATTAATTTTATAAGTGAAGACATTTGAAAATATCTTAAGGGAGCCCACCTCGCTTTTTTCTCTTTCTCTTCCTCTCTCTTAGGCTTATACCCATTCGGCCCCATTCAGCCTGCTGTTTTAAGACGTTTACTCCCATCCAGGTGTCAATATTTTCCTGACAAGCGGTAGCGAGCCAGCATATACTGTAAATATATTTGTTTTGAGAGCAAGCTAAATTTGTAAATTTTTCGATAGAAAAATTTCTCCGGTGAAGCCGGATTTCTCCATACAATGCTGGCTCGTTATCGCTCGCCAGGAAGAAATCGACACCTGGATGGGGATAAACGTCTTAAAACAGTTGACTGAATGGGGCCGAATGGATACAAGACAGGGAAAGAGAGAAAAGGAGAGAAAGATAAAACAAAAAAACGGTGACCCCCTTAACAATTGTGTACACTAAACACAACATGGGTCTCAGCTTCCGATTACAGTTAGCTGAAAAATATAGTCATTATTTTGTACAAAGCACATGTATATATAAATAAGGATTTCTGGACTGCATTAATGCTACCGCCAGGTATTTTATTCCACTTAGGAAGGATTGTATGGAGTAACACGGTTAAGGGGAAATGGGCTGTTTTTCTGATCCCCCTTCCTCATGTTTAGTCCCATTAATTTTGAGATTATAAGACGTTCGGCTCATTAGTTTGGCGATTTTAACATCTTTCACCCTATTTCCTTGTCAATTTTAAGACCTTTCGTGCCATTTAGGTGTCAATTTTATCCAGGCGAGCGATAGCGAGCCTGTAATTTTAAGGGGGAACCGGCCTTTGGCTGGGACATTTTTCTACCGAAAAATGTACAAATATATTCTGCAGGGGGATCTAGAGGGTGTTTTTTAAGATTGATGGAGGAAACTAAAAAAATAAATGAATACATAAAAAAAATAGCCACAATCCCCTCAAGGCTTGCATTGTTTAACCCCTTCACCACCATTACGAAATGGGCATCATGTTCGGGTTACCATTAGACGATTTGCTTTAGTTTGTAATCTACCGATGTGACTCAAATGGGTAAATACGACTTACAAAAACAAAACCCTCTTAGTAACATAGGTCCTTCTCAAACTGCATAAATCATCTCATTTTATCCCGAATCAAAGTTAAAAAGGCGTTATGTTGCTGAAGAGGGTTAATTGTATTCCGAGCATTATTACACGATTATATTAAGTTTAGAACGGATCTGTGAGAGGGTTAATTAAGATGTGTTTAACCCCTTAACCCTTTCGCTATTTAGACGCCATTTCTTTTTTCTTCAATTTATTCAGGCTACGATTAGACGCTTTCATTCAGATTTGGAAGGGTATTTGGAAATCAGAGGTTTAAGGGGAGATGTCCACTTGAGGGATTTTTTTCTTGACTCCTTTCTCCCTCGTGTTTAGCCCCATTGTTTTTCTAATTTTAAGACGTTTGCCCCATTATTTTGACTATTTTAAGAACTTTCAACCCATTTATGTCAATTTTAAAACCTTTCGTGCCATTTAGGTGTCGATTTTATCCTGGCGACCGATAGCGAGCCTGTAATTTAAGAGGAACCGGCTTTCAGCCGGGAATTTTTTTCTACCGAAAAATGTACAAATTTATCTTGAAAGGGGCTCAAGGGGGTGTAATCTTAAGCTTGAAGGATATCTAGGGACCAAACTAAAAACCTCCCCTTAATTGAGAGTCTTTACCCTTACAAATCCCACAGATCCTTCCCAAGCTGTTTAAAATCGTCTAATGGTGGTCCCATTAAACCATTAAGGGGGTAGTGCTTGTTTTTTGGCCTATGTATTTATTTATTAATGTATTTTTGAGTGTCCTTGCTAGACCTCCATCAAGCTTAAACAAACACCCTTAATCTTAAGATAAATGTGTAAATATTTCGGTTCCTTCTAATATTACAGGCTCGCTATCGCTCGCCAGGAAAAAGTCGACACCTAAATGGCACGAAAGGTCTGAATATTGACAAAGAAATGGAGCGAAAGGTCTCAAAATCGCCAAACTAATGGAACGAACGTCCTAAAATCTCAAAACTAATATGCTAAACATGAGGGAGAAGGGGGCTAGTAAAAGCGACACCTCCCCTTAAAACGCGTCATATCCTCAAGGAGTTTACAGAGTGGAGCAAAAAAAAAAAAAAAAAAAAAAAAAAAAAAAAATCCAGAACCTATAAATAAGATCTTCGGTACCAGTTAGAGTTTTTGTACAGAAAATACAAATATATCTTCAGTACCCTGTAGAATGTATTATGTATAAAGATAGATTAAGCTAGATTAATAACGTGGCTTTGTAAATAGTGTGCTGATACTATGAACTGTTATTATGTGGATACATAGCATTTCTTTTTCAATTTAATATGTAGAATGACAAATATATACTGTATATTATATCATTATTCATTATATTAAGTATGGCTCTTGGTATTATGTTTAAACACATATTTTGCAGAAATAACTTATTGTTATTATTATTGTTATTATTATTTTAATTATTATTAGTAGTAGTAGTAGTAGTAGTAGTAGTAGTATCTAACTTATTATTATTAGTACTGGTATGAGTATTATATTAATATAGTTTTTATATGCAATTAGTTGTTTGTAAATTAATAAACAGACTCGATATTTACTGTCAAAATGATGTACAGGTATATCAGATAATTGAAAATGTATTGAAAACTAGAAGTCAATGTTTAAAGCTACGTTGATTGAATTGTAAATGGTTGAACAGTTTATGTAAATGATAATATTAATGTGTATTTTGTACTGTTGTGCCCTCTCTACCTGACGCCTGAGCGGTTTAACCCTTTCGAGAGACGATGACGCACTTCTTTTCGGTGTTCTGGCTATCATTAGACGATTTTATTCAGATTTGGAAAGGTGGATGGAAGGCAGAGGGTTCATTGAGATAGTCTTTACCCTTATCATTCCCACAGATCCTTCATAAGCTGAATAAAATCGTCTAATGATAGCCAGGATAAACTGTCAAAATGCGTGATAATCTTCAAAGGGTTAACACGTTGAATATAAACACCCTATGAGGAGGAGCACATTATAAGACGACTTTTTTCTTATAGCTTCACCAGGCTAATCTGTCAATAAAGTGCTACTCCTCATATGGTGTTCATACAGATTATAGATTCTGTCAACTTTTCTGTGTTCATTTTTTATCAATCGGTTTAAGACGTGTTCTGATTAAGATATATTTCGCTTAACACGTGTTCTGCTGATTAACATGTGTTCAGTTTAACACATGTATTGTTTAACACGTGTTATGCTTAACATGTGTTCTACTGATTAACGTGTATTCTGCATCATAAATTCTGCACTCTACAGTAATATTTTGAATGCAATTGTAACAACTGATGTGCAGTTAAGTGTCATAACAAATGTGTATATATATATATATATATATATATATATATATATATATATATATATACAGTATATACTGTATATATATACTGTATATATACTGTGTATATTTATATATATATATACAGTATATATATTATATATATATATATATATATATATATATATATATATATATATATATATATATAGTGTATATATAATTATATATATATATACAGTATATATACACTTAGTTGAACCATTAAGTCAAATATTAAACATAAATGTATGCCAGTTTTGTTATAAGTGGACACAAAATCTGTACAGAGGGTCCAGAATCCTAACCTATAGCCTGTGACCTGTTCTAACATTTAACATTTGTCTTAGTTTGAGTCTAAATTTCTTAACGTTCTACTAACATTCATCACTTATTATAGTTTGATTCTAAATTTCTTAACGTTCTACTAACATTCATCACTTATTATAGTTTGATTCTAAATGTATTAACATTCTAATATTTAACATTTAGCTTAGTTTCGATTTGAAACATTTGATAACCCTCTGAAGACTAGGACGCATTTTGACAGTTTATTCTGGTTATCATTAGACGATTTCATACAACTTAGGAAGGATTTGTGGGAATTAAAAGGGTAAAGACTATGTTGAGAGAGAGAAGTATCCTGACCAGGATTCGAACCCACTCACTCCATGTATATTTGGGAGTGGGTTAGAATATCAGAATGGGTCAGGATACCTCTCTCCCAAACCTGTCGTACAATATCATTGGGTAAAGATTATCTCAACTAATCCTCTGACTTCCCAATATAAATTACATAAAATCGTCTAACTTGAGCCAGAATCAAAGGTGAGAAGGCGTGCTGAAGGGGTTAAGATTCCTTCTAGCTTGAAAGTCACGAGGGGTTAAGGGGGATGGGCTTATATATTTCCTCATTTATGTATCTTTTTATATTGTTTTTAGTTTCCTCCCGAGACCTTCGTCAAGCTAAAGAACCCAGACCCTAGACCCTCCTTCAAGATAAATTTGTATATTTTTCGATAGAAAAATGTCTCCCGGCCAAAGGCCGGTTCCTCTTAAATTACAGGCTCGCTATCGGTCGCCAGGAAAAGGCGACACCTTAATGACACGAAAAGTCTTAATATTGACAAAGAAATGGAGCGAAAGATCTTAAAATCGCCAAAAGAATGGGCCGAACGTCATCAAATCTGAAAACTAATGGGGCTAAACATGAGGAAGAAGGGGGACACGAAAAACGACCCATCTCCCCTTTATTGCTTGTTCCAACACCTGTCCTAATAACCTTCGCTGTATACCTATACCTGTATAGTAATCTTCCTCCTTAACCCTTTCTGTACCAGCGACGTCTGTTATATTCCATTCTAGGACTGATTTTATGTAGCTTAGGAAGGCTATGTGGTAGTTTATGGGGTTGATTGAGAGAGTTCGAAGACATATTATTGCTAGAGGTCCTTGCTAAGCTGAATAAAATCGATAAATAATAGTCAGAATAAAATCAAACAGATGTCGACGGAATAGAAGGGGTTAAAACATCTGTCTGTCTGTGTATTGAGTATATAAATATATATGGGTATGTTGTACTGGTGGTTTGGATCTATCCTTGTAGTACTCCTTCCCTCTCTCACTCTCTCTCTCTCTCACTCTCATACTCTCTCTCTCTCTCACTCTCTCTCTCTCTCTGTATTGAGTATATAAATATATATGGATATGTTGTACTGGTGGTTTGGTTTTATCCTTGTAGTACTCCTCCCCTCCCCCCCCCCCCTCTCTCTCTATATATATATATATATATATATATATATATTTTTTTTTTTTTTTTTTTTTTTTTTTTTTTCTTTCAGGCAGGTGAGATTAAAATAATAGGCACAGTTTGCATTATTGAGTTTTTTATTGATACTCTCAATTTTTCGTATAGTTTTTCTGGTATTTTCAGGAAGTTGGTAAAGGAGGTTTGCAAATGGTTCCGACATATATATATATATACATACATCTGCTCTCAGCCGGAATTGGAACCACGGATAGTCATTACGAGAGTTTATGCTTTAATCAACTACACCACGGCGTGATGAAGAAAAGTTAACCATTTTCTGTGTATTAGGGAAATGGATGCCTCCTAATTGGAGAAAGCATTCCATTCCATACCAAGTCGTAGGACCCATATTCCAGAGTACCAAACAGGGATTTTACAACTACTCCCACGGAACTTGGGTTGAAGTGATTTATTTAATTCTCCACGAGCTGACCAGGGATGTATATTATTATTAAGTGTATCTCACAAATACACATGAGCTACATTAATTATTTTACTCTCAGCCGGGATTCGAACAACGGACTTAATATAAATTTCGTGTATACACACACACATAAACACACACACACACACACACACACACACACACACACGTCAATATGACACACCACACCTATATATATTACACCCACAAACATACACACATACCCCCAGACACACACACACACACACAAACACCCTTGCATACCATCTAGAATTTAACGCCAAAGTTGGGCGAGTTAACAGTATGCAAATCAAACCCATTTTACATCGTACGGCCGCCATGTTGAATACATCTAGGTCTCCTATGTACACTATAGTCTGTTTATTTTCGGCTGAGGGTAAATTGCCATGTCCTCATGATTGCTCGGCTACTACGGAGATTTTGTACCGAAATCTATTGGTATTAATAAATGTTTGATAATTATATGACACGGAGACATAGTAGTTATATATCTTTCCATTATATGACACGGAGACATAGTAGTTATATATCTTTCCATTATATGACACGGAGACATAGTAGTTATATATCTTTCCATTAAATGTTTGATAATTATATGACACGGAGACATAGTAGTTATATATCTTTCCATTATATGACACGGAGACATAGTAGTTATATATCTTTCCATTATATGACACGGAGACATAGTAGTTATATATCTTTCCATTATATGACACGGAGACATAGTAGTTATATATCTTTCCATTATATGACACGGAGACATAGTAGTTATATATCTTTCCATTATATGACACGGAGACATAGTAGTTATATATCTTTCCATTATATGACACGGAGACATAGTAGTTATATATCTTTCCATTATATGACACGGAGACATAGTAGTTATATATCTTTCCATTATATGACACGGAGACATAGTAGTTATATATCTTTCCATTATATGACACGGAGACATAGTAGTTATATATCTTTCCATTATATGACACGGAGACATAGTAGTTATATATCTTTCCATTATATGACACGGAGACATAGTAGTTATATATCTTTCCATTAAATGTTTGATAATTATATGACACGGAGACATAGTAGTTATATATCTTTCCATTATATGACACGGAGACATAGTAGTTATATATCTTTCCATTATATGACACGGAGACATAGTAGTTATATATCTTTCCATTATATGACACGGAGACATAGTAGTTATATATCTTTCCATTAAATGTTTGATAATTATATGACACGGAGACATAGTAGTTATATATCTTTCCATTATATGACACGGAGACATAGTAGTTATATATCTTTCCATTATATGACACGGAGACATAGTAGTTATATATCTTTCCATTATATGACACGGAGACATAGTAGTTATATATCTTTCCATTATATGACACGGAGACATAGTAGTTATATATCTTTCCATTATATGACACGGAGACATAGTAGTTATATATCTTTCCATTATATGACACGGAGACATAGTAGTTATATATCTTTCCATTATATGACACGGAGACATAGTAGTTATATATCTTTCCATTAAATGTTTGATAATTATATGACACGGAGACATAGTAGTTATATATCTTTCCATTATATGACACGGAGACATAGTAGTTATATATCTTTCCATTATATGACACGGAGACATAGTAGTTATATATCTTTCCATTATATGACACGGAGACATAGTAGTTATATATCTTTCCATTAAATGTTTGATAATTATATGACACGGAGACATAGTAGTTATATATCTTTCCATTATATGACACGGAGACATAGTAGTTATATATCTTTCCATTATATGACACGGAGACATAGTAGTTATATATCTTTCCATTAAATGTTTGATAATTATATGACACGGAGACATAGTAGTTATATATCTTTCCATTATATGACACGGAGACATAGTAGTTATATATCTTTCCATTATATGACACGGAGACATAGTAGTTATATATCTTTCCATTATATGACACGGAGACATAGTAGTTATATATCTTTCCATTATATGACACGGAGACATAGTAGTTATACATCTTTCCATTATATGACACGGAGACATAGTAGTTATATCTTTCCATTATATGACACGGAGACATAGTAGTTATATATCTTTCCATTATATGACACGGAGACATAGTAGTTATATATCTTTCCATTAAATGTTTGATAATTATATGACACGGAGACATAGTAGTTATATATCTTTCCATTATATGACACGGAGACATAGTAGTTATATATCTTTCCATTATATGACACGGAGACATAGTAGTTATATCTTTCCATTATATGACACGGAGACATAGTAGTTATATATCTTTCCATTAAATGTTTGATAATTATATGACACGGAGACATAGTAGTTATATCTTTCCATTATATGACACGGAGACATAGTAGTTATATATCTTTCCATTATATGACACGGAGACATAGTAGTTATATATCTTTCCATTAAATGTTTGATAATTATATGACACGGAGACATAGTAGTTATATATCTTTCCATTATATGACACGGAGACATAGTAGTTATATATCTTTCCATTATATGACACGGAGACATAGTAGTTATATATCTTTCCATTAAATGTTTGATAATTATATGACACGGAGACATAGTAGTTATATATCTTTCCATTATATGACACGGAGACATAGTAGTTATATATCTTTCCATTATATGACACGGAGACATAGTAGTTATATATCTTTCCATTATATGACTCGGAGACATAGTAGTTATATATCTTTCCATTATATGACACGGAGACATAGTAGTTATATATCTTTCCATTAAATGTTTGATAATTATATGACACGGAGACATAGTAGTTATATATCTTTCCATTATATGACACGGAGACATAGTAGTTATATATCTTTCCATTATATGACACGGAGACATAGTAGTTATATATCTTTCCATTAAATGTTTGATAATTATATGACACGGAGACATAGTAGTTATATATCTTTCCATTAAATGTTTGATAATTATATGACACGGAGACATAGTAGTTATATCTTTCCATTATATGACACGGAGACATAGTAGTTATATATCTTTCCATTATATGACACGGAGACATAGTAGTTATATATCTTTCCATTATATGACACGGAGACATAGTAGTTATATATCTTTCCATTAAATGTTTGATAATTATATGACACGGAGACATAGTAGTTATATATCTTTCCATTATATGACACGGAGACATAGTAGTTATATATCTTTCCATTATATGACACGGAGACATAGTAGTTATATATCTTTCCATTATATGACACGGAGACATAGTAGTTATATATCTTTCCATTAAATGTTTGATAATTATATGACACGGAGACATAGTAGTTATATATCTTTCCATTATATGACACGGAGACATAGTAGTTATATATCTTTCCATTAAATGTTTGATAATTATATGACACGGAGACATAGTAGTTATATATCTTTCCATTATATGACACGGAGACATAGTAGTTATATATCTTTCCATTATATGACACGGAGACATAGTAGTTATATATCTTTCCATTAAATGTTTGATAATTATATGACACGGAGACATAGTAGTTATATATCTTTCCATTATATGACACGGAGACATAGTAGTTATATATCTTTCCATTAAAGTTTGATAATTATATGACACGGAGACATAGTAGTTATATATCTTTCCATTATATGACACGGAGACATAGTAGTTATATATCTTTCCATTAAATGTTTGA
The DNA here is from genome assembly GCA_032716605.1 of Paralithodes platypus. Lineage (NCBI taxonomy): Eukaryota > Metazoa > Arthropoda > Malacostraca > Decapoda > Lithodidae > Paralithodes > Paralithodes platypus. The sequence continues at coordinate 35,968,365 of CM064484.1, forward strand.
TAATGACACGGAGACATAGTAGTTATATATCTTTCCATTATATGACACGGAGACATAGTAGTTATATATCTTTCCATTATATGACACGGAGACTAGTGTTATATATCTTTCCATTATATGACACGGAGACATAGTAGTTATATATCTTTCCATTATATGACACGGAGACATAGTAGTTATATATCTTTCCATTATATGACACGGAGACATAGTAGTTATATATCTTTCCATTATATGACACGGAGACATAGTAGTTATATATCTTTCCATTATATGACACGGAGACATAGTAGTTATATATCTTTCCATTAAATGTTTGATAATTATATGACACGGAGACATAGTAGTTATATATCTTTCCATTATATGACACGGAGACATAGTAGTTATATCTTTCCATTATATGACACGGAGAGATAGTAGTTATATATCTTTCCATTATATGACACGGAGACATAGTAGTTATATATCTTTCCATTAATGTTTGATAATTATATGACACGGAGACATAGTAGTATATATCTTTCCATTATATGACACGGAGACATAGTAGTTATATATCTTTCCATTATATGACACGGAGACATAGTAGTTATATATCTTTCCATTATATGACACGGAGACATAGTAGTTATATATCTTTCCATTAAATGTTTGATAATTATATGACACGGAGACATAGTAGTTATATATCTTTCCATTATATGACACGGAGACATAGTAGTTATATATCTTTCCATTATATGACACGGAGACATAGTAGTTATATATCTTTCCATTATATGACACGGAGACATAGTAGTTATATATCTTTCCATTATATAATTATATGACACGGAGACATAGTAGTTATATATCTTTCCATTATATGACACGGAGACATAGTAGTTATATATCTTTCCATTATATGACACGGAGACATAGTAGTTATATATCTTTCCATTATATGACACGGAGACATAGTAGTTATATATCTTTCCATTATATGACACGGAGACATAGTAGTTATATATCTTTCCATTAAATGTTTGATAATTATATGACACGGAGACATAGTAGTTATATATCTTTCCATTATATGACACGGAGACATAGTAGTTATATTCTTTCCATTATATGACACGGAGACATAGTAGTTATATATCTTTCCATTATATGACACGGAGACATAGTAGTTATATATCTTTCCATTAAATGTTTGATAATTATATGACACGGAGACATAGTAGTTATATATCTTTCCATTATATGACACGGAGACATAGTAGTTATATATCTTTCCATTATATGACACGGAGACATAGTAGTTATATATCTTTCCATTATATGACACGGAAACATAGTAGTTATATATCTTTCCATTATATGACACGGAGACATAGTAGTTATATATCTTTCCATTAAATGTTTGATAATTATATGACACGGAGACATAGTAGTTATATATCTTTCCATTATATGACACGGAGACATAGTAGTTATATATCTTTCCATTATATGACACGGAGACATAGTAGTTATATATCTTTCCATTATATGACACGGAGACATAGTAGTTATATATCTTTCCATTATATGACACGGAGACATAGTAGTTATATATCTTTCCATTAAATGTTTGATAATTATATGACACGGAGACATAGTAGTTATATATCTTTCCATTATATGACACGGAGACATAGTAGTTATATATCTTTCCATTATATGACACGGAGACATAGTAGTTATATATCTTTCCATTATATGACACGGAGACATAGTAGTTATATATCTTTCCATTAAATCTCCAGATATCAGTTGCTAAGGGGATCAATTTACCATCAGCTGGACAACAATATAAACTATAGGATGCCATAGTCTCTAGCCCACTCATAGATATTCCTGGAAGTCACCTATTTATAATTATGGAAGTATAGCTCTGGACACAAATGAATGAATATCATTTTCTATACATCAACTACAAAACTATACATAGTATTTATTGAATGGCAAGTTATATCCAAAAATCAATCCATATAGTAATAATAGCATACAGAAAATCATAGAGGGTCCAGCAATGTTGATGAGTGGGGTAGAACCTATGGTATCCGAGTGTACCGTCTTGGACCCATTCATTATAACCATACACCCATTTATATCTTAACACCTTCTGAACCGACGTTTTTTTTTTTTTTTTTTTTTTTTTTTTTTTTTTTTATTCTAGCTATATTTAGACACTTGTGTGCAGTTGAAGAAGGATCTGTGGTAGTTATTTAAAATAGGACCTCAGAGGCTATCAACCCCTCTGGATTATTAAGCCAACACACTGTAAGTCAAGAATAGCGTCAGGACTGGAGCCCCTTTTCGAGAGCTCCAGTATCTCTGTGGTAGTAAAAAGAGTTACAAGGAATAATTAATATCTCACAGACCTTGCGGTCCATTCCGAGGAGATACTCTAAGTGGAAGGAGAGATACTGTTTTGTGCACTACACTCATTACAGAGTGTGTAAAATACTATCTACTCTCTTCTTGAACTGCTCTACTAAAAAATAACTGTTTACAATTACCGAGGGAATTTTGTTCCAGGTAGAACATATTTGTATGTGAAAAGGTTTCCATAAATACTAGTGCTAAACCATTTCAATTCTAATTTCCAGCCATGGTGACGTGTTGTATTCGTATTGAGGCTAAACATTTTGCTATAATCCACATTATCAAACCCATTAAGTATTATAAAAACTTCAATGAGCTGACCTCATAGTCTGCGTGTCTCCAACGGAAAGAGATCGTGAGCTCTCAACCAGTACTCATAGCTCAGTCTTCGATTTGTAGCCCTAGCTTGTACTCTTTCCAGTCGCTCTATATCTTTCCGGAGTGCTGGAGACCAGAATTGAACAGTATACTCCAGGAGAGGCCGTATCAGAGCGTTGTAAAGTGTGAAGATTATTTCCTTATTTCTATACTTAAATTGCCTCTTAATATTGCCCAATAATTTCTGAGCTTTCTTATAGTTAAGTGAGATATTTCGAACCCTGCTTTAATAGTAGCCAGAGTAAAGTTAAAAGGACGGCACCGGAACTGAATGGTTTAAACCCCTTTATAGCCAAATTGTGAAACACCTGAGATAACATAAAGTGTTATAACATAAAGTGGTATATGCCAGAGTATTAAAAGAGGTATATGCCAGAGTATTAAAAGAATGCAGAGATGAGTTAAGTTACCCATTAACATTTCTTTTTAACAATTCATTAGAAACAGGTATAGTTCCAGAAGCTTGGAAGCTTGCAAATGTAGTTCCGATTTTCAAAAAAGGTGATAAATCAATAGCATCCAATTACCGTCCCATTAGTCTCACTTCAATCATAGGAAAGCTACTAGAGTCAATTATTGCTAGGAAAATGAGAAACCACTTAGAAACATTTAACTTAATCAATTCTTCTCAGCATGGATTCACTCAGGGACGTTCTTGCCTTACTAATTTGCTTAGTTTTTTCTCAGAGGTATATGAAGCAGTAGATAATGACAAGGCATACGATATTATATATTTAGATTTCAGTAAAGCTTTCGACAGAGTCCCTCATGAGAGATTGATGAGAAAGGTTGAGGCACATGGAATAGGTGGGGCGTTGTTGGGATGGATTAGGTCATGGCTAATTGGTAGGAAACAGAGAGTCAGCATAAATGGTACCAAGTCAGAGTGGGGAGCAGTCAAAAGTGGTGTCCCCCAGGGATCGGTATTAGGTCCCCTGTTGTTTCTTATATACATAAATGACCTAGATTTAGGTATAACTAGTAGGATAAGTAAATTCGCAGACGATACTAAAATGGGGAGATCAATTGATTCAGATAGCGATATAGAGTGCCTCCAAAGGGATCTAGATACCTTACATGAATGGTCAGTAAATTGGCAGATGAAGTTTAACATTGACAAATGCAAGGTATTAAAGATAGGGAAGATGCAAACAAATGTTAAATATAAACTAGCTAATTTAGAATTAGAAAATTCAGACTGCGAGAAAGATCTAGGTGTGTTTGTTAGCAATGATTTGAAGCCTAGAAAACAGTGTATAGGCGTTCGTAATAAGGCAAACAGGATTCTCGGGTTCATCTCTAGGAGTGTGAGTAACAGAACTGCTGATGTTATCTTAAAACTTTACTTGTCATTAGTGAGACCCCATATGGATTATGCTGTCCAATTTTGGTGTCCTTATTACAGAATGGACATAGATTCATTGGAGAGAGTACAGCGTAGAATGACAAAAATGATCCATAATATTAGAAATCTTCCGTATGAAGAAAGGTTGAAGAATTTAGGCTTACATTCGTTAGAGAGACGCAGAGTTAGAGGGGATATGATAGAGGTGTTCAAGTGGGTTAGTGGGATTAACAAAGGGGACATGACAAATGTACTAAAGCTCAGTGATAGCGAAAGAACTCGTACCAATGGTTTCAAATTAGATAAATTTCGTTTCAGAAAAGATATAGGCAAATATTGGTTTGGTAACAGAGTTGTAGATGGGTGGAATGGACTACCAAGTGCTATAGTGGGATCTAAAACTGTAGGGAGCTTTAAGATAAAATTGGATAAGCATATGGACGAGAGGGGTTGGGTGTGAAGGGGGATCAGCCGGGTTGGGCCAATCAGCGCTCTGCAGACCCCCATAATCCTGCGTTAATCTCTAACCGTTTTGGTAAGATGATCCTCAGGGTATTAGAGTGTTGAGCCTATAATTGGGCTTTGTAATTGATTTGGGGTTGTGTGGGACAGGGATCTGCCTTGCTTAGGCCAATCGGCTTTCTGCAGACTCCCATTTTCTTATGTTCTTATAAACATCTGTATTATCTGGTTCAGGTTCGATATAGTTTCAAATGCGTCAGTAGCTATCATGGCCCACGAGTTTGCTTTTAGGCAGTCAGTGTTCAATTAGATAGACGTTCCCCCTTATTACTTTGGCGAATTAAAGACCTTTCGCCCCATTTCTTTGTCTATATTACGATATTTGGGTCCATTTAGATGTCAATTTTTCCTGGCGAGTGATAGCGGACCGGTAATTTAAGAAGAATTCGGACACATTTTTCTACAGAAAACTGTACAAATATATTGCGAAGGGGCATGAAAATCAAGCTCCCGAAAATAAATAGTAGGCTATGCGCTTAACAAAATCAATAAAGAATATGCCATAAGAAATAATTATAAAGGTGTCATATAATACTGAAATAGTAAACCAGTATTATTATTATTATTATAGAAGGGGAGGGGTTTATTATTATTGAAGGGGAGGGGTTTATTATTATTGAAGGGAAGGGGTTTATTATTATTGAAGGGGAGGGGTTTATTATTATTGAAGAGGAGGGGTTTATTATTATTGAAGGGGAGGGGTTTATTATTATTGAAGGGAAGGGGTTTATTATTATTGAAGGGGAGGGGTTTATTATTATTGAAGAGGAGGGGTTTATTATTATTGAAGGGGAGGGGTTTGTAATTGAAGGGGAGGGGTTTGTTATTGAAGGGGAGGGGTTTGTTATTGAAGGGGAGGGGTTTGTTATTGAAGGGGAGGGGTTTATTATTATTGAAGGGGAGGGGTTTATTATTATTGAAGGGGAGGGGTTTATTATTATTGAAGGGGAGGGGAGGGGTTTATTATTATTTTGTCTGTAATTTCAATCATTTATCTATTATTATTTTCATATATATTTTATTTAAATGCTCCCAAAACGTAAACAAACAAAAACACTCTCCCACCCTTTCGAGATGAATGTGTAGGACTACATAGTGTGGTAGATAAAAAGTTCAGACCAAAGGCCGGTCCCTCCTATATTACAGGCTCGTTATCGCTCGCCAGAAAGAAATCGACACCTAAATGGCACGAAAGGTCTTAAAATATACAAAAAACATGGGGTGAAACGTCATAGAATCGTCAAACTTACATTTCAAACTGGCTTTCTATTGTTCAAGGTTACCATCACTCTACCCATCGACGGCCCCGGCAAGTGATGGCCGTCTTTCAGAAGCGCTAAATGGATCGCGCAACTTTCACCCAAATTAACATAAATTCTGCTAATATTTCCCTCACGCGGATTTAAAAAGCGACGACCGATAAAGTTTTGGGGGAAAGGGGGGGATAAATGGTCGACATGGATTTTGGCTGCCTGTTTATATAGACAAATTAATTTAGGGCGTAGAAAAAATACAGCCCCCCCCCCCCACATACAGAAGAGAGAGAGAGAGAGATAATTGTACTGTACTTAGTTTAAAAGAAACTCTGTAGATATTCGGCCCCAGGGCTGCAGTTGAACAATCAACCAATAGTTTATTTTACACACACACACACGCACGCACGCACCCAAACACATACACGCTTACAAACATACGCGCACGCGCGCGCGCGCGCGAACTTTTCGCTATGTCTAAAACGAAAACCTATCAATAATCGACTTTGTTGTTGTTGCAAATGTTGTTGTTGTTGTTGTTGTTGTTCTTCTTCTTCTTCTTCTTGGGGATGCTAGGTATCTAGTTGCCTGTAGAACCGCCGAGCTGTATTGTATACGGTATGTTGACTTTGGTGTTATATATTTGGATTCTCTGACTTAGGGTTTGGCCTTGGGAAGGGCTTATATTAAACTTTGTCCTCCTTAAAGTTTCCATATATATTTTGTTAGGAAAGGAGACTGTACATAGTGGTCAGTAAAACGTGGTAGAGTCCTATTTGTGTATTTTATGCTAATACATATAAGAGTTCAACGTAGAGTTACCAAAATGATGCCGTGTTTGAGGAACAAACCATATGAGGAGCGTCTTTAAGAATTTAATATTTTTCCGCTAATACAGCGGAAATTTTGAGGTGACTTAATTCAAGCTTTCAAGATCATCAAATGACCAAAGGCATCGACAATTTGAACTGCAGTAAGTACTTCACAATCGACCAGTCAAATTATACAAGGGGAAATGGTTACACAATCATTGGGAAATCATTTAACTCGCACGAATCTAAGAACTTCTTCTTTAAGGGGGTAGTACTCGCTTTTTCTGGACCCCCTTCTCCCTCATGTTTAGCATATTAGTGTTAAGGTTTTAAGACGTTCGCTGTTAGTTTGGCGATTTTGAGACCTTTCGCCTCAATTTTGTTGTCAATATTAAGACCTTTCGTGCCCTTTAGGTGTTGATTTTTTCCTGGCGACCGATTGCGAGCCTCAAATTTTAGAAGGAACCAGCCTTCGGCCGGGACATTTTTCTACCGAAAAATGTACAAATTTATCTTGAAAGGGGGTCTAGAGGGTGTTTTTCTACGCTTGATGGAGGTCTAGCGAGGAAACTCAAAAGTAAATTAATAAATATATATATAGACCAAAAACCAAGCACAACCCCCTTAAAGTTCGCCAAGACAAACACCTTGCCCTAAACCCATGGATGACTGCATTTGTAAATAAATAAATAATTTCCTTAGTACTGTATTGTTATTTCATCAACCTAATTGAATTCACACTTTATCATATCCTGTCTGAGAAACTGTTGGGCGCTTAACACAGCAGTAACTTAGAGAACAAGTAACCTCGAGTGGTCGCAAGACATGTTGTTGCTTGATTTCCTTTGTATTCCGTTGTATAATCTACTTCTAGACCGTGTGCAAATCTATTTCTAGAGGGGTGAGGCGAACAGTCAGGTAAAAATACAGTTTAACCCCCAAAAAATTGCTACAAAAGGTTTCTCAACTGATTCTGGTAGGTTTTAGTGTACTTTTTAACATACTAAAAGTTTACCAAAGTAGGACCCCCGGAAAAGTTTTTTTTTCAAGATGGCGTCCAAGATGGCCGCCGAAACCTCTTAATGATCATAACTATGTAACTATCAACTCAAATTTGATGATCTTGGTGTCTATCCCTAGGTTCTTTGGGGCAAAGAACACATTAAGATCATAAAAAATGATGTTGGCCTATTATGTAACACAAAAATCCAATATGGCGTCAAAAATGGCCGCCAACACCTCCAAATGACCGCAAGTCCATAACTATTGACTCAAATTTGATGATCTTGATGTCTATCCCCAGTTTTTTTGGGGCAAGGAACACATTAAGACCATTAAAAATGAAAGTGGGCCATTATCTAACAAGTAAGTCCAATATGGTGTCCAACATGGCACTACCATGTGACCAACGTTTCAGTCTAATTTGATTAAACTTGGGTCTAGATCTATCCCCTGGTTTGGGGGGACAAGGAACACATTCTAACCATTTTTATATCACATAGCTGAAAAAAATGGAAACTGGGTAAGTTAAGATTTTTGGCTGCAGTGGCTTTCCATATTTTCAGTGCTGCTTGTTCTGAGGTTTTGATCCAACTCGAGACAGTAACGGAGAAGAAGAAATCTGAACTTGCTCAGACCTCAAAGACCAGCCAGTTGTGGCTGAATTATCAGCGTATGGTTGGCATGGCAAGAATGTTGATCAAGGCGGATCGTACTGGGTCTTGGTTGATGCATTTGCAGGCAGTGTCCAATTGCCTAACTGTCTTTGCTGCAGCTGGGCACTTCAATTACCTGCGATCTGCTCATTACTACCTGCAGCAAATGAGCAACCTGGAGGAAAAGCACCCAGACGTTTATCGAAAGTTCCTTGATGGTTTTCACGTTGTTCGTAGGAGCAATCAGTGCTGGGCAGGGCTTATTAGTGATCTTGTCATTGAACAAACGTTGATGAGGTCTCTAAAGAGCACTGGTGGTCTAACTCGCGGCAGTGGGATGACTGAGGACATGCGAAACCTTTGGACCTTATCTGCACCTGTAACATCCGAGTACAACAGTGCGATGCAGGATTTCACAAACCTAACCTATACTACAAGTCCGCAACACAAAGACTCAACTGAGGCTCGCATCAAAAGAGATGCATCTGATCTCGAGAAAATTTGGATAAAGCTTGCAGCCTGCTCACCCTTCACATCTGATCCTACTCTGAGAAACATTGTCAACGGGATAGTGGCTGGGCCAGATGTGAATGTACATGACTTTGAATCGGATGGGAACAAGATCATTGAAGATATAATCGGAAAGTCTGCATTTACTTACAAATTCAAGCGGAAAGACAGAGCCCAAACCCTTGGGAATATCTCTGCTGTGAAGATTGCTCCTGATCGTACCATTGATCCTGCCCTTCTGTTCCAGCGTTTCCTTGTGGTGTCAAGGTCAGGAGATCTTTCCCTTGAAGAGGTTTTGACGTATGAACTAAGCCCCTACCCTTCAGCCCTCTTTGAGACCAGGAACATTCTTCGAAAAGTAGACAAACCTCAGCTTGCTCAGGCAATTCGAGACCATGCTGCGGACTTATCAAATGAGGCTGTGATGAACTCTATTCCTAAAACAGATTGTTACGTGCTTGATGGTGGCTCTTTGCTCCATCGTTTACCGTGGAAGAAAGGCGACTCATATAATGCAATAGCTGAGTCTTATGCAGACTTCACTGTGAGACATTACGGACAAGCGACAGTGGTGTTCGATGGCTATGGTGAAGGTCCCTCCATAAAAGACAACACACATCAGAGACGAGGAAAAAACCTGCACCCTATTGTTAGTTTCACTGCAGAAACAGAGTTTTCAGGCAAAAAGGAGGACTTTTTGTCTCGTGACAAAAACAAGGCAGACATGATTGCTCTCATCAGCACAGCACTAACTAAAAGGGGATGCCATGTCATTCAGTCACCAGGGGATGCAGACGTTGATATCGTTAAGGCAACTGTTGAACGATCCCGTCATTGCACCACAACGTTGGTCGGTGAGGATACAGATTTGCTGATCTTGCTCCTTCATTACTCCAGAACAGACAATGAAATCATCTACTTCCGTTCTGACGCAAACAAGCAGTCAAAAGAACACAGAGTGTATAACATTAACCTGTTGAAAGAAACTTTAGGAGACGATGTGTGCAATGAGTTGCTCTTTGTACATGCCTACTCAGGCTGTGATTCAACTTCAAGGATTTTCGTCATCGGAAAAAAGTCAGCCTTCCGGAAATTAGTGAAATCTGATCCTGTCCTAGTGCATTCATCCTTCAAAACAAATCTCAAGAGGACATATCAGATCTTGGCAAAGACCTGATGGTTGATCTCTTTGGTGGCAAGTCTAATGATACGCTATCATCACTGCGCCATATCATTTTCACCAAGAAAGTGGCAACTGCTCAAGCATTTGTCACTCCTGAACGGCTTCCCCCAACATCACCTGCAACAAGATTCCATAGCCAACGTGTGTACTTTCAAATTATGGTATGGATGGGGATGGCAAATGAAAAGAACCCAACTGAATGGGGATGGAAACAGGAAAATGATCAGTTAATTCCAATTATGACCCAAAACAATGCTGCGCCTGACGAACTCTTGAAAATTATCCATTGCAACTGTTCGGGGGGATGCAAATCCTCTCGATGCAGCTGCAGACGCTATGGACTCCCCTGCACTGCTGCATGTGGCCCTTGCCAAACTGAAAACTGTGACAATCCAAACAATACTCAAGAGGTCGATACTGAGGAGGAGGATGACACTCAAAACTGAACGCTCTGAAACTTATTCTATGGACAAAGGTGTTTGTGCATTAGGTGATAGTGGACAGCTGAAGGTCATGAATTCAATTTCATAATGATTCAACAGCTCAGTGATATCCAAAGTTGTCGTAATGTGTTCCTTGCCCCAAAAAACCTGGGGATAGACATCAAGATCATCAAATTTGAGTCAATAGTTATGGACTTGCGGTCATTTGGAGGTGTTGGCGGCCATTTTTGACGCCATATTGGATTTTTGTGTTACATAATAGGCCAACATCATTTGTTATGATCTTAATGTGTTCTTTGCCCCCCAAAACCTAGGGATAGACACCAAGATCATCAAATTTGAGTTGATAGTTACATAGTTATGATCATTAAGAGGTTTCGGCGGCCATCTTGGACGCCATCTTGAAAAAAAAACTTTTCCGGGGGTCCTACTTTGGTAAACTTTTAGTATGTTATAAAGTACACTAAACCCTACCAGAATCAGTTGAGAAACCTTTTGTAGCCATTTTTTGGGGGTTGAGGGGGTATTTTCCATATATCGACCTGACTACCATGCTTCCCAGCGCGCGAGAAGGTATACTGTATACCTTAAAGGGGTTTAGGTGCTTGGTTTTTGGTCTATATATTTATTTTTTTCAAATTTAGTTTTGAGTTTTCTTGCTAGACCTCCATCAAGCTTAGAAAAAAAAACCCTAGACCCCCTTTCAAGATAAATTTGTATATTTTTCGGTAGAAAATATCCCGGCCAAAGGCCGCTTCCTTCTAAAATCGCTATCGCTCATCAGGAAAAAATTGACACCTAAAAGGCACAAAAGGTTGTATTGTATACTTCTACTCGACGAGACAGAGAAACGGGCGAGGGAACACGAAAGTGGTCCCGGACCCTGAGAATAGGAACATTAATTATTTTTTCTGTTCGGACTCTGTCTAGTGTCGACCACCCCCAGCAATGGGGTATCTGGCTGAGTATATACATACATACATACATGTTTATATATTTAGATAATGTCTTTAGTTTATACCGGTATGTATTTATATGTTTAGAGTGTTTTTATATGTATTTTTACCCTGGGGGTAAGGGATTAGAATATGCCCCAGGTGACTCCTGCGTGTCGTAAGAGGCGACTAAAGAGGTTGGGTTGGTGGGCTTGCGACCCCCACCCGTGAAAAATACTTAAGCAACGAAGAACGAACGAACAGCCTCGGATGTGGACGAACTCTGTGTTGATGAACCCCAACCGACTATGGACAATCTTAGAATAGCGACATGGAATGTGAGAGGCGTGAATGATGACACACAAGAGAGAGAGGTCCTGGAAGTGTTAGTGAATGCCAGGCTGGATGTATGTGGATGACAGAGACCAAATGGATGGGTACAGATGTGAGAGAGTGGGAGTGTGGAATGGGTGTGTGTGAGGGAGCAGCGAGAGAAGGGGCGTGTTTGTTTGTAAGTAACAAATGGAAGGAGCGTGTAAGAGACTATGGGTCTGTGGGTTCAAGGATTGTGTGGGTGAGAATGAAAGTAGGAATACAAACGTGGGTGATTGTGTGTGTGTATGCTCCGACAGAGGATAAACTTGTAAGAAAGAGGAGTTCTGGGTGAATGTGGAAGCGTGCCTGGATAAGTTTGGCAAGAACGAAAGAATATTTCTAATTGGGAATATGAATGGGAAGGTGGGTGATAGGAAAGTTGATGGAGTGGTGGGGGGTACTGTCAGAGGTGAATGGGAATGGTAGTGCACTTGTGGACGTATGTGTGGGGAGGAGTCTGTGGATAGCCAACACCTTCTTCCGACACAGAATGATACACAGGTACACATGGAAAGTGGTGTGGAGGAAAAATTATAAGGATAAGACAGTGGTGGAACGAAAGGCACTGATTGATTATATATGTGTGGATGAACGAATGAAGAAATTTGTGCTGGATGCTAGGGTGTATAGGGGTATTGGAGGGGGTCTGTGACTGTCTGTCTGATCATTATGTAGTAATAGCTAAAAGTAGGATACAAAAGAAGTGGGTGAGGAGAGCTGGAGGGAGGCGAGAGGAAGGTGGAATGGCGATGAGGGTGGAGAGGCTACAGGAGGAGGAAATCAGGGAAGAGTACAGGAGAGCAGTAGAAAGGCGACTAGGTAGTTTTGGCCTGGAAGGTATGGAGGAAGTGGAGGAGATGAGCAAGGTGTTTAAGGAAGAGATCTGTGCAGCATGTGAGGAGGTGTGTGGAGTAAGGAGAAGAGGGAGGGGAGTGAAAGGTACAGCATGGTGGACAGAAGAGGTAAAAATAGCTGTGGAAGACAAGAAGAAAGCGTATAGAGAGTGTTTGGGTAGTAGAGGGAATGAAGATTTTGAGAGACAGAAACGAGCGAGGTACGTGGAGAGAAAGAGAGTGGTGAAGAGAGTAGTGAAGGAAAGTAAGAGAAGAGTAGATGAGAAATTTGGAAGGAATCTGAGTGTAAATTGGAGGGAGTGTAAGAAACTGTTCTGGAAAGAAGTCAAGAAAGTTAGGGAAGGTAGCAAGGGAAACAGTAAGGGTGTGAAAGATAAGAATGGGAGAGTGCTAGCTGAGAAGCAAGAGAGAGTCGAAAGATGGAGGGAGTACTTCAACGAGTTGCTAAATGTAAGGAATGAAGCGCCAGCAAACATAGTTGGATATGGTATGGGAGGGAGAAGAAGAGAAGTAGTGGAGGAGGAGGTGGGGATCAGGAGGTCAGAAGTGTGGGAAGCCATGAAAAGAGTGAAGATGGGGAAAGCACCAGGAATAGATGGAGTGTGTGGGGAAATGTTGAAGTATGGTGGTGAGATAGTGATCGAATGGGTATGGAAAATGTGCAAACTAGCTTGGGAGAAGGGGAGTGCACCTGATGACTGGAAGACAGGCATAATAGTCCCCCTATATAAGGGTAAAGGGGAAAGAGAAGTGTGTGATAACCACCGAGGAATATGTCTTCTAAGCGTAGTAGGGAAGGTGTACAGTAGGGTAGTGATTGAGAGAGTGAGAGCGAGAACGGAGAATGGATAGGTGACGAGCAGGGCAGTTTTAGGAAGGGAAGAGGATGTGTAGATCAGATTTTTACCCTGAATTGTGTTGTGGAGAAATATCTGGAGAAGCAACAAAAGGTGTATGTTGCCTTTATGGACTTGGAGAAGGCCTATGGCCTATGTATCCCCCAGCATAAGCTACTTGTGTGCGACATGAGCTTATACAGAGATCCTAAGCGCAAGAAGGTTTACATACCCAAAAGGAAAGTGTGGCTGCTGAAGGAGTACAAAGGAGTACAAAGGAAATCAAGCAACAACAGGTCTAGTGACCCTTCTAGGCTGCTTGTCCTCCAAAACACTGAGGATCAAGTGTCCAAACAGTGGTTTAGAGTGGGTAAGGGAACATTGGAAAGGGAACTACTGCCCTGCCACTAACGTGGCAGGATTAGGAAGTTAGTAGGGGACATATGGGTTAGTAACTGAGGGGAGGATAAAATAAAGTTATTCATTTACAAACGCAGTCAGTCGCGGGTTTGATGCAAGATATTTGTCTAGGCGGAATTTAAATGAATCAACGGTGCTGCAGTCTATAACGTCTCGGGGAAGCCCATTCCACAAGTTGACAACTCGATTGAAGAAGAAATTCTTAGATTCGTGTGAGTTAAAAGATTTACCAATAATTTTGCAACCGTTTCCCCATGTGTAATTAGATTGGTCGATAGTGAAGTACTTACTACAGTTCATATTGTCGATGCCTTTGATGATTTTGAACACTTGAATTAAGTCACCTCTTAATCTGCGCTGGGTTAAAGGAAATAGATTTAATTCTCTAAGACGCTTCTTCGTATGGTTTGTTCTTTAGGCTAGGTATCATTTTGGTAACTCTACGTTGAACTCGTTCTAGCTTGTTTATGTCTTTTTGGTAATAAGGGCACCAGCATTGAACGCAGTATTCCAGAAGAGGGCGGACTAAGGAATTGTAAAGGGTTAGGATTACGTCTTTGGATTTATGCTCAAATGATCTGCCTATAAAGCCAATTATTTTGTTTGCCTTCTTAACAACTTCTGAACATTGTTGACTCGGTTTTAGGTTGCTCGATATTGTTACTCCCAGATCGGTTTCTCTGTTTACATTCTTAAGCTGAGTGCCATTCATCGAATAGTTTGCTTTCTCATTTAGGTATCCGATATGTAGTACTTTACATTTATCCGCATTGAAACTCATTTGCCAAATTTGGGCCCAATGTGACAATTTATTTAGATTGTGTTGCATATGGTCAACTTGATCTTTTGAGAGTACGCTATTTGCAATTTTTGTATCGTCAGCAAATTTTGAGATTGTACAGGTGAGACCCTCATCTATGTCGTTGATGTAAATTAGAAAGAGAATTGGTCCTAGTGCCGATCCCTGGGGTACCCCGCTACTTACATTGGTCCATTTAGATGCCTTACCGTTTATGACTACTCTTTGCTTTCTGTCGCTGAGCCAATTTTCTATCCATTTCTTGTATTCCATGCGCTTTTAGTTTTAGCAGTAAACGTTTGTGGGGAACTTTGTCAAAGGCCTTTTGAAAATCAAGGTATATAATATCTACAGCTTTACTCTCATCGTAGAGGTTGAGGATATCGTGGAAGAAGTCTAAGAGGTTTGTTAAACAGGAACGTTTTTTACGAAAGCCGTGTTGAGTATCTTTAAGTATGTTATTTTCCTCTAAGTGATTTACGAGTCTGTCTCTTATGACCGTTTCTAGCATTTTACATACAACTGAGGTTAAGCTATTTGGACGATAGTTACTGGGTAGGGATTTGCTGCCTTTTTTGAATATCGGTGTTATGTTGGCTATCTTCCACTGATCAGGCATAGTTCCAGACTGCAAGGATTTATTGAATAGTAATGTCAGTGGTTTGGAGAGCTCATCCTTAGCTTCCTTTAGAACTCTAGGTGAGATTGTATCAGGTCCAGGCGTTTTATTTACCTTGAGTTTATCTAAACAATTCAATACTTCTCTCTCTGTAACGGTGATATTGCTTAGAACATCTGAATTATCAATCTGAATCGGCGATGGTGTAGGGATATCACTGAGGTCTTCTGTTGTAAAAACTGATGCAAAGAAGGTATTGAGGGCATTACTCATTTGTACTTCGTCTTTGGTGTATTCTCCATTTTCATCGACTAACGGTCCAACAGTTGAAGTAACTACTTTTTTCTTTCTGATATAACTATAGAATTCTTTCGGGTTTGTTTTACTTTGATTCGCAATATGTAACTCTAGGGTCTTTTTACTTTGCTTAATTAACTTTTTGGCTTTGCGTCGTAGCTCTACAAATTTCACCCGTTCTTCGTCATTTTGTAAGGATTTTAATCTATCATTAGCAAATTTTTTAGCAAGCAGGCAGTTTGAAATATCTTTATTCCACCATTTGGGCTTATTATTATGGCCTGGACGCCGTATTTTCGATGGTATGCAGTCTTGCACTGCTTTTAGGTAAGTGGTTTCGAATAACTTCCAAGATGTATTTATGTCGTTATTGTTAATTAAAAAGCTCCAGTCAGTTTCTTTAAACATAGCTCTAAGTTTATGAAAGTTTGCTTTCTTGAAATTAGGGACTTTTTCGATGCTACTATTTGGTTCGTTACTAGTAAAGTTTAAAGTGAAAGTTATCGTACGATGGTCGCTGTTACTGAATTCATCACCAACATTCAAATTCTCTATTAATTCTTCTTTTGTTGCAAGTACAATGTCAAGAACGTTATTACCACGGGTCGGTGTTCGAACAAATTGATAAAGCGAACTCTCTTGCAAGTTCGTATACAAGTCATGTCCGGAGTGTGAAGTAAGAGTATCGCCCCACTTGGTCACAGGTAAATTAAAGTCGCCCAAAAATACGGTATCTTGTGAGTTACTTACATCTGCAATTTGTTCATAAATTTCTCGGTCAGTTTGCACTGATTGAGCTGGAGGTCTGTATATTAATGCAAGTATTATTTTTGTACCTTTATTATTCTTTATTAGCACAAAAGATGTGTCCACGTTCACAATTTGAGGTTTTGACAAGAGGGTCGGGTTAAGACTTTCTTTGATATAAAATAAAACGCCACCTCCATTTTTATTTATTCGGCTTTTCTCAAACATTACATAACCGGGAAGTGAATACTCTGCTAAAAAGTCTCTATCTACTGTATTGAGCCAAGATTCTGTTATACCAATCACATCATAATTTTCAGTAAACACTAGTTCCTCTAAATCTGAAAATTTATTGCGTATGCTACGAGCGTTTGCATAGAAAACCTTTAAAGTTGCGGTTTTTGAACTCGCAGAACGTTCTTTAATCAAATTTTTGGTTCTGATCGGATCTACATTTACATTCATGGCTGACATCGGTCCTCGGTCGTTATCCCTGGCGGTTTTGAATTTGGGTCGTGTTGGTGGAGCTTTATCCAAATTCGCGGTTCTTGACAGATTAGCATTTAATTCCTTCGCAGGTTGCCGCCCTCGCTGTCTTCGGTCCTCCTTCCTGGTTGTCCTGTGCTGAGTCGATTTCTTCTCCGAAAATCCTTCACCGCATCGTTGAGAAGACGCCCAAAACGTGCTGCTCCCACCTGGTTCAGATGAACTCCATCGTCCGAAAACAAATAGTCATCGTAGTAGAAATTGTCCCAGGTGTCGACGAATCCCACGTTTTCCTTCCTGCAGAGGTTTGCTAGACAACGATTTGTGCTGGTGGCTATGTTGTAAAATCGGCTCTCTACACCAAGCCGGGGGACGATTCCTGAGACGATGATCCTTGATGACTTCTCCTTAAACGACTTGATCAGCTGCTGGTACTTTAAAAGCAAATCTTCCGACCGGGTTCGCTGTACATCGTTGGATCCAACGTGGATGACGTACATTGTATTAGCAGGGGCCAGCTTAGATACTTCGTCAACTGCAGCAACTACGTCGTCCACACCACCACCAGGGATACAAAAACGCTTCCTGGTCTTAGGTGCTCTGGCGCAAAACTCTGTGAGTTGACCACGTATCATCGAGTCTCCCACGAGCCGGACTTCTTCTATTTCCGCTTCGTCATCTGAGTCTGCGAGTATCTGGAAGCGGTTTTGACACTCGGTAATCAGTATGGGTTTCCTGGTCTTGGGGCAAACGTTGTTCCTCACAACACGGAAGTTGTCTTGAGGGGGAAGAGAGTTACTATTTGTTTCTTGAGTATCGGAACCATCAGATGAAATGGCTACTGCAGGCGTTGAATTGTTGGCAGTTGACATTGGGGTGTTGGTGGCTGCTGGAGTTGCGGTGACAATTGAAGTTTGTGGTACTCCAACGTTGAGTGTTACAAACTCTTGGAGTGATTCCAGCTTCATGGTGAGGACGTTGATCTTGTTGTTAGGCTTCATCTAATTTCACTGTCAAATTCTCTTGTTGCTGGCAGAGATGGCAGACTTGAAGATCGACAGTAACAAACATGGACTCACCAAAGGACAAGGAAGTTAGGGATAGGTTTCATAATGAACTGGAGGAAATTAATAGAAATAAGGAAGCTAGGCCTAACGATGTAAATAGCCAATGGAACTTTCTTAAGCATAGCCTTATCGCTGCCACTGACAAAGTCTGTGGGAAAACAAAGGGTCACCCCAGGAATAAGACCTCTTGGTGGTGGAACGATGAGGTAGAACATGCTGTGAAAGAGAAAAGGAGATGCTTCAAAGCATGGAAGAAAGGAGGCAGCAGGGAGGAATACCAGGCAGCTAAACGAGCTGCCAAAAGAGTTATTTACAATGCTAAAAATCGCATTAAGGACCTGGTCCTCGAACAAGTGTGTAACACTGACAATCCCAATGGGATCTTCAACCTAGCTAGGCGAGTTAAAAATGACAGTAGGGATATTATAGGTGAACAGTGTGTTAGAGATGATAATGGGAAGATTGTGTATGCAGAAAATGAAATCAGAGAAGCATGGAAGGTACACTATGAACGATTGCTAAATGTAGAGTTTGAATGGGATAAGGAACAGCTTAGAATCGAAAAAACAATATCTGGGCCCCCTCCTTTGATAGCACCAGCTGTAGTGAGCGACGCAATCAATAAAATGAAGGACGGTAAAGCTCCAGGTTGCTCCGACATTGTCGCTGAGATGATAAAAGCCTCAGGGGAGATTGGTGTAAACTTAGTCACTGAGTTGATAAACACCATTATTAAAGATGAGAAAATCCCAGAGGATTGGCTCAAAAGTGTAATAGTAAATATATACAAAGGAAAAGGGGATGCGCTAGATAGAGGAAATTATAGGGGCCTGAAAATGCTTGACCAAATCATGAAGGTCTGTGAGAGAGTCCTTGAGGGTTTGATCAGGCAAAGCATCTCTATTGATGATATGCAGTTTGGTTTTATGCCAGGACGTGGTACAACCGATGCTGTCTTCATAGTCAGGCAGATACAGGAAAGATACTTACTAAAAGGCAGGGATCTTTACTTTGTGTTTGTGGACCTGGAGAAGGCCTTTGATAGGGTACCTAGAGATGTTGTGCAGTGGGCTATGAGGAAACTTGGTGTGGAAGAGTGGGTGGTGCGTGTGATAATGAAAATGTATGAGGATTCGCGAAGTTCGGTGAGGGTGAAGGGTGTACTGAGTGATGAGTTCGCAGTCCGTGTTGGAGTCCATCAGGGTTCAGTGTTAAGCCCCCTCCTCTTTATTATGGTCTTGGAGGCGCTGTCTAGAGTTTTTAGAGGCGGACTCCCGTTGGAACTGTTTTATGCAGACGATTTAGTCCTAATAGCTGACAGTATGCAGGATGCTGAGGCCAAATTCAGAGAGTGGAGAGAGGGCATGGCGAGCAAGGGTTTAAGAGTCAATATTAACAAAACCAAGGTTATGCATTGTAGTTTGAGACGAGGCAATGTGGAAAAGAGCTGTGCATACCCATGTGCAGTGTGTGGAAAGGGAGTGGGCGTTAACTCAATTCAATGTAGCATCTGTCGATGTTGGGTACACCATGGGAGTAAGCGCTGTAGTAGAATAAAGGGGCCCCTGCCGAAGGATAAGTCAGAAATAGAGAAATTTGAGTGCGTAGTGTGCAAAGGCGAGCTTGTGTTAAGTGATGATCCTGTGGCTGTGAATTTTGGAAATGAGTCTTTGGAGCTGGTGAACAAGTTTTGTTACCTAGGAGATACCATCTCTGCCGGTGGTGGGGCCGAGGCTGCCACTGTTGCTAGAATTAGGTGTGGCTGGGGGAAGTTCAGAGAATTGATGCCAATCCTGACCATGAAAAGAATGCCTCTCCCCCTGAAGGGAAAGGTGTATGCCTCATGTGTTAGAAGTGCAATGACGTATGCCTCAGAAACATGGGCCGTTAAAGTAGAGGATGTCAACAGAATGGAGCGTAATGAGATGAGAATGGTGAGATGGATGTGTGGGGCCAGGCTACAGGATAGAATAACAAATGTTGAGCTGAGGAGACGTTTAGGTATAAAGAGTATTAGCGAGGTGATGCGTACAAGTAGACTGGGATGGTATGGACATGTGGAGAGAATGGATGAACAAAATTGGGTGAAAAAATGCAGGTCTGTGATTGTGGAGGAGCTGCACCAAGGGGTGGACCGAGGAAGACCTGGGATCGGACTATACGCGCCGATATCAAATCCAAGAACTTGACAAGTGAAGCAGCCCTTAACAGGGTTGCCTGGAACGCCGCCATTAGGACAAGAGACTGAAACTGCACTGATGTGTGGAACACTCAGTCTTAAAATTTTATGTATGTATGGCAGAGTGGATAGAGAAGGTATGTGGAAAGTACTTAGAATATACAGAGTAGATGGCAAGTTCCTGAAAGCAGTGAAGAGCATGTATGAGGGTGCAAAGGTGGCAGTATGTATGGAGAACGAGCAGAGCAAGTTCTTTGACCTGAATGTTGGGTTGAAACAGGGGTGTGTGATATCCCAGTGGTTGTTTACTGTATATATGGATGGAGTCATGAAAGAAATACAAGGAAGAGCAGTGGATGTTGGTGTATCGCTGATAAGGGAGGGAAATGAATGGAAGCTACCTGTACTGCTGTTTGCTGATGATACAGTTCTGATGAGCGATAACGAATGGAAGTTGCAGGGTCTGGTAAATATGTTTGGAACAGTGTGCGAAAAACGGAATCTGATGATAAATGCGGAGAAGAGCAAGGTTATGGTCTTCGAAAGGGGTGAAGCCACAGAGTGTGAGGTGAAGTTGAACGGTCAGGCTATGGAGATTGTCAGCTCATTTAAGTATCTGGGCAGTGTGTTGAGTAAAGATGGGACTATGGATGAAGAAGTGCAGGAGAGGGTGCAACAGGGGAAGAGGGTTGTAGGAACGCTGCAAGCAGTAACAAGAAATAGGGTGGTCATTATGGAAGTGAAGAAGTCCTTGCATGACAGTGTGGTAATCCCGACACTGACTTACGGAAGCGAAGCATGGACGTTGGTTGAGAGACTCAGACCAAGAGTGAGAGGGGTGGAAATGAGTTACTTAAGAAGTGCGTGCGGAGTTACATGGAGGGATAGACAGACATATGAGGAAGTAAGAAGGAGGTGTGGTGTGGAGGTAGATGTGCTGGAAAGTGTGGAAAGGAACACCTTGAGATGGTTCGGCCATAATTATGGAACGTATAGGAAGCAAGAGAATGACTAAAAGGGTGTACGAGAGCGAGGTGGAAGGACAGAGAGGGAGAGGTAAACCGAAAGGGAGGTGGAAGGATGGAGAAGTATATGGATGAAGGTGGTGCTGGTTGGGAGGAGGGGCATCGACTGACTGGGGACAGATGTTCATGGGGGCGGTTCGTTCGTGGCCACCCCTTCGGGGATCGCGGAGTCAGGCAATAGATAGATAGATAGATAGGATTTTTAACTTGTGTCTTTATTTGTTATGTGTATATATTTAGCTAGTTCCTTTGTTTTGTTGTATGTATTTATGTATTTAGTTTTTGGCATATAAGTGGTGGTGGCCTTGAACGCTGGATCTGTTTATTCCCCCCGCCACTGAACGCCCAAACCCAGCCGCATATGCATAAAACCACCAAGAACACTGGGAGGAGATACATATTCAAGCAGCTCTCTCTCTCTCTCTCTTTTTTTTAAATTACTGTTGGTACGTTGATCTCGACATTCTTCTAATCTCTCGCTCTCACTCTCCCCCCCCCCCCCCCCCCTCTCTCTCTCTCTCTCTCTCTCTCCTCAATATATCTTAATCCCTCCTTCGATCGATCAAGGCTCAGAACACAGCTACAGTTTATACAATTATTTTCTCCTTACCTCCTCCCACACGCCATCTATCCTTTGAGGAGCGTACCTGTATATAGTATTACTATCGTCTTTCTTTCTTACTCTCTCTATTCATCTATTATTTTTCTCTCTCCTTCCCTTTGTCTTGCTCTCGCTCTCGCTTGCTCGCTCGCTCTCTCGCTCTCTCTCTCTCTCTCATTCACACACACACATATCCTGAACAAATAAGCAGATATTTTAAAAACACACTATATTTTTCACAACCTGACAGCCATTGTACGCACAGATATAACAGCTGTCTGAATGAAACGGGTTTTTTTTCACCTTTGAATTTTATGCTGGTATATAAAATGTTTCGATACATTGTGAAAAGTATATAATGTATTTTTTTTTTTTCGTATTGCTAGTAGGATTTTTTTTGCTCTCTCTTTGTATATATTTTTACCTTTTTGTGGCTAGTCATAATGTTATTTATCTATTGAAGCGCCTCTCCCTCTCTCTCTATCTATGTATCTATCTACCTATCTATATATCAATCTCTCTCACTCTCACTCTCTCTCTCTCTCTCTATCTCACACACACACACACACACACACACACACCACCTAAACCCGAGTAAGTATTCACAAACTATCGTATTAAGCTCAATGTAATAAAGAAGGGTAGGATGAACACAAGGAGAGAGAGGAGGGTGGAGAGAGAGCCTGATAAACCATGTGGATACCTCAACCAATGCACCAGTTTCACCAGTAGACCAGTTCAACCAATAGACCATTTCAACCAGTAGCACCAAACCATTAGACCAATACAACTAGTAGATCTTACCTAGTAGAATATTTCAGCCAACAGCTCTCAACCAGTAGACCAATTTAACCAGTAGCTCTCAACAACCAGTAGACCAGTTCAACCAGTAGCTCTCAACAACCAATAGAATGGTGATGGGCTGGTCTATCAGAGGGAGAACTGAGCGATCTCTGCCATACCCATAGCTTACTCTGACTTTTCCTTTTACTTATATATTTTCTAGATCTCAAGTGACGGCGTCTCTTCCGTGGATTGACCTCCCAATCTACCAAGATTGGAAGCCAAAGCGTTACATTTTTCCTTTGCCCCTCAACATTCTCTTCATAATTGCTGAGGGGCACAGGGCCCTGGGTGGGGCTTTAGTTTCCCGGGCGTTTCCACACCCTCCTCAGCTCCCCGCCATGGAGTGGCTTCGGTCACCCAGGCTTTATTGTGGTCGGCAGGGAGGGTTCTGTGGGGGTGCTCGGTTATGGCCTTGGCCTTGCTCGGGGCCTTGGGGCTGTTCGGCCAGGCAGCTTGGGGAACAGCAACAACAAACAACAACAACAACCAATAGACCAATTCAACCAGTAGCTCTCAACCAATAGACCAATTCAACCAGTAGCCCTCAACCAGTGCAACCTCAAGCAATACTGTTAGGTTTGGGTTGGTTAGATAAAGGTAGCGTAGAACTTCGATTAGGCACTGATTCGGTTGACCCTGGTCGATTTGCGCTGGTTGAAATCTTCTACTGGTTGAATGGGTCTATTGGTTGAATGGGTCTACTGGTTGAATGGGTCTATTGGTTGAATGGGTCTACTGGTTGAATGGGTCTGCTGGTTGAATGGGTCTACTGGTTGAATGGGTCTGCTGGTTGAATGGGTCTACTGGTTGAATGGGTCTACTGGTTGAATGGGTCTACTGGTTGAATGGGTTTACTGGTTGAATGGGTCTACTGGTTGAATGGGTCTACTGGTTGAATGGGTCTACTGGTTGAATGGGTCTACTGGTTGAATGGGTCTATTGGTTGAATGGGTCTACTGGTTGAATGGGTCTGCTGGTTGAATGGGTCTACTGGTTGAATGGGTCTACTGGTTGAATGGGTCTGCTGGTTGAATGGGTCTACTGGTTGAATGGGTCTACTGGTTGAATGGGTCTATTGGGTGAATGGGTCTACTGGTTGAATGGGTCTACTGGTTGAATGGGTCTACTGGTTGAATGGGTCTATTGGTTGAATGGGTCTACTGGTTGAATGGGTCTACTGGTTGAATGGGTCTACTGGTTGAATGGGTCTATTGGTTGAATGGGTCTATTGATTGAATTGGTCTATTGATTGAATGGGTCTACTGGTTGAATGAGTCTACTGGTTGAATGGGTCTATTGGTTGAATGGGTCTACTGGTTGAATGGGTCTATTGATTGAATGGGTCTACTGGTTGAATGGGTCTACTGGTTGAATGGGTCTACTGGTTGAATTGGTCTATTGGTTGAGATCTACTGGTTGAGAGAGAGAGAGAGAGAGAACTAGAGCGAGCGAGGGTAGGCAGGCAAGCAAGAGAGAGAGAGATAGACCAAGCTGAGCAAGAAGACACACGGACCAACAAGCCTCTCTCTCTCTGTCATAGGGTGGTATTCTTAAACAATACTTTCCCTTCGCAGCGCCTGTAACCGAACGAATATTGTGGGAATGAACGTTGTCTACAGAGATTAGATTGATTAGCGTTTTCATTTCTTAAGGTAACGTATATTTTTAAGTTATTTCGTCCATTTGCAGCGCTACGAAGGAAAAGAATGTATTGTTCGATTTATTTTTGTATTTATTTTATTTTATTTATTTTTGTTTAGTTTCCTCCCTAGACCTCCATCTAGCTTAAGGAAAACATCCCCAAGATCCTCCTTCTAGGTAAATTTGTAAATTTTTTGGTAGAAAAATGTCCTGGTCGAAGGGCGATTCCTCCTTAATTACAGGCTCGCTATCGCTCGCTAGGAAAAGCTAGGAAAAAATAGACACCTAAATGTCACGCAAGATCTTCATACTGACAAAGAAATGGGGCGAAGTCTTAAAGGTGGGGGCTCATGGGTTGAGATAAACATGGAATGATAATCGCCAAGCTGTACATAATTATCTTGCAAAATGCAATGGCACTGAAATAATTATTAACAATGGTATAAAGGATTTTGCGGATCGTCTATACCGGGGCTGTGACGTCATAGTGACGTCACACCAGTATCCTTATCCTAGACTGGATGGTGGACTCCCACTCTTGTGACGTCACAGGCCCGATATAGACAATCCACAAAATCCTTTATACCATTGTTAATAATTATTTCAGTGCCATTGCATTTTGCAAGATAATTATGTACAGCTTGGCGATTATCATTCCATGTTTATCTCAACCCATGAGCCCCCACCTTTAAAATCGCCAAACTAATGGGCCGAACGTCATAAAATATGAAAACTATTGGGGCTAAACATGAGGGAGAAGGGGGGCCAGAAAAACCAACCATCCTCCCTTAAGAATGCAAGGGTTAATCTCTCATTCTAGGGTTTATGCTTCAGGGAGGGGATTAGATTTGTGGATCTTCGCTGAACAGATTCCAGTTTTTCAATGTCCTTTTGTGAAGTACGTAGACCAAAATTCCTCAGCATACACTCAAATTGCAGCTTAGTTAGTTAGTTAAAATAGGACTTCAGAGGCTATCAACCCTTCTGGATTATTGAGCCAGCACACTGTAAGTCATGAATAGCGTCAGGACTGGAGTAACAGTATTATTTAAAGAGAGAGAGAGAGAGACAGAGATAATGTGTGAGAGAGTGAGAGAGACTAGAAGAATGCCGAGACCAACGTACTAACAGTATTTCTAAAGGGAGAGAGAGAGAGAGAGAGAGAGAGAGAGAGAGAGAGAGAGCAAGAGAGAGCGAGAGCAGGCAAGCAAGAGGGATACCGGGCTAAACAAGAAGAATACCTAGACAGACAAACGCACCAACAGGATTTGCTCCATTCACCCGAAGGAAGGACTAATGGCTTGGAGATTGCTGCCACTCTTACGCTCTCTTACTCTTACACTCTCTCTCTCTCTTTCTCTATCTCTCTCTCTCTCTCTCTCTTTAATACTACTGTTGGTCTCGGCATACTACTCTCTTTCTCTCTCTCTCTCTCTCTCTCTCACTTGTTCCCCGTCACCCTCTGTGTCTTGTCACGAGCTTGTCTCACTCCCACTAATTTGGTCTTGTGATTCCCTTCTGTCTCCTTCCCTCGGCTTCACGTCTGTCTTTGTTGTCTGTCTGTCTTTGTTGTCTTTGTCTGTCTGTCTGTCTTTGCTGTCTTTATATGTCTGTCTTTGAGGTCTTTGTATGTCTGTCTTTGTCTTTGCTATTTTTGTATGTCTGTCTTTGCTGTCTTTGTCTGTCTGTCTTTGTCTGTCTATCTGACGTTGTCTACTGCTGCCTAATTATACCTCGCATCTTTGTTTGTTTGTTGAAGGCTGGTCCTGTCCAGAGTGAGGTTTGGCATCCTCTAACTAACCTTAGCCATATCTTTCTTGTCATTTTTATTGTACTACTTTTCATACTTCAGGGGCGGGAGCAGGGAATCCTCCTTCCCTTGTAAAAGTCACCTACTGGACGAGACAGAGAAAGGGGCGGGGGAACGCGAAAGTGGTCCCGAACCCTAACAATTGGAACTTTAAATGTTGCTTCTGTTCGGTCTCTGTCTCGAGTCAACCACCCCCAGCTATTGGATATGTGCCTGAGTATAAACATACATACAATATAGCCTACATTGTTTCTCTGCCCGTCTTTGCTTTCCATTAAGGGAGCCCACCTCCCTTTTTTTGTATCTTTCTCTCCCTCTCTCTTTGGTTTGTATCCATTCAGCCCCATTCAGCCTACTATTTTAAGACGTTTACCCCCATCCAGGTGTCAATATTTTCCAGGCGAGCAGTAGCGAGCCAGCATATATATTTGTTTGTTTGGAGAGCAAGCTAAATTTGTACATTTTTCGATAGAAATTTTGTTTCCTCCCTAGACCTCCATCAAACATTAAAACACAACACGGTACTGAATGGGTTAAGGGTGAGGAAACTGCTTTTTCTCTCTCATGCTTAGTCCCATTAGCTTTGAGATTTTAAGAAGTCCATTGCATTACTTTGACGGTTTTAAGAGCTTTCGCCTCATTTATTTGTCAATATAAAGACCTTTCGTGCCCATTAGGTGTCGGTTTTTTCCTGGCAAGCGATAGAGAACCTGTACTTCTCTCTACCGAAAAATATACAAATTTATCTTGAAGGGGGGTTTAAGGGGTATTTGTTTTTGCTTGGGAGGTCTAGGGAGGTTAGTATAAATATATATATATAGATAAATAAACAGACCAAAAAATGACCACTACCCCCCTTACCTCTTCTCCTACCTGTCACTCTCTACTTCTCTTTATACTTTACCTACTAATGCTTTCATTATAGCCACTGTGGATGAAGTTGCTGCCCACACACACTCACTCTCTCTCTCTCACACACACACATCTGGGTAAGTCTATTCATAGTTTACCTGCCATTCACTGTTGCCTACGCCATTCATGAGTCTCCCAGCTTTATCTCCTGTGTCCTGTGTGTCTATGAGAGAGAGTACAAAAGAGTACAAAGGAAGTCAAGCAACATCAGGTCTAGCGACCCCCACGAGGTTGCTTGCCCTCTAAATCTCTGCTGTTCAAAGTGTCCAACAGTGGTTCAGAGTGGGTAAGGGACAATTGAAAAGGGAATCACTGCCTTAAGACCATTGTCCTTGGCAGGGTTAGATGTTTGTAGGGAATAATTTGGGTTAATAACATTACACAACTACAAGTGATCCTCGATGTATCTGAGAAAAGGTCATTCATTTACAAATGCAATCAGTCGCGGGTTTAAGGCGAGGTGCTTGTCTAGGCGATGTTTAAAGGAATCAACGTTGCTGCAGTCTATAATTGTACTACTCTATAACATCTCGAGGAAGCTCATTCCACAAGTTCACAACTCGATTGAAGAAGAAATTCTTAGACTCGTGCGAGTTAAAAGATTTACCAATAATTTTGTAACCATTTCCCTGTGTGTAGTTTGATTGGTCGATCGTAAAGTACTTATTACAGTTCATATACAGTAGTCGATGCCCTTGATGATTTTGAAGACTTGAATTAGGTCACCTCTTAATCTGCGCTGGGTTAAAGGAAATAATCTTAATTATCTAAGACGCTCCTCGTATGGTTTGTTTCTTAGATTAAGTATTATTTTGGGTAACTCTACGTTGAACTCGTTCAAGTTTATCGATATAGTTTTAGTAGTAGGGGCACCAGGATTGAGAGAGAGAGAGTGAGAATGAGGGAGAGTGTATGTGTGTGTGTGTGAGGGAGAGTGAGAAAGAGAGTGGAAACAAGTAATTGTGTATGTGACTGAATAAGTTAATGAGTATGTGTGTGTCCCGTGTGTGTTAAAGAGAGAGAGGAAGAGACAGCGAGAGAGATGGCCATCATATATTTTAAACACCTGAATACTGATACAATTTTAATTTAGAAACTGTCAGTGCAAAATTATATATTAATATTTGCAGGAAAAATTACTTTCGTGGTACTGACGTTGGTTAATGAAGTACAGCCGTTTCATCAGTGACCGGTCAACTCAACCAGTACCAAATCAACCAATACGGTTAGGTTAGGTTAGGTTAGTACTATATTTTGGCACTGGTTTGGTTGGTCTTGGTTGATTTGGCACTGGTTGAGAGCTACTGGTTGAAATGGTCTACTGGTTGAGATGACATGGAACCGTTTCATCACCTAGCGTCCATGGAACCACACAAGTTACCCATGGAAAAGGACAGAAAAAGTGAGAGCATCAAAGAAAACCGATCATCGCCACAGAAAACGTGAGAGCATCGAAGAAACCCGATCGTCGCCACAGAAAACGTAAGAGCATAAAACAAAAAAAATCGACGCCACTCAGATCGTCACCAATAATTCCCCAGGGAGGAATAGGAGCTGGTCAGTCACACAGGCCTTTTCTTCCTGAATATATGCCCCTGCTACCCTGACAGAATCTCACCCTGACATACCAGAGAAAGTTGCTATACCTTGTTCCAAATAAGTAACTCTATAACTCACAAACGAATAAAGTAATTATGCTAAATTTTCTACCATTAGGGAAAGGTCCACCAGGGAATAAGATTATAAGTGTGGAAATTTACAGCCCACTTGCTCTAGCCCTTTTTATGTTACAGAAGTTAGGGTTACCGATATCTGACCTACCCTACTTGGAACAGGGTATAGTGCCACACCACTAGGCCGACCAGTAACAACCACCGCAACATTTGTTTGCATGCTTCGTTTACAACCAGCCTAAGTGGCCTTGACCCTCGTTTTAACTGGGGTAGAGCCCGCTTCATTTGCAGCTTGTATTGTGTGTGGTAGTCGTTCGTTTACACCTATAGTCCGTTCATTATAAGTACGCCAAAAATTGTGAACTCTAACCTCTGTAACTCAAAAGGAGGTAGAGAGAATGGGCTGTAAATTTCCATACCTATTTCCTGGCTGTTTCTTCCCAATTGGTAGAAATATTAGCTCGAGTACTCTAGTTGTTTTAGAGTTATAGAGGTTAGTGGTCAGGATTTTTGGCCTTATTATGATGAATAGACTATAGGACTCAAAATCCCAACAGTGAAATATCTACCTTTGCAACTAGGACCCGAAGTGCTGCACGTGATACAACCTTGTGGTCCAACCTCGTTTGCAACTGGCGGTAGTGACCCCATGGTCCCCATGGTCTCATGGTCTCATTGACAACTGATCCTGCCAATGATACTCAGCCTCACAGAATAACAGCCTCACTTGAGATGGATTGATGTCCCTTCAAAGAGGAGCGGTACGTCAACACCGACACGACGACGACGGAAAGACAGGATCCCCCCACTTCCCCTCCACCCCCACCCACCCACCCAACTACCATCGCAGCCTAAAGGTGACCACACGCCAGCGGATTTTCAAGCTATTTTCGATGAACAATTTTTCTTGTACTATTTTGAGGCTCTTTCGCATTGGAATCAGAAACTCTGTCTCAGTTATTTGAACCAGATAAAATAGGCATATTTTGCTTTCTAACATAGTTGATGAATAGCAGCAGGCCAAGCGAAAATTCTTGTGGTGTGGAACCTCAGAAGTGATAAGAATCTTATCTATAACGATATATATTAAAACGATTAATCAACAACTCAACAACTCGTTACTGCATACCTCCTAACCACTTGACTATAATAACAACAACAGCTAAAGTTTTGCATTGTCATAACCGCCAATTTGTTTTGTTAATGTCAAATACATAACCGCTCACATTACGTAACCATTCAGGGATCCTAAAGTCTATAGTTATTACACAGTAGAGTTCCGTCAGTAAGAGAGACCGGCCAACTCTTGCTTTGGCCGCCATTTTGTTGCCCTAATGATCAAAGGACGGGATGCTATTATATTTCTGATCACATAGAATTTAGATCCAAAGGGCCCGTAAACTTGTGTCTCCTTCATACACATAGAACAAAAAAATCTATCCTGTCGTAGTATTGCCGAAAGTTAGTAATGGGTGTTTATATATTCGAGTGTAAAGGGAGGCACAAAGACACCCGTGGCACCAAAATGGCGGAGATTTGGGGATTTATGTTACCATATAGGGCTTCCATTACGCAACCCCCCCCCCCTTCATGCAGTATCCCCAAGCTCTTCACTGGGCAACCAATTAGTAGCCTCTCTATTAATGAGCTGTACACACACTTATGAAGCATTGGTTGATCGCTTTGTGTAGGACCAATTAAGGGCAGGTTTTTAGTTTGCTTCACAAACCTCCATCGAACTTTAACCCTTTCAGTACGGGCATATTTCCGCTATAATAAGGCTCATTCAGGCATTCCTGATTGCTTAAGAAAGTGCCTGAATGAAATGAAATGTTTGCAGCAAAAATATAGAAGAAAATAGCTTTAAAATTACACCAGAACGAGTTTCGTAGTGCGCGGGGTTCACCCGCAGCAGCGCTACCAGAGACATCGGCAATATTTTCTAATATTTAGCAATGTCACGCTACATTTGCCTTTTGCAGTGGTGCATAAATCTTGCGAGACATGGGGTGACACTCTCAGTGCCGTGGGACCGCGGCAGATGTGCCGGAGAGCGGACGGGGGCCTACTGCGCTCCTGATCATTCGCACTCGTCTCCACAGGCTTTAAAGGGCTCTAAATTGCAGAAAATTGCCATTGCATTCCTGAACAGCTCCCACAGTGAAAGGGTTAAAACATACCACCAAGATCCCCCTTCGAGAAAATGTTGTGTGTTTTCGGTAGAAATATGATTTCTTAATAAATTGTAGGCTAACTATCGCTCGCAAGGAAAAAATAAACACCTAAATGGCACGAATGGTCTTTCAATGGCGATTTATATTATACAGTAGATATATATATATATATTATATATATATATATATATCAGAGAGAGAGAGAGCGTAAGAGAGAGCGAGAACAATAAAGAGAGAGAGCCATAGAGGAGATATATTAGATGTAAACAAGAGGATAATGTAGCCATAATGAGGGAAGCCCACACACAAACAAAAGGGAGAGAGAGAGAGAATATGTACCAAAATATTTGTGATGTGTGTGTGTGTGTGTGTGTGTGTGTGTATAACTCATGGACCCGTGTATGTGTAGCTATTTGCGTGTACACATTATGTCTACATTGTCATTGTGTGCGTCTGTAACCAAGCTTGTGTACATGCTTACCACTAGTTTATGTATCGTTATATTTATGTATCGTTTTATTCATGTATTGCTTTATTTATATATCGTCTTGTTTGTGTATCGTTATATTAATGTATCGTTTTACTTATAGTTTTATTTACGTATTGTTTTGTTTGTGTATTGTTTTGTTTGTGTATTGTTTGTGTATAGTTTTATTTACGTATCGAAATATTTATGTGTTTTTTATGTATCGTTTTATTTATGTATCGTTTTATTTATGTATTGTTTCATTTATATATAATTTCAATTGTGTATCATTATATTTATATATTTGCTCATGTATCTGTATTATCTAATTCTGCAGTATCCCTGTGTGTATGTAATAGTATGCATGTATGAATATATAATTCATGAATGTATGAAACCTAAGTCATTTATGTTGGCAGTATAAAGTATGATCCACACACATTTAAACCCAGGAATACATACAGTACACATACACACAAATGCACACACAGGCAAATTGTCCTCCCTTACTAACCCCAATGCACTAGAATAAACTAATGAAAGCATATGATCCTCCCGGGATTCGAACTCTTTTATAACATCTGAGGCGAAGTCATTGATTTCTGGGGCTGATGAGTGACTGGTGCTTCGGATTGCTTGTGTGCTTGCTTTTGTGGCGATTTGTTATGTGTTCTTCTCCTGTCACCTCTTTTGTTATGTGTTCTTCTCCTGTCACCTCTTTTGTTATGTGTTCTTCTCCTGTCACCTCTTTTGTTATGTGTTCTTCTCCTGTCACCTCTTTTGTTATGTGTTCTTCTCCTGTCACCTCTTTTGTTATGTGTTCTTCTCCTGTCACCTCTTTTGTTATGTGTTCTTCTCCTGTCACCTCTTTTTGAATTGTTATGTGTTCTTCTCCTGTCACCTCTTTTTGAATTGTTATGTGTTCTCCTGTCACCTCTTTTTGAATTGTTATGTGTTCTTCTCCTGTCACCTCTTTTGTTATGTGTTCTTCTCCTGTCACCTCTTTTTCCTTTCTTGAGTCTTTTACTGATCCTCCCTACCCCTTGTGGGATTAAGGGTTAAGTGTGTGTGTGTGTGTGTGACTTGAGTCTTTTACTGATCCTCCCTACCCCTTGTGGGAGTAAGGGTTAGGTGTGTGTGTGTGTTTGTGTGCGAATGCAGTATGTGTGTGTATGTGTGTGACTGTCATGCGTGTGTATGTGTGAGTGTGTGAATGCAGTATGTGTGTGTGTGTGACTGTCGTGTGTGTGTGACTGTTGTGTGTGTGTGTGTGTAACTGCTGTATGTGTGTGTGTGTGTGTGTGATTGCTGTATATGTGTGTGTGACTGTCGTGTCTATGTACTTACTCTAGTTGTACTTACTCTAGTTTTATTGCGGGAGTGAGCATGCTCGTTATTTCCCGCCTCCTATATGTGTAGGTGTTATATGTATCGTTGGAATGGCTGTGGATGTGTGTGTAGTCTGTATTTTAGCCAATTGGCGACATCGGAAACGAAGGCTTAGGGTGGATCTGTATGGTACCATTCTCACTATAGACGGTACCGTCTCGCCCGAAGGCTTAGGTAGCCATCAGCTTAGGTGAACCATATGATACCCATCTCGCCTTGTACCATTTTTGCCAACCCCAGATGGGACGTCACAACGTCGTCCACTTATTCCAGGTACCTATTTACAGCTAGGTGAACTGAGGCTAACACATGAAAGGAGACAAGCCCAATTTGTCTCCGCCCGGCCGGGGATTGAACCCCCGACCCCTCGTGTGTGAGACGAGAGCTCTACCTACTAGGCTACGGGCTGTGTGTGTGTGTGTGAATGTTGTATGTGTGTGGGTGTGACTGTTGTATATGTATGTGTGTGTGTGTGAATGTTGTATGTTTGGGTGTGTGTGTGTGAATGTTGTATGTGTGTGTGTGACTGGTGTGTGTGTGTGAATGCTGTATGTGCGTGTGTGACTGCTGTGTGTGTGTTACTTTCGTTTGTTTGTGTGTGTGTGTGTGTGCGTGACTGTTGTATATGTGTATATGTGTGCTGCCCCGTTATCCATGGCCAGCTCAGAGAACAATGGTCAGCTCGGTCTGTAAACAGTAATGAAGGTACTGTCACTATGTTTACATTCACACACACACACACACACACACACACACACACAACGTCAATATACACAGACACACTCATACTACACACACACACACAAATACACACACACACACACAACGTCAATATACACAGACACACTCATACTACACACACACACACACATACACATACATACACACAACGTCAATATACACAGACACACTCATACTACACACACACACACACACACACAAATACACACACACACACACACAACGTCAATATCTACAGACACACTCATACTACACACACACACACACACACACACAACGTCAATATACACAGACACACTCATACCACACACACACACACACACACACACACACAAATACACACACACACACACACACACAATGTCAATACACATATATTTCAGATATCGCTGTCCATTTTCTCAAAGTATGTTCTCTTGGCTGCTGTTATGAGAGAGAGAGAGAGAGAGAGAGAGAGAGAGAGAGAGAGAGAGAGAGAGAGAGAGAGAGAGAGAGAGAGAGAGAGAGAGAGAGAGAGAGAGAGCAATGCACTAAACCAGGCAAAAGAGTTGAGATAAAACTCCGTTGCTTGATCCTAGGGGAATGAGAGAGAGAGAGAGAGAGAGAGAGAGAGAGAGAGAGAGAGAGAACAGAGGGACTGGTGAACGCTGATAATGGATTAAAGGCTAAGAAAGAGCAGAAATACTATTGGAGGCGCGAAAGACAATAGGATATAATAAAACAGGCTAAACAAGTAAAGCAGTGGTGGTAGGTACAACTGTTGACAAATGTTCGTGAGCTCTGGCAAATGTCTTTATGCAAATATGTCCAGTTAGTTAGATTTATGTTCAGCTCAAAACAGCTATATATTAATTAATACATAATTATGTACTTATATATATATATATATATATATATATATATATATATATATATATATATATATATATATATATATATATATATATATATATAGAGAGAGAGAGAGAGATATATAGATATATTAACATAGTCAGTCTCGCATTAGTGTTAAGATATTTGGGCTGAGAACATGTACC
This sequence comes from Paralithodes platypus, assembly GCA_032716605.1. Lineage (NCBI taxonomy): Eukaryota > Metazoa > Arthropoda > Malacostraca > Decapoda > Lithodidae > Paralithodes > Paralithodes platypus. The sequence goes on from CM064484.1 coordinate 36,002,810, forward strand.
TTTAAATATGAGAGAGAGAGAGAGAGAGAGAGAGAGAGAGAGAGAGAGAGAGAGAGAGAGAGAGAGAGAGAAGGAACAGAAAAATAGGGTGTGTGTGTGTTCGAATTATGTACGGATATATACAGAAAATCCTCCCTGATACACAATAGTCTCCCGGTAAACAAATAGTGTTCCTCATACCAGTACCTGCCTCCACCCTACATAAAACATAACAGCGGGATTCGAACCATTATCCGTTATTCCAGCTTACAATACTTAATCTATCAAAGCCACAGGATGATAAAACTTGGACAACCTTTCTCTTGTACTTGGGATGAGCCTTAAGGGAGCCCACCTCGCTTTTTTCTCTTTCTCTCCCTCTTTATTTGGCTTGTATCCATTTGGCCCCATTCAGCCTACTGTTTTAAGACGTTTACCCCCATCCAGGGGTCAATATTTTCCTGGCGAGCGGTAGCATGCCAGAATATACATATTTTGTTTTCGACAGCAAGCTAAATTTGTACATTCTTCGATAGAAAAGTGTCTCCGGCGAAGCCGGATTTCTCCATACAATGCTGGCTAGCTATCGCTCGCCAGGAAGAAATCGACACCTGGATGGGGATAAACGTTTTAAAAAAGCTGGATGAATGGGGCCGAATGGATACAAGCCAGGGAAAGAGAGAAAAGGAGAAAAAGATAAAAAAACAAAAACAAAACGGTGACCTCCCCTTAACCCCCTTCACCACCATTACGTAATTATCATCATATGCTGTTAGTTTGCTCCCTATGTCTTCATCAAGCTTAAGTAAACACTTTGAAGACCCCCCCCCCTTCCCTTTTAGATAAATTTGAACATTTTTCGGTAGACAAATATAATACTTAGAAGTACATGCAATTTTATATTTTGTTTACTCTCCTCTCAGTACAGTCGGCCAAATAAGTGATATCGCGACACCAAGTATATTTTGATCAATACTTGGTATCAGTAATGTCTAAACTTGATTGAATCATTTCAAGTGATATACAAACATGTTCCAACTCTTACCCGCCCTATTCAACATCTGACAGACATTATTTCAGAACAGAGCAAGCAAACGTAATGTGTGTTGTGACTGTTGTCAATGTTGTGTAGTTTAATTTAAGAAAAGTTAGTTTTAGAAGAAGGTAATTTTAGCACAGTCCTGCAAAATAAGAGAAAATAGAGTAGTTTACCAATCTAGAAACCAATAATTGGTTTACATTGATAGAACATTACTGTGGAAATGTTTGTGTAGTGTAAATGCCTCTAAATCCTAAGTATCCCTCCATTCTGGCACAAACCGAATTACATTTACCTCTCTCTCTCTCTCTCTCTCTCTCTCTCTCTCTCTCTCTCTCTCTCTCCATTCTGGCACATACCGAATTACATTTACCTCTCTCTCTCTCTCTCTTTCTCTCCATTCTGGCACATACCGTATTACATTTACCTCTCTCTCTCTCCATTCTGGCACATACCGTATTACATTTACCCCCCTCTCTCTCTCTCCATTCTGGCACATACCGTATTACATTTACCTCTCTCTCTCTCTCTCTCCATTCTGGCACATACCGTATTACATTTACCTCTCTCTCTCTCCATTCTGGCACATACCGTATTACATTTACCCCCCTCTCTCTCTCTCTCTCTCTCTCTCTCTCTCTCTCTCTCCATTCTGGCACATACCGTATTACATTTACCTCTCTCTCTCCATTCTGGCACATACCGTATTACATTTACCTCTCTCTCTCTCTCTCTCTCTCCATTCTGGCACATACCGTATTACATTTACCCCTCTCTCTCTCTCTCTCCATTCTGGCACATACCGTATTACATTTACCTCTCTCTCTCTCTCTCTCTCCATTCTGGAACATACCGTATTACATTTACCTCTCTCTCTCCATTCTGGCACATACCGTATTACATTTACCTCTCTCTCTCTCTCCATTCTGGCACATACCGTATTACATTTACCTCTCTCTCTCTCTCTCTCCATTCTGGCACATACCGTATTACATTTACCTCTCTCTCTCTCTCTCTCCATTCTGGCACATACCGTATTACATTTACCTCTCTCTCTCTCTCTCTCTCCATTCTGGCACATACCGTATTACATTTACCTCTCTCTCTCTCCATTCTGGCACATATGGTACCGTATTACATTTACCTCTCTCTCTCTCTCTCTCCATTCTGGCACATACCGTATTACATTTACCTCTCTCTCTCTCTCTCTCTCCATTCTGGCACATACCGTATTACATTTACCTCTCTCTCACTCCATTCTGGCACATACCGTAATACATTGGCCTAAAATATACACGTTGCTATTTAATCAAACAGCGTCTTGGCTAACCTTAAGGGGAGGATTTTAGTTTGTTCCCTAGACCTCCATCAAGCTAAAAAATTACACCCCCTTGAGCCCCTTTCAAGATAAATGTGTACATGGTTCGGTAGAAAAAAAATCCCGGCTGAAGGCCAGTTCATCTTAAATTACAGGCTCGCTTTCGCTCGCCAGAAAAAAATCGACATTTAAATGGCACGAAAGATCTTTACATTTACAGAAATTGAGCGAAAGTTCTAAAAATCGCCAAACTAATGGGGCGAAAGTCTTAAAATCTCAAAAGCAACGGTGCTAAACACGAGGGAGAAAGGGGGTCAAGAAAAATCTCCCTGAAGTGTAAATCTGCCCTTATGGTGTAATAAAAATCAGCCGACCTGTGAGAGATATATACACAAAAATATATATCTATATGTCATGCACCCCAGCACCCGCCATGCATACACAAGTTGACCTCGGGAAGAAGAAGAAGAAGCAGAAGATGAAGAAAAAGAAGGAGGAGAACAAGGAGAAGATGAAGATGAAGAACAACAGCAACAACAACAACAAAAACAAGATGAAGAAGAAGAACAACAACAGCAACAACCAGAAGAAGATGAAGAACAAGAAGAAGAAAAGAAAGGGACAAAGAACCTAAACAAAGAATAGGATGGTGAAAAACAACAAGACCAAACAAAGATGTTAGTAAGGCATGGGAGGAAGAGAAGGAGAAAGAGAAGTAGAAGACCAAAAATAAAAGGGAAAGTAATAAGCAAAATACTGGATAAAGGAAGATAAAAGACTGCAGAAGGAACAGAAAAGAGTAAACAATATATGTTCTGATAATTTGGCATGCAACAGATCCCCGCCAAGCAATACTGAAGTTGACCTCGTGTAGAAGAAGGATAGAAGGGAAGAGAGGATGAAGACAGCGGCCGTGTAATGCCAGCAGTAGCTAATATAGATGAACTCGCTGTAAAAGAGGTAGAAAAAATGAAAATAAAAAGATGGAGGAAAAGAACGAGGAGATTGAGTTAGAGGCCTAGTGATACGTGTACACAGAGAGAGAGTGAGAGTGAGAGTGAGTGAGAGAAAGAGAGAGGAAAAGAGAAAGAGAGAGTGAATAAAAGTGAGAGAAAGCAAGAGAAGAGAAAGATTGGAGAGAGAGAGGGAGAGAAGAGAGAGAGAGATGAATGCCAGAGTGCCAGCATATAGTTTGTATTCAGAAGTCATAATATGTTGTGGCAGAAAAATGTCACAGGAAAACTTTATATACGGTATATATAAAGTATATAATATATATATACAGGTATATATATATATATATATATATATATATATATATATATATATATATATATATATATATATATATACAGGTATATATATATATATATATATATATATATATATACTGGGACACAAAAATTAAGAGAAATAAAAAGAAGAAATGGAGACGAAAAGAAAAGAAGGAGAGGAAGAAAAAGAAGATGATGATGATGATGATGATGAACGGTGATAGCGGGGAGGAGAATTGATTAGAAGGAGGATGAAGCAAAAGAGAACGACGAGGAGGGAAGAAGACGAAGCTAAAACAAAAACCACACACACATACAAGTAGAAGTACCAAAGGACAAACACATAAAGAAGGAAATGCATGCAAACATAAAGAGCAGAAGACAAATATGTATGTGCATGACAAGTACAAAGGAGGAGGAGGAGTAGGAGAGGAAGAAGAAGGAGGAGGAGGAGGAGGAGGTGGTGGAGTAGGAGAGGAAGAATATTGAGTAAGAAGAGGAGGAGGAGGAGGAGTAGGAAGAAGGAGAAGGAGAAATACATTAAAAGAAGGGAATATTACGAGCCTCGCAGCCCATAAACCCAAGAAAAAGGAGAAACTGCAAGAGGAGGAGGGAGGAGAAGAAGAAGGAGAAAGAAGAGGGGGAGAAGAAGCAGAAGGAGTAAGAGGAGGGGGAGAAGAAGGAGAAAGAGGAGGATGAGAAGAAGAAGAAGGAGAAAGAGGAGGGGGAGAAGAAGAAGAAGGAGATAGAGGAGGGGGAGAATAAGAAGGAGAAAGAGGAGGGGAGAAGGAGAAATAGAAGGGTGAGAAAAAGAAAGATGAGGATGAGGTGAGAAGATGAAGACAATAGTATATTAGAGAGACACTCAGTAGAGCGCATACCCCCACCTACACTGGGTTTGTCACAACATAACTTATAAGCACAACAATGACACCGGTGTGACATATCCGGATGCTTCCTAAATTGAATCACTTCTTCCTTGGTGCATATCGTATTTACCCACCAAGTTTCGTGAAAAATCAGTTAATAACTTATGGATCGCCTACAATATTGAATCACTTCTTCCTTTCGTGCATATCGTATCTGTCCACCAAATGTCGTGAAAATCGATTCATAGCTTGGTGAAATATCTTATTTACAAACAGACAAATAGATAGACAGACAGACAAACAAACAGAGCCGAAAACATAAACTCCGCCCAACTTTGTTGGTGGAGGTCTATCTATCTATTGCCGGACGCCTTACTCCCCTTAATGAGGGTGGCCATACACAGAAGGCCCCCCCAAGCGGACCCATCCCCTGTAAGAGGGACAACCCGAGTCAGTTTACTGAAGGACTTACAGGATTGACCACTCATTCTAGGACCCGTCCGACTCCGAGGCCCTCTATGTATTTTGGGTGGATGGGATTCGTTACACTTGGTCGGCAACCCATCTAGGGAAGACAACCTTATACAAATCCGGGTGGACGGGACTCGTCAGCCTTGGTCGGTAACCTGTCTAGGGGAGTAAACCTGATACAAATCTGTACTGCTTATTTAAGTGTAAGGACTAGCCGAACACCACTGTAGAAAAATAGTGCTAACTAGATACATAGAGGGCCTCGGAGTTGGTGGAGGTAAACAAATTAAATAGAAATGGTACAGGACAAAATAATGTTTCATGGTTAAAGAAAAAAGTGAAAACATTAAAACAGAAAACTAAACAACTAGAGAACAACACCCACTAAATGTCCGCCTGGGCTGGGATCGAGCCCAGGTCAAGCAGATTCACACGAACTGAACTGAACGAGCTATTCAGTTGTTTAAAAGATCGACGGACAGTAGGAAATGAAATTAAAAAAAAATAGTTGCTAGCTTGGAAAAAAAGGTTTCAAGTTCATTCTTAATTAACATACTGATAAGCACTCGTAGAGCGCATACCTCCAATTCTTTAACATTAATATCATAGGCCTAAATTTTCTTATGGATCTGGGTTCCAGGTTATGATCTGGATCGCCTCCTAAATTGAATCACCTTTTTCTTGGCGCATATCCTATCTGCCCACCAAATTTCGTGAAAATCTCCGGATCAGCTCCTAACTTTAAGCACTTTATCCTTGGCGCACATTCTAATCTGCCCACCCATTTTTTTTTAAAATTAGTTCATAACTTTGTGAGATATCTTGTTTACTGACAAACAAACAAACAAACTAGAAGAGGACTCAGTAGAGCGAGTGCTTCCACCAACGCTGGCGGAGGTATGCGCTCTACCTAACGCCTCCTAAATAGCTCACCCTACAACAGTTCATAGTTGCTATACCTTACCCCAACTGTACCGTTCAACTCTGGAAGAGGCACTCGTCACAGGCAGTATTGCCTTTTGTCTCCCTCATCCACATTAAAAAAAAAAATACTGATCTTATACTTAAGATAGAACCCAAGATAACACAATTCAAAGCCATTATCTTAAACTCAACCGTACTCTGAACAAAATATGAAAGCCCGTGAATATACTTTCCATTGCCCAGTCAGCGTGTTTGCAAGTTCCGCAGCCTGTGCAATTACCGCTTGCGAATGCGCGGTAATGGTGCAAACTGTCTAGTGCTTATACAACTTCTCCAACAACGTGAATACTGTCTGTGGAAGGGTTGACAGTGGGAGGGTACAGACACATTCACACGTTCGTGGTTAAGAGGGTTCGCCGGCTTTTTATATGTCTCTCCTTTTCTCTCTTTCCCTGGCTTGTATCCATTCGGCCCCATTCAGCCACCTGTTTTAAGACGTTTATCCCCATCCAGGTGTCGATTTCTTCCTGGCGAGTGATAGCGAACCAGAATTGTATGGAGAAATCCGGCTTCGCCGGAGACGTTTTTCTATCGAAAAATTTAAAAATTTAGCTTGCTGTCAAAACAATAATATATATATGCTGGCCTGCTACCGCTCGCCAGTAAAATATTGACACCTGGATGGGGGTAAACGTCTTAAAACAGTAGACTGAATGATGCCGAATGGATACAAGCCAAAGAGAGAGGGAGAGAAAGAGGAAAAAAAAACGAGGTGGGCTCCCTTAACCCTGACAAGTCTACACTGGTAGAGAGGTACTGGTTGAGAGTTAATGGTTGAAATGATCTACTGGTTGAGAGTTACTGGTTGAAATGGTCTATTTACTGGTTGAAATGGTCTACTGGTTGAAATGGTCTATACACTGGTTGAGATGGTCTCTACTGGTTGAGAGCTACTGTTTGAACTGGTCTATGCACTGGTTGAAATGGTCTATATACTGGTTGAGAGCTACTGGTTGAAATGGTCTATAAATTGGTTGAGAGCTACTGGTTGAAATGGTCTATACACTGGTTGAGATCTGGTTGAAATGGTCTATACACTGGTTGAGAGCTGCTGGTTGAAATGGTCTACTGGTTGAAATGGTCTACTGGTTAAGAACTGCTGGTTGAAATGGTCTACTGGTTGAGAGCTACTGGTTGAAATGGTCTATTTACTGGTTGAAATGGTTTATAGGCTACACTGGTTGAGAGCTACTGTTTGAAATGGTCTACTGGTTGAAATTGTCTATACACTGGTTGAGAGCTACTGGTTGAAACACCGGAAACCCAGCCCCTGGTGACAGGTCTTCCGCAGATGTCAAAATTCAGACATCTGTGGTATTGGTAGATGAACGAGAGGACCTTGTAGAAGAAAAGCGACAGGGTATCGAATCCCAGCAACAACTGGGCTGAACATGTAAAGTGAACATATCAAACTATTTATTTGTTTTTATAAGAAAGAAGAAGAAAAAAATAAATAAATGAACTTAAAGAGGCTGCCGTTGTCAAGGTGTTTGCTACTTGGAGACGACATCCGACATACACCAGGGTTACCCAATCAAGTCTGCTAGCTAGTAAATAAAACCCGAAACTCGCTAGATTATTGACACAATCTCTAGAATATCACTCTTAAATGGCTCAAATCTCAAGAATATCGCTAGATAAAACACATAACAAAAGTTCGTGTAACTCTATGTAAATAATTGACTAGTTGCGAATTTCAGGCTATAAGGAAGTTGGAGCTGTAGACATCAATATTTACCAGAATTACCAGCTAAAATACGGTTGTAGTACATTCATAAATATATAAAACCAAATTCAACATACTTTCAATTAATCACAAACCTACATTATTATTGCATTTCCGTTTAATATCGATGTTTACGGCTCCAACTTCCTTATAGCTTGATACTCGCATGTGGTCAATTGAAGTCGCTGGTTGGCAATAGACGCCTTCACATCACTCGCATGTCCGAATTTCGTGTTCGATTCGTGTGATTTGTGGCTATACGGACAATCAATGTTATTAACCCCTTCTGTACCGGCGACGTCTTATCTATTTTATTCTAGCTATATTTAGACAATGTTGTGCAACTTAATAAGAATCTGTGGTAGTCAAAATGGTTAATTAAGATAACTAGAAGCCTGTTAATTGCTGGAGGCCCTTCTTAAACTTAACAGAATCGTCTATTATTAGCCAGTATGCAATGAAAAGGACAGAACTGGTATTGAACGGGTTAAATATCCTTACTGTTTCTACCCGTTGATCTTGGATGGCGTCGTTGAACATCTGGAATCTATGGTATGAGCTTAACAAACATCTGCGTCTCATTTCCCGCCGCTTGAAATGAACATATGACCACTCGCGAGTTTCGTTCAATAAGGAAGTTGGAGCTATAGACATCGATATTTAGCAGAAGTAGGCTACCAGCTAATAACAGTTGTAGTAGATTTATACATACATAACACCCATTTGACCATACTTTCATCCATCAGAAATCTACATTAGTATTGCATTTCTGTTTAATTAGCGATGTTTACGGCTCCAACTTCCTTATAGCCTGAAACTCGCAAGGAGTTAGTTATCAATAGCCAAAAAAGCTCCGAAAATATTATTGTATCTTGTGTATTGGTAGAGAAAGCCAAATCCATGTTTATAGTTTTTATGTAAAAATAGAACTGGGGTTCATAGTTCAAATTATTTTGTTGTAAGTGATATAAAAATGCGCAATAATAGCCTACTGATAGTGTGTGCAGTAAACATTTTTGGTTCAATATTATTGTACCAGTGTTCTGTACCGGCCACGCCTTTAATTATTTGATTTCAGCTGCATTTAGACGATTTTATGAAGCTTTGGAAGGATATATAGTAGCCGAAAGGATTAATTGAGCTAATTGATAAGTAGACTTCATTCCTAAGCTGAATAGAATCGCATAATACTTGCCAGAGTATAGTGAAAAGGATCAGATCTATCACCGGTGCCAAATGTAAAGACTTATCCCTCAATACCTTCACCTGACCTGCTTGAGTAGAGCAACATGTCTGCTCCCTGTGAACTTTCAATGGGATAAGGATTAATTAGTAGTTAAAATAGGACTTCAGAGGCTATCAACCCTTCTGGTTTATTTAGCCAGCACACTGTAAGTTGAGAAGAAAGTCAGGACTGGAACCCCTTTTCGAGAACTTCAGTACCTAGGGGATAAGGAGTGGTTGCGGAACTTGGAGCGGCTTCAAAACACGCAAGTAACGAGCTATCCAGTTTAAAAGATCGACAGACAATAAGAAGTGTAATACAAAAATTGTGTTGCTAGCTTGGAAAAAAGGTTCCGAGTTCATTCTTAACTGCCTTAACTTCTTTTAACTGCCTTCGTGGTGCAATGTATAAGGTGTTATTCGGTGTGAGCGTCCTGGGTTCGAATCCACGGACTGCCACATGTGTTTGTAATATTTCATTAATCGATTTTAGGAGTTGTTGTTTGTTGTTTTTCCCCAAGCTGCCTGGCCGAATAGCCCCAAGGCCCGAGCAAGGCCAAGGCCACAACCGAGCGCCCCCACAGAACCCTCCCTGCCGACCACAATAAAGCCTGGGTGACCGAAGCCACTCCATGGCGGGGAGCTGAGGAGGGCGCGGAAACGCCCGGGAAACCAAAGCCCCACCCAGGGCCCTGTGCTCCTCAGCAATTATGAAGAGAAAGTTGAGGGGCAAAGGAAAGATGTGACGCTTTGGCTTCCAATCTTGGTAGATTAGGTCAATCCACGCAAGAGACGCCGTCACTTGAGATCTAGAAAATATATAAGTAAAAGGAACAGTCAGAGTAAGCTATGGGTATGGCAGAGATCGCTCAGTTCTCACTCTGATAGACCAGCCCATCACCAATTTTAGGAGTAGAGTTGGTTGTTGGATAGAACATAATAATTGATATTGGTTCAGGAGTAATTTATCGAGAGGCCTTCCCTAGTGGTTAAGGCCCCATTAATTGCTCTTTCCATTCACATATGCATAGCCTACGTGAGTTGCAGTTGGGATGTGTGTACAAGCTTAGATTGATATGCAGGATTCGAAGTTGCATAATAAATCATAGGCAGTGTCCACCATTCTTTTAACTGCCTTCGTGGTGCAATGTATAAGGTGTTGATATTCGGTGTGAGCGTCCTGGGTTCGAATCCACGGACTGCCACATGTGTTTGTAATATTTCATTAATCGATTTTAGGAGTAGAGTTGGTTGTTGGATAGAACATAATTTACATACTGTATTGATAAGCATTCTATAAAACAATAGATGTGCTACAATCAGCGAGTTATAAGCTTTGTTTGTTAGTTTTAAAAATACAGAGTGCCTTGCTCGCAAAATACAGTATTTGTGCTGCGAGTCCAGTATTTATTTTCCGAGTCGGGCCCCAAATCACTCCTTCAATCAGAATCAACTGGGAGAGCTCAAGACGTTTGTTGGGAATACTACCGACTTCTTTACACTACCCTCCATGTTGCAAATATAGGTGTATGATATTTCGGCTTTTAATGTGAATCTCGGGTATTATGCATCTATTAATCTCTTTTTATGAATGTTGATTGTAGTATGGCTTTATAAATATAGTAGTAAATGTTAAAATGAATACTAAAATGCACCTTAAACACTGCGCTAGGTCAACAATATGCCGCTGATGTAAACAAAGAGGGTGCTTACTCGGCAACAGATGGCGCTGGGGACTGGGGAGCACGTGACAGCCACCAGTGTTTATCTTGCATCGTGCGGGGCGGTGCGCGCGGCCGGATTGAGCTGGATTAAGTGCTACACAGTGTCTTACTGAGGGATCCAGGCATCGAACACCAGTGCCAGACGGAAGGTAAAGTACGCTGGTGTTTTATTTACTGGTTTTGCCGTGATTTAAGGTGGTAAATTTGGTTTTAATGGGAAATTTAAAGGGAGTTGTTGATTTTTGGTCCTGTGTTGGGAATGGACACCTCAGCGGCTCAGCCTATACATATGGGTGGTTTCGTCGACATATTATTTAGCCTATGCTTTTATATTCAATGTATCATGCACAGAAGCCAGATTAAAGATTAACTGGTGTAATTTGATATTATTTAAGCATGGAATAGCCCATCATTACCCATTATAAGATAAAGGAGGAGCCTCCGAGCCTATGTAGGCCTAGGCTATCCCGGCAGGTCAAAACATAAAATTCGTGTGCACAGTTTCCCCTTGGAGATCGCTATGGTAAGGTAAGCCTTGTTTGTTGTAATCAGCTGAAGTACCTTACGGTCATACATTTACGGTATTAATAGCCTAGCCTACATAAAAAGGTACGATTTTACTATAGGGACACGCATTTGACAGGTACCACCAAGGATTTAATACATAGCCTAATTGTTTTCGGCTTCCACGCATCCAACACCAAGCTACACCCTTTTCGGATTTTTTGTATTTTAATACCACGAATTTTCAGTGTTTTTTATAAACAAAATTGTTCATTTGCATCAATATATAGTGTTTGTAATTAATTAGAAATCTCGGGAAAACCTATTTTCCCCATAAGGCCTATCAATCGATGTTGTTCCCCGATAGTGATTTGAAAAGACATTAGCCTAACCTAACCTAGTATTATGGGTGGGGGCTGCTGCCCCCACACCCCCGCTGGTTGAGTACTAATCCCTTAGTAAATAAAAAAAAAAAAAAAATTGGCTGTAGATTATACGAAGGTGAAAGAAAATTCGATAAAGTCTACGGTGTTTACTCTGCAATGTTCAGCTTTGATTGTACATTGATAACAGGAGAGTACCGTATTGACAACCTTGTTACGAAAAATAAATTTGGAAAAACTAAATAAGATGGTCACCAATTTTCCCATGGATTTTTTTATTTTTCCCTGTTAGTTTTCATCAATATATAGTGTTTGGCAATAATTACAACCCTCGGCGAAACCGTTTTCCCCATTATACAACGATCTTAAGACACGCCGCCCGATAGTGGGGAGGGCTATGAAGTACAGGGAAAATGAGGGGTTAAATGCGTAAAACGGCGATTAAAACGTATTTTAGCAAAACTTGGCTCGGGTTTTAAGGTATTTCTAAGGCCTAAAACCCAATATTTCGAAAATCCGAGCCAAGTTTTGGCCAAAGCTGGCTCGGATTTTGAGAGTTTGTAGACAACAAAATGACAGTAACCTCATTTAGAAATTTGGCTCAGGTTTCCCGAAATTGCAAAGCCATAAAACCCGAATATTGGAAAACCCGAGTCAAGTTTTGGCAAAACTTGGCTCGGATTTTGCGAATTTTAAGAGTAGGCCTAAACAAATTACAGTAACCTAATTTAGAATTTTGGCTCGTTTCCCTAAATTGCAAACCCCAAAAAGCATAATTTTGGAAAACCCGAGCCAATTTTTGGCAAAACTTGGATCGTATTTTGAGAATCGAAAAAGACTAACTAAATGTCGGAAATCGGCTCATGATTTCCCTAAGTGCAAAGCCATATAACCAGATTTATCGAAAACGTAGCACTTATTTAAATCATAAATATCCAGTAACATAGACCTAGTACATTGGATACAAGCCTAATCCACACCTAACGCCTACAATGTGTCCGTAGTAGGCTACCTACTAGGCCTACGTTGGATACAACATGGCGGTTGGGCCGGCGCCCATTTAGTAGCCTACTGGTATTCGGCCGTATCTGTGAATGCGAGTCACTTCGAGCGAATTCCTGATCGAGCGGATGCACAATCTAACCTAATTAACCTAACTTAACTTAACCTAACTTAACTTAACCTAACTTAACCTAACCTAACCTAACTTAACCTAACTTAACCTAACTTAACCTAACTTAACCTAACCTAACTTAACCTAACCTAACCTAAATGCGCCTCCGCTCGAAGTGTCCAGATACCGTAAATACTACCGCAACTACGAATCTTGTTTCTGAAACCTAGTATATTAACCTAACCAAACAACCCAACCTATCGACAGAGATGGGCAGGTGGAGTGGACTAAAAAGCTGGTGGACAGACCTCGGGAGACAGGTGAAAATAGCGTGTGTACGAATCGGTGCCGTCTATATGAAGGTATTGACAACCATGTTTCGACAAAATTCCATTTTAGTACCATATATTTTTATTAAGTTTTGCCGAGGCTTAAAACACATTTTCATATTATGTTTAGAGCATATAAAATCCATATGTGTGTTCAAATATTGCAAAATAATTGGTGACCAACTTATTTAGTTATACTATAAATTTTAGTAGCATACCGGTACTTTTATATTAGGTTTTTCCGAGGGTTTAACACATTTTCATATGATCTTTAGAGCTGTCTATAACTGGAAGTACCGTATTGACAACCTTGTTACGAAAATTAAATGTTAGTAGCATACTTTTTTATTAGGTTTTGCCGAGGGTTAAAACAAATTTTCTTATGATCTTTAGAGCATATAGATTCAATATTTATCTTCAAATATATCAATAAAATTTGTGGTATTAAAATAACATTGAACCCCCTTTTCTGGTGTACGAAACACTAAACAAACAATGGGGACACTAATATTAATAATAGGCCTAGGCTATTAGCCTAGACGAAATATGGTTATAGGCTACTGATGATTTGGACCGACAGTTAGCCCATTGATCTTTTTAGGGTAAATCTACAGTTATACTACCCCTCCCCCACTACCCCCCACTACATCCCCCCTCCAAAACACGCATTTTAGCGTGTTTTTGGATGGTTCAGCAGACGCGGAAACTGGAAAAAAACTTATTTTTATAATAATTAATCATCAACCAGATAAGAGTTTTTCAGGTAATTTGTTGTTGTTTTTTATTTTTTATTTGATATACAGTGTTGTTTAATACCGAGGACCGTCGCATTTTAGTATTTTTAACATTAGCCTAGCCTAACCTAACCGAAAACTAACCTGTCTCGCGACAGATCTAAACCCAGCTCACGTTCCCTGTTTATGGGTGCGCAACGATCTAAACCCAACTCACGTTCCCTGTTTATGGGTTCGCGAAGGTTTGTAATACTTCAATGTATCTATTTCAAGTCAAATATACATTTCCGCGTATCATCAAACCATACTAAGTCTACTACTAATAATATTAACCCATTAGTACCAACAGAATAGCGACAAAATAGGGGTAGTATAACTGTAGATTTATCCTTTTTAGGCCTAATAAGTCTGGTAGAGCATATACATCATTGCTATATATGTCATTAACCCGGGAACTGCGGGAAGACTTAAGAGTTCCCCCGGCGGACTGCGGGAAGACTCTTTAAGAGTCAGAGAAAAAAAAAATCGACTTTAAACATCGGAAAAAAAAAATATTTTATATTTTATTTTTAGCCCCTGGGCCATGCAAAATATCACTCCTCTACCTCCCCTCCTTCAGTTATCACCTATTTTCCCTGTTATTCCCTTATTCTGAGGTATATTTTCGTGCTAACATTAGCGAGTTGCAAGCAGGGCATTGTCATCACTGTTAGCAAGCGAGTGCAAGAGAGAGATAAAGAGAGTATCGATCGACAGTGTCTCTCCAGCCTTGGGGGAAAGGAGGTTGCCTCACCCATACATTATGTACGGTAACTCCCGCCATATATCGCCGATTTTGACCATCCAAACGCTGTTTTCACTTGTTTTATTGTTGTAACAGGTTAATACCTTTATAATCAACCTATAATAGGCGCATATGGATAATTTTAATGCTATTTATGGTAAAATGAATATTTTAGTGTTGGAAACAGCTCAAATACATGCGCACAGGCAGAGGTGTCTAATTACCCCCATGCGCACTTCTGAGGTTAAGAGCAGAAATGTATAGCCTATTAGGGAGAAAAAAAAGGGGGTCAATATACAGGAGACGCTACAATATAGGTAGCAAACTTTTAATGGTAGTTTTGGGTTCCTATCATCATATGCTTCATTTCTATATACTTTGGAATTTATTTATTTCTACACCGGGTCGAAACCATCGATATATTATTTAGACAAATATGTTAGTTAGGTCATGTACTTCATTGCCATATATGTCCACCCCGTCGGTAATTCATTATAAAAAAAATCCCTAAATGTCTAAAAAAAAATCCCTAAATCTCGCACGGCTCATCCGATCTCCATTTTCTGTTGCATTGGTGTGGGACAGCCACCCCTCTCGCGCAGCCCCCACCCATAATACTAGGTTAGGTTATTTGGTTAGGTTAATGACAAAATTTGGCTCTGATTTCATGGATTTAGCGGGGGTGTGGGGGCAGCAGCCCCCACCCATAATACTAGGTTAGGTTAGGTTATTTGGTTAGGTTAATGACAAAACTTGGCTCGGATTTCATGGATTTAGCGGGGGTGTGGGGGCAGTAGCCCCCACCCATAATACTAGGGTAGGTTATTTGGTTAGGTTAATGACAACACTTGGCTCGGATTTCATGGATTTAGCGAGGGTGTGGGGGCAGCATCTTCATAGCCCTCCCCACTATCGGGGGCCGTGTCTTAAGATTGATGGATAAGACTTGTTTTGCATTTTCCGATGGGGTTCATAAAAAAACACAACTAAAAAAAACCAAAACAAGGAAAAAAACTACAAAATACTTGTAAAAATCGTCCCCGGTGTAAAACTAAATATTTACCTATACTTTTTATCCCTGGGGAAAAAAAAAATCTTGGGATTTTTCATTTTTTTTTCTTGGGATTTTTTGTTTTGGTCATTAACCTAACCTAACCTAATAGCTCCCAAATACATTTAGGTTAGGTTAGGTTAGGTTTTTTGGTTAGGTTAATAAACAAAATCCAAGAAAGAAAAAAACCCCAAGATTTTTGTTCTTTTTTCCCGGGGATAAAAAATATATAGAAATGAAGCATATGATGATAGGAACCCAAAACTACCATTATAAATTTGCTACCTATATTGTTGCATCTGCTGTATATTGACCAAAAAGGGAGTAAGGTATGTCCCATAACACTGTGTTTTTTGCATTGTTACACAACCAGCTGGGGTGTGGGGGCAGCAGCCCCCACCCATAATACTAGGATAGGTGAGGTTGTTAGGTTAGGCTAATGTCCTTTCAGAGGGGTAGGATATAGCCTAGTACATAATACTAGGATAGGTTAGGTAAGGTTGTTAGGTTAGGCTAATGTCTTTTTTACGCTTTTAACCCCTCATTTTCCCTGAACTTCATAGCCCTCCCTACTAGAAGGGGGCGTGTTTTTAGATTGTTGGATAATGGGTAAATACTAATTTCCGCTCCTCTTCAGTATAAAACAAAACTATAGGCCTATCTGAAGGAAAAATGAAAAAAAAAAAAAAGCACTGAAATATCTGTCGGTCCTAAAAGTCAGGTTTACCCAAAATATAAAGATAACTCGGTGGAAAAGTTGCGTTCGCGGGAGTAACGTTGATCGTTTGTTACCATAGGCTAGCACTCAAGGTTATACAGTAGTAGCCTAGGCTACTTCGCGCATCTAAATTCCCAGGTCAATATGCATTTTAGGTCACGTATCATCGTATGTGTTTTTCTTGTTATAGGCTAAGGTAATTCTGCATACCTATAAGTCTACAACTCCTGTTATTTTAGGTTTATTTATTTTATTTTAATGCTTTATAAGTGTGTATTTTATTGTTAGAAAGTGCGGAAAGCACTATTTATTAGCATTTGCATAATTGTTAATTTTAATTATAATTATCGCGAATAGACTCACAGCGTTATTATACATAATTTATTAGGGAAAGTGAAGCTCTATGGAATCCTTATAATATACTCACATAGATTCCGTTGTGGGAGAATAGTTTTGTTAAGTTTTGTAACTATTTTGTCGATATAAATAGGCCCGCGCGTAAATAAACTCAGTCCCGCAATCTTGTAGAGCTCTGCTACGGACGTGTTCATGTTTACGTGTTCGGAATGGAGTACACTCGCTACGGTAAAGTGTTATGTTCTACAAAGATGTTACTGTATTTCTAATATATGAACCCACAGTAGCTGGCATGCAAGGGCTAGTGTTGTATCCCACGTATTGGGTCTAGGTTAGGTTAGGTTAATATACTAGGTCTCGGAAACAAGATTCGTAGTTGCGGTAGTATTTACATCAAAACTATAGTTAACTAACAAAACTATTCTCCCACAGTGGAATCTATGTGAGTACGGTATATTATAAGGATTCCATAGAGCTTCACTTTCCCTAATAAATTATGTATAATAATACTGCGAGTCTTTTCAAAAATATTACCATTTTAATTCAGATATCCCAACAATCTAGGAGTTTACTCGATTTAGTCAACTAAAACACAATAGCCTAACCTAACAACCTTACCTAACCTATCCTAGTATTATGGGTGGGGGCTGCCGCCCCCACACCCCCGCTGATTCGGTATTAAAACTAAAGCAGATTGATGGGATAAGGTCTATGGTGTTTAGGCCTACTCTGCAATCTTCAGCTTTGTCTGTTGATAACAAAAGTACCAATAAAAATGTACCGTACTGACTTCGGTAAAATTCAAGACAGCTAGAGCCGCCTTATTTACCAAGTTTCTGTATATTTTTTTCAAGGAATATAGTGTTTTATTGTTGTTTTTCATGGTTGGAGTGGAGGATTTGCATTACCGGTAACTTACCCATTATTCATTAATCTGAAGATACTCCGTCAAATGGCGCCATTTATTGGGTGAATCGCGCTTTTACAGTAGGTAAGGGAAATTGTGGGGAGGCCATGTATGCTTCCAAAATGTACAAATATTATATTAGATTAGATTAACATAACTTAACCTAACCTAACCCTAATATAATATAATATAATATAGTTTTTGTGAGTAACGTTCAAGCCATTTATTGGGTGAATCTCACTCACCGCATCTTTCAAAACAAGAAGAGGACCCAGGTCGAAGGATTCATTGGGTGCAATGCTTTGTTTACGTTCGGGACATTATTTTTGTGTTATTTTTTGGTGTAATCGGGTTTTTCAAGTGTGGATAACGAAATTCCTCCATGTGGACTATAATGAGAAAAATATGGCGAGTCTATTGGTCCATATTTTCCCTAATAAATTATTTCTAATAGGGCGGCGAAAGAGGTCTTTAATATTATCCTGACTTCTTGTAGGTGAAGCTCCACTATGATTGGCTAATAAACATCGGGGAGGAGCCTCCAAGGAGGCTAGAATGTAAACAGTGTCCTGGACTGGCTGTACAAAAATAACTCTGATAATGTTATAGGGGAGTGACGCGGAGAAAGGAAGATAATATTCAAGACCTCTTTCGCCGCCCTATTAGAAATAATTTATTAGGGAACATAGGGACCAATAGACTCGCCATATTTTTCTCATTATAGTCCGCATGGAGGAATTTCGTTATTGACACTTGAAAAAATCTGATTACACCGAAAAATAACACTAAAATAATGGGCAAGAATGTAGTTACCGGGTGTACCGCCCGTCTTGTTTACACTACGCGGACGCTCACCATCATGTTCCCGTCTATTTTGACTGCCTTTGGATACAAAAATACATTACCCTAACCAAACAACCTAAGCTAACCTAACCTAGTATTATAGATTTATAAGTATTTATTTTATTATGAGTATTTATACGGTAGATGATTTATGTTGTATGTCGGTAGTGGTACACCCGGTAACGGTACACCCGGTAACTACATCCATCCCAAATAATGTCCCGATTGTAAACAAAGCATTGTGCCCAATGAATCCTTCGATTTGACTCCTCTTCTTGTTTTGAAAGATGCGGTGAGTGTGATTCACCCAATAAATGGCGTGAATGTTACTCACAAAAACGAAATACCGGCAACCATTTTTGCCCCCTTACAGATCTATATACCGGTATATGGGGATGAGAATAAATCAAGGGGGGGTGAGGGGGGCAACGCCCCCCCCTCAACCCATCGTGTATCCAATGTACCGGTACCCTACAATTTCCCTTACTGTAAAAGCGCGATTCCCCCAATAAATGGTGCCATTTGATGCCGTATCTTCAGATTAATGAATAATGGTTAAGTTACCGGTAATGCAAATCCTCCACTCAAACCATGAAAAACAACAATAAAACACTATACAGTACTGTATTCCTTGACCAAATATAGAGAAAACTTGGTAAATAAGGCGGCTCTAGCTGTCTTGAATGTTACCGGTACCTAAAGGAATTTGTGAATTTTTTGTTATAGCAGCTGTTATAACCAATAACTTCAATATTATACTATCGCAATCTGTTTATAATAACTATAAGAAATACAATTTTATAGCTCTGATAATGTTATAGGATATAGGGGGAGTGAAACTCAAATTGACAAAATAAAAAAAAGTAGCACTTATCCGCAGATCAGTAAGGTAAGAGCAAAAAAATAATAATTCCATGAAACAGCAATCCCGTAATCGAGGAGTTGTTGTTCTGCAGAATACCCGTTTACTCAATTTAGTCGAATTTGAAAAGACATTAGCCTAACCTAACAACCTTACCTAACCTATCCTAGTATTTTGGGTATTAAAACTATACAAAAATGAGCGGAAGTCTATGGTGTGTACTCTGCAATCTTCAGCTTTGGCTGTCGATAACAGGAAAGTACCAATAATAATGTACTGACTTCTTGTAGGTGAAGCTCTACTCTGATTGGCTACTAAACATCGGGGAGGAGCCTCCAAGGAGGCTAGAATGTAAACATAGTGTCCTGGATTGGCTGTACAAAAATAACTCAAATGGATGTAGATTCCGGGCGTACGGTCGTCATGTTTACATAGGGCAATCGCCGCGGATAATTTTGCGTCTATTTTGCCAGCGATTTTTTCGGTTATTTGCCCCCTGCTGGCAATATAAATGATGATGACAATATGTCATGGGGGGGTGAGGGGGGCCTCAACATATTATTGTAGGCTATCCAATGGCATTCAAAATAGACGGGAACATGATTGTAAAGGTCCGACGCCTCCCCCGCCGCCGTCACGTTTACATGTGTTGATCACCGTGGTTAACTTCGCGTCTATTTTGACGGCGATTTTTTTTCGGTAATTTGCCCCCTGCTGGCAATATATATAACGATGACAATATGTCATGGGGGGGTGAGGGGGGGCAACGCCCCCCTCAGCATATTATTGTATCCAAAGGCAGTCAAAATAGACGGGAACATGATGGCAAAGATCCGACGCCACTACGCGTACTGTAAACAAGGATGGCGGTACGCCCGCACTTAACATTCTTGCCTATAACTCTGATAATGTTATAGGGGAGTGAAAATCAAATTGACAAAATAAGAAAAGTAGCACTTATGCGCACATCAGTAAGGTCCCCTGAGTAAGGTAAGAGCGAAAAAACAAAATTCTATGAGACGGGAATCCCGTAATCGAGGAGTTGTTGTGATAATATTCAAGACCTCTTTCGCCGCCCTATTAGAAATAATTTATTAGAGAAAATAGGGACCAATAGACTTGCCATATTTTTCTCATTATAGTCCGCATGGAGGAATTTCGTTATCGACATTTGAAAAAACCCGATTACACCGAAAAATAACACAAAAATAATAAGTCCCGACCGTAAACAAAGCATTGCGCCCAATGAATTCTTCGACTTGACTCCTCTTCTTCTTGTTTTGAAATATGCAGTGAGTGCGATTCACCCAATAAATGGCGTGAGCGTTACTCACAAAAACTAAATACTGTACCGACAACCTGTTTGTGCCCCCTTACAGATCTACACATATGAGGATGACAATAAATGGGATGGATGTAGTTACCGGGTGTACCACTACCGACATACAACATAAATCATCTATAAATACTTATAATAAAATAAATACTTATAAATTTATAATACTAGGTTAGGTTAGGTTAGGGTTGTTGTTGTTCCCCAGGCTGTCTGGCCGAACAGCCCCAAGGTCTCGAGCAAGGCCAAGGCCATAAACGAGCGCCCCCACAAAATCCTCCCTGCTTACCACTAACAAAGCCTGGGTGACCGAAGCCACTCCAAGGCAGGGAGCTGAGGAAGGTGCGGAAACGCCCGGGAAACCAAAGCCCCACCCAAGGCCCTGTGCCCCTCAGCAATTATGAAGGGAAAGTTGAGGGGCAAGGGAAAAATGTGACGCTTTGGTTCCCAATCTGCCAACTTCTAGGTTGGAAGTAGGGAGGTCAATCCACGGAAAAGACGCCGCCACTTGAGATCTAGAAGATATATAAGTAAAAGGAACAGTCAGAGTAAGCTATGGGTATGGCAGAGATCGCTCAGTTCTCACTCGGATAGACCAGCCCATCACCACATGACTAGAACCCAATCCTCTCAGGTAATCCTCTAGGTTAGGGTAATATATTTTTGTATCCAAAGGCAGTCAAAATAGACGGGAGCGTCCGCGTAGTGTAAACAAGACGGGCGGTACATCCGGTAACTACATTCTTGCCCAATAAATCAAGGGGGGGTGAGGCCCTCAACCCATCGTGTATCCAATGTACCCCACAATTTCCCTTACCTAGCCAACTGTAAAAGCGCGATTCACCCAATAAATGGCGCCATTTGACGCCGTATCTTCAGATTAATGAATAATGGGAAAGTTAATGCAAATCCTTCACTCAAACCATGAAAAACAACAATAAAACACTATATTCCTTGAACAAAATATAAAGAAAACTTGGTAAATAAGGCAACTTTAGCTGTCTTGAATGTTACCGTTGTTGTTAGGCTATACAGAATACCCGTTTTTCTTCTGGAAATGCATGTTAACCCATTATTTAGCAATATTAATTCATGCCCCCCCCCAACCATGTTTTGTCATTACCCTAACCTAACCTTGGGTCTGCCGCCCCCAGACCCCCTCTGGTCTTACCATATTGAACAGAGGACGTACCAACTTAGCAGTGTGCCAAAATGCGCCCATTTTCTTTGTGATCCCGAATTAGCATCTGAAAAAAAAATGATCCAGAATATGGTCCTGGCTAAATTTGAGTCCTGACTCCTGAGCTACATACAGACATGAAACTCATCAAACGATAGTAGTTTGCCTTAACAATGTACTCTACACTTGCTATGATCTTATAACTATTATATATCACCTGAATTGAAGTCCAAATGCAGCTCCTAAAGTAATTATATACAATATTCCACGCGAGAGTCAAGAACAAATACAACTTGGTTTGTTTACAAACAGATAATCCCAACTGAGTCCGATAAGGCCTACAATGACTTAGGCTTACAGGTACGCTTACCTCCGATGTTATATCGCGCCGAAGGCTTAGTCAAGTCAAGACGAACACTTAATTGGCACTCGAATGCTCAATAATATGTAGATAAAAGGATAATAATAGGTATTCATCTAAAACTATGTATAAATTAACTAAACTACTCTATGTGTTGAATATAGTGACTGAAATGAATAATGTAAAATATTAATTTAAGCTTGAATGTTAGTTTTCTGACGAAAAATGATCCCAGTATACCCCCCGTCAAAATACGCGGTGTTCCATCGTGTGGATCAATTTTAAGGGGCTTCTAATTTCTCAAAAATAGTGAATGAATATCAATTTTATGTGTTTGACAAAAAGCGCAAGACCTTGAGGCATAAGGTAAGCTATAAATTAGTGCGATTTTATGATGAATTACTGGTTTTTCAAGCGTATATATTTTATGATAGGATCAATCGAAACAACGAAAGGATATTAGCTATGGTTTTACGTTGAGGATGATCCATGATGACGTCAAATTAGCTTGCCGCCAATTAACTGTGAAACACTTGGAAATGTGTTTAGCCATTATTTAGTGATAGTTTAATGGAAAATAAGACTGATTAACCCTCCAGTCCCGGGGGCTATAGCTCGCGACTGTGCTGTGGTACCGGGTGTTTTGACGATCTTTGGGGTATGTTAACTCCTCTGTAATTCAATGAATATGGCATGTAATGTTATGAATAAAAAAGAATAATGTTCCACAAACCTTCCTCTGTCGAATGGCGTTGAGTAGAGATCTCTAGCCCATCTGGTTGCATAATGGTGAGCGCGGGAAGACGAGTGCTTTTCGGCGGCAAATTCTTCCCGCGTTCGGACGCGTCGCCCCGGCCATGGCTACGACGCACCGAGCCGCTCGTCGCGCCAAAGTATTTATCTCCCTTAGACGATTTTAGTGTTTGATATTGAGAATGTAATGTTTATTTGATATTTTTATAGTTATTTTGAGGCCAATTATATAAAGTATGTTTATTAGGGTATCACTGTCACTGATATTGCTAATTTTCACTCGATACCGTACATTTTATTAGTAATTGAGGTAGGTTATTGTTATACTAGGCACTGATTATTCGTTATTACAGGTTTATTATACTTTGGCCATCAAGTATTGTGTCTTGTGTCACTTTCACTTTGATAAATATGCTTTAGAGAGTGTCACTGTCACTGCTCATTTTCACTCGATACCGTACATTTTATTAGTAATTGAGGTAGGTTATTGTTGTATTAGGCACTGATTATTCGTTATCACAGGTGTTTATTATACTTTGGCCATCAAATATTAGGTCTTGTGTCACTTTCACTTTGACAAATATGCTTTAGAGAGTGTCACTGTCACTGATAATGCTAATTTTCACTCGATACCGTACATTTTATTAGTAATTGAGGTAGGTTATTGTTGTATTAGGCACTGATTATTCGTTATCACAGGTGTTTATTATACTTTGGCCATCAAATATTAGGTCTTGTGTCACTTTCACTTTGCCAAATATGCTTTAGAGAGTGTCACTGTCACTGATAATGCTAATTTTCACTCGATACCGTACATTTTATTAGTAATTGAGGTAGGTTATTGTTGTATTAGGCACTGATTATTCGTTATCACAGGTGTTTATTATACTTTGGCCATCAAATATTAGGTCTTGTGTCACTTTCACTTAGTTATATGATTTGTAAACGTTTTATATATACAATTTATTGTGTCTTTTTTCACTGATTTATATATTTCTATAGGTTCTAATCATATGAATGTCACTTGGTATATACATATGTGTCACTTTCACATATTATTATGGTGTAATTGTATTTGTATCAATTTTCTCATAATACATGACTTTTGTATAACAATAAATTGGTTTTCTTCCACTTTTTGCCTATATATATAGTGTACATATTGTCATTTTATTTGGCACTTTCAGTATGATTATTAGAACTCCAGCTTGGAGTGGTAATCAAAGAAGCACTCTAAAGCACAGAGTGCCACCTTGCACTCCACACACTCCATGGTTGACTTTTTACCTGACCTCGGCCTCACCCTGCTGTTGTAGCAGACATGGCACCGCTTCTGCTGCGTTCTTCCTGATTCATTCTGAGGCAGGGAACCAAGCCTGTGCCTAATCAAGTATTGAGCACACTGCAAGCGGTCAATAACGGCGGGCCCAGGATGTGCCACTGCCCTCTGTGGCGTAGCATACTTCTCCAGGAGCTCCGTCAACACCTGCTTTTGGAACCTCCGCAGGCTATTGATCTTCATGGGTGTGTTCACATTCCGAAGCTTGTATATATTGTAGGCATTCAGAACTGACATGTCCACCATATGCAGAAAGAACTTTTTGTACCATCTGCACGAGGTACGCAGGCAGTCAATGAAGCCTATCTGCATGTCGGACTTGTCCACCAGCCTCATGTTGATGTTGTAGTCCAGGACAGCATCGGGCTTGGTCACCCTGGCCTGGGTGCGGCGATCCACCTTGCCAGTCTCCACCATTTCCCCCTTGTGGATGGTGGTCAGGAGGTTGATCTTCCGCTGGTCGTGCCAGTGGATAGCCAGAATGGGCCCCGACTTCTTGAACACATCACCTTTTTTGGTCTTTGGAGGGAAAGGTGGCATGCCCTTCCTATTCCCTCGTACTGTGCCTACAGTCCCCGTCTTGCGCTCATGCAGGTACTGTGAGAGAGTGGGGGACGTGTAATAATTGTCCATGTAGAGGACGTGATTCTTATGAAAGTAGCGGTCCATCATGGCTTGCACCACTGCTCCGCCAAAGCCAATGAGGGGGTCCACAAGCAAGTCCCCTTCCTTCCCGCTGTAGACCAGGAAGTCCAGGACATAGCCAGTTTGGCAGTCGCACAGCACAAAGAATTTTATGCCAAAGCGATGTCTTTTTGAGGGGATGTACTGCCGGAAGCTGAGTTTTCCCCGGAACAGCACAAGAGACTCGTCAATGACGACCTTGCGGAAGGGCTTGAAGTAGGAGGTGAAGCGTTCTCGCATCATCTCGTTACTCGTACAACGTCCTAATCTTCCACAGCTTGTCTGGGAGGTGGACGTCAAGGTTGGTGACAAGATGGAGCGCTGCGAGGATATCAAGGTACCGGTCGTGAGACATATATTTCCCGAAGGCAGGGGTGGATATGAGATCATTGGTGATCCAATAGTCAGGCAACCTATGCTTCTTGACATGAGGCATTAGCATGGTGAGTGCCAGGAACACCATGAACTCTTTATGAGTCACTGGGGTCCACTGCCTCATGTGGCCCTTGGTCACCTTGCCCAAAAAGTGGACCTGGTATTGGTGCTGCTTATTTGTCTCTTTGACAACATAGCCTACCACCTCCTCATCAAAGAAGGCCTCAAATAGTTCGTGTGGTGGAGCATTGGGGCCTGCAGGAAAATTGGGGGTAATGCCTGAACCCTCCAGTACCTCATCAAAAGCTGGCACATCGACTACGTCTTGCCACTGAAAAACGTAGAATGGGTCTTGTCTACACTGACGAGGAGCTCCAGCTGGTGGCCCAGCACGCCCACGGCCAACTCGGGAGGCCCGCGCCCTAGGGCGGCGAGGGCGTCGGCCAGCACGACGCCGGGCCAAGCGGATGGGTCTAGGGCTGTCGATGTCCATATAGTCATCGTCAGAGTGGTCATCTTGCCCTGACAGTGGACCTATGACTCATGGCCAGAGTCTTCAGAGAGGTGCCCTTCATCATCAGTGGCCCCCACATAATCTGGCGGGGAACGAGTGATGCGTGGGCGGCGTGCGGGTGGGGAAGGAGTGGCAGGTGAGGCTGTGTCCCCCCCGAGGTCCTGGGCTCCTTGGCCTGCGACGAGTGACAGAAAGCAATGCTTCACTGTCACTAGGCCCAGGTATTGGTGATGCGAGCTCAAAGACTTCTTCAGGAAGACATGTTGAAGGCGGGAGAGGTGGGGAAAGTTGCGGGGGCGTATGGCTGGGGCCGGCAGGGGTGGACGCCGCGGGAGCCGCGAACAAAACTCTCTTACTTTTCTTAATTTTTTTGGTATATTTCCTGCCTTTCCCCTTTTCGGCAGCAGTATGTCTCCTGTCGGGGGACCTAGGAGGCAAATAGGCCGAAAGTGGGGGGTCCTCAACCCTTGGCAGTGGTGGGGGTGGTGGGGAAGAATGCGGGGCATCCGGGTCATCTTGGGTGGCGTGGGTAGATAAGGGAGACAATGGCAGGCGAGAAGGGTCACCACGCTCACCCTCACTCACAGCCTCATCCTCACCAAGTATTTTTGCTTGTTCCCTAGCTGCCGCGGCCGCCTTCTCAAGTATTTTCTGCTTATATAAGTGTAGCTTGAAAGGCGATTTACCTGGGGAAGGGCTTGGCGTCGTGTCACTTACGCGAAATTTGGTGAGTGACCTTGAACTCTCCCACTCACTCACTCACTCAAGTTCACTGTCTTTAGGTAAACCAGCTTCCTCAATAACTGGTACATCACCTTCATCACTCTCATCACTGTCATGTTCTCTCGCAAATCCCAGGAATTGCTCTTCTTTGTCACTCTCATGGCCATAATCACTCGACTTATAATTACTGGAGTCGTCACTGACTATATCATCAACAATATACTTGGCATCAGCACGCTCATATAGTCTCAATGTCGTCTCAATACCTCCGGGAGATAACACATTTAGGCGATGGCGTCGGGGTAAGGCGCGACGAACTAGCAAGGGCGTCGTAGGAAGCACGGTATCGGACACAGCGGAATCACTATTTGGCGTACTGTCCATGATGGCGTCGGTGTAGATACTGTTGCTGTGGCGTCGTTTACGCCTGGTGGCGCCACCTACCGTCCCACATACCAAAAATGTACGCGCGGCATTCGAAAGCACGCACGCAAGCAATGGGCGTTCAAGAGCCCTTCCGGGTTGCGCGGGCCGAGTTTGTTATGGGCGTTCAAGAGCCCTTCCGGGGTGGAGGGGTTAAGGGGTTGGACTACAAATCTGACGCCATCTGAATTGTAAGTGCCCTGTAAATATAAAATTGTGCATGTTAATCATGGAAACTCCTTATAATTATGGTCAAAGATCAAGGTCCATCCAATCCAAGATTCCATCCCCAGGACCTCAGCCCCAGTCCCCAGCAGGGGCAGGATACCACTACCGTGACCACAGTCTGTGATGCTTTTGGTAAACCTGACTTTTAGCACCAACAGCGATTTTATAAGTAGCCTAGCATAAATTTTTGTGTGAGCTAGCCTATATTTGGCAAGAGATGTGTTATCGGGTGTATCACCTACCTCTGTCCGAGTGTCCGGGTATATCCTAGTGTTTATTAGAATACTAGCCTAGCCTAGCCGAAACCCCTTTGAAAGGGCATTAGCCTAACCTAACAACCTTACCTATCCTAGTATTATGGGTGGGGGCTGCCGCCCCCATACCCCTGCTGTTTGACATCAACTCGCCGCACTCACGTGTTTAGACGATGTACGCCCGGTAACACAACTCAAACTCATTCCCTATATTTTCCTTCAGCTAGGGAAATAAACTTTTATTAGCCTAGGCCTATGATGATTTGGAGCAGAAATTAGTAGGGTAGGCGTATTAGGCCTAACCCATTATCCAACAATCTTAAGACAGCCCCCCACTAGCCTAGTAGGGCTATGATAATGAAGATCAAGGAAGATTTGAGGTTAAAGACAACAAAAAATAAGCTTAGCTTGGCTATAGCCTATAAGCCTAGGCCTAGCCTATGACAATAACCGTTTGCCGTGGGATTTTAGGGATAGGCTAGGCCTATAGGATTTGTTGAGGGGCCCTCACGACGGCCTTGCCCCTCCCCAGGACTTGTTGAAATTCTCATCTAGTTCCTCGATCAACCTATTATTGTATCCCACAGCAGCCAAAATAGATGGGGACATGATCGCGAACATGTGAGTAGTATAAACAAGACAGGGCCTGGTAGGCGGTATGCCCAAATAATACATCTTTACCAAAGTTACCATTATTTTCTAGGTACCGGTATATAAGCTTTCTATAGCCTAATAATGATTATTACTGGAAATGAGTAGCCTATTTACACGTTGAGAATTGCAATAAGTCCTGGGAGGGTGTACAGTATCCCAAATTCCCTCAATTTTCACATTCTTCATATCCCTTCCCACTATCAGGTTTTAACATTGATGGGCTGCATAAAAAACAATAGCTAGGCTAACTGTTGATGCTAAAAGTCAGTAATAGGCCTACCATTTTTTTTTTTTTTTTTTTTCATAAAACACCATTCATTAGCCGCTGCCAGTGTTTAGAAGTTCTAATCTTTGTTTTGGTTTGAGCACACTTTGTGACTTTAATAAGACTGTAGGCAATAGGCTAGACTTACCGTGGCACCGTCTAGAATCCCGGCAATTTGATTTATCATTTGGGATTGGCCCTTGGCTACCAGTGAAGAATCCTTTTGCAGCTATATTTACACTTACAATTTTTTTGTATTATTTTTTTGAGGAATATGGTTTTTCATTGTCATTTATCGTGTAATAAGTGGAGGAGTTGTGAGGATTTGCATAACATTTACTAATCAAACCGGTAAGATCCTGTGTAGCGGGAGGAACTGCTTTTCCGATGCCTATTTACTAAGAAACATTGAATAATATCTTTAACCTAACCTAACCAAAACCTAACCTAACCTACTGGACTATTTATGAATGTAAAATCTCAAAATATATTGTAACATTACCAAATTATTGAGATATATGTACATGTCCACCCGCTACACAGGATTATACCATCAAACCTACGAAACGGTACGCAAAGACGGTCCTAACCTAACTTCGTGTCCAAAGTGAGATCTGCTGCTATGTTCTTATAAAATTTTCTGCCAGAGTACCGGCACAATTTAATAAGAGTGTACCGGTACCGTACTGTATAGCCTAGGTTAGGCCTACAGTGCATTTATAAAGTGTTCGGCCATGAATTGGGTATCACTGAATAATACTTGAATCACAGTCTTACTTTTTTTTTTAAAGGTACGGTAGGCTATAGGCTAGGCCCTATATTACTGGTATCTTATTTTATTGTACAGGTAGTTTATATTATGAGTGGAGGATTTGCAATAACTTACCCTAACCAAAGTCCAAACTTAGTGTCCAAAGTAGGATCTGCACCCTGCCGCTATTCTTCTTAATTTGTATACGGTACCAGTAACTTTTTAGCTAGATTACCGGTACAATTTAATAAGTGTACAGGCTAGGCCTACTGCCAACAGTGCATTTATAGATTTCCCGGCCATGACTTGGGTATCGCTAAAGAATCTTTCCGCAGCCTTATGTACAATTATTTGTTTTTATTTCTTCAAGGAATATAGTACAGTAGTTTATTATTCAATTGTTTATAATTTTATGAGTACCGGTAGATAATTTGCATTACCTTACCCTAACCTAACTATACTTAGTCTTAGTGTCCAAAGTGGGGGCTGCCACCATCCCCACAGTCCACACACCCGCTAACTAACCTATATAATTGGTATGTCTTGTCATTACTATAACCTGACTTCACGGGGGTAACGGAGACTTGATTGAATATTTTTGGAATTAGCCTAGCAGAATCTTGGGTCTTTTAAAGTTGTGAAAATTAAAGTAAGTTTCTACATTCCTACTGATTGTACTTAACCCAAGATGGGAATAGCCTACCCAGGTATTTTTTACTCGGCCCAGGGAAAATAATAGACAAACAAATGTTCTAATCAAAGTTTATTCTTGAAACTTGGTACCGGTATGTATTTTAACCAGTACTCTATAGTAACTCATGTATCATATGAAAGGATATAAATTAAGTATGTAATAGTTCTTGGAATGCAACAACAAATATACATGAAATCTTTATTGGACAAAAGTTACAAAACTAAAACAGGGACTGCTAAGAATAATTTAAAAACATGTTTTCAAAGCCTATATTAATGGACCTGAAGTGAATCCCTTTGAGACTGAAGTACAGGCAGCCAGCTCCCCTAGTATCCTGATTAAACACCAGTAAACATACATAACATCCCTTTTACTTACAATATTATTCATTCCTTTTAATAAATTTTGAGCATGTATTGTGCGTATATTTACCTTCACATCTCAAAATTTCTCCGGCGGCCGGGGGCATACCCCCTGTTATGTAGTGGGGGGCTGTGCCCCCCGCACCCCCCCCCCCCCCCCCCCGCACAAAGTTGATCCTTGTAAGCTTAGAAAAATTATCCAGAACTGGATATTTCCTGTTTTGGCACACCCTGGTACCAAGGGGCATCACTTCAAGATTTATAAGCAGGGATCCAGACTCAATATCAGGAAGTACTTCTTCTCTCAAAGAGTGGTGGATGAGTGGAACAACTTGCCGGAGGAGGTAGTTTGGGCTACAACAACGAATGGTTTCAACAACAAAAATGGAAAAATGTTCAGGCATATGGGGGGGCAATACAAGAGCCAGGCGAAGGCTTCCTGCCCCAGTCCTAAACCGTCCGCCTGTGGTGTAACTCATCCCCAGGCTGGGATGGTAAGTCATTGATTATAGAGGATGACAAAATACTATAAATACAGTGGAAAACTGAAAAGATAATATTCAAGGACACTACATCGGCGCTATTAGAAACAATTTATCAGGGAAAATAGGGACCAATAGGCTAGACTCGCCATATTTTTCTCATTATAGTCCGCATGGAGGAATTTTGTTGCCGACTACTTAAAAAGCCCTATTTCACCGTAAAATAACACCAAAATTAAAAGTCCGATTGTAAACAAAGCATTCCCAAGCATTGCGCACAATGAAAACTCTGTCTGCTTCTTCTTGTGGTGATTTAGATACGGTGAGCAATTCACCCAATAAATGGCGCGAGTGTGACTCGGCCGCCATAGTCGTATACTTACCAAAACAAAGAACCGACAACCTGTTTTTGCCCCTTTACAGATCAATATATATGAGAATGACAATGAGGGCGGGGGGGGGGGCAATGCCCCCTCAACCCATCATGTATCCATTTTACCTAAAAAATTCTCTCCTACTGTAAAAGCGCGATTCACCCAATAAATGGCACCATTTGACGCCGTATCTTCAAATTGATGAATAATGGGTAAGCTAGCGCAAATCCTCCACTCAAGCCATGAAAAACAACTATAGTACGTCTATATTCGAAGAAAACACAAAAAGTATGATAAATAAGGCCGATGTAGTCTTGTTGAATGCTACCAACTGAAAACATTTAGTTTTCCACTGATCCAAGATGGCCACCATTTTTCCTTCCACCCTTATTTAACCCACAATTTCACAAAAGTCTAATGGATTTGTTTTTATTTGCAGCGGTAAAGACATATATTGCGGTGACTAATGCTGTACGACAAAGCTATAGAAAACACTTAAAGAAATATAGGCTATTCTACAGAACAACTACTCCTCGATTACGGGATTCCTGTCTCGTGGATTTTTTTTTTTTTTTGCACTTACCTTACTCAGGGGTCCTTAGTGATGTGCGGATAAGGGCTACTTTTCTTATTTTGTCAATTTGATTTTCACTCCCCTATAACATTATCAGAGTTATTTTTGTACAGCAAGTCCAGGACACTTTGTTTACATTCTAGCCTCCTTGGAGGCTCCTTCCCTTCCCGATGTTTAGTAGCCAATCAGAGTGGAGCTTAACCTACAAGAAGTCGGTACATTTTTAATGGTACTTTCCTGTTATCGACAGCCAAAGCTGAAGATTGCAGAGTAAACACCATAGACTTTATCCCATAAATTTTGTATAGTTTTAATACCTAATCAGCGGGGGTGTGGGGGCGGCAGCCCCCACCCATAATACTAGGATAGGTTAGGTAAGGTTGTTAGGTTAGGCTAATGTCTTTTCAAAGTTGACTAAATAGAGTAAACTCCTAGATTGTTGGGGTATCTGAATAATTACAATTAACAATGCAAATGCTAATAAAAAGTGGTTTCCGCATTTTCTAACAATAAAATACACACTTACAATGCATTAAAATACATAAAGAAAATAAATAAAACCTAAAATAACAGGAGTAGTAGTTATGCAGAATTACCTGTATTTTAACCAGTACTCTATAGTAACTCATGTATCATATGAAAGGATATAAATTAAGTACCGGTATGTAATAGTTCTTGGAATGCAACAACAAATATACATGAAATCTTTATTGGACAAAAGTTACAAAACTAAAACAGGGACTGCTAAGAATAATTTAAAAACCTGTTTTCAATGCCTATATTAGTGGACCTGAAGTGAATCCCTTTGAGACTGAAGTACAGGCAGCCAGCTCCCCTAGTATCCTGATTAAACCAGTAAACATACATAACATCCCTTTTACTTACAATATTATTCATTCCTTTTAATAAATTTTGAGATGTGAAGGTAAATATACGCACGATACATGCTCAAAATTTATTAAAAGGAATGAATAATATTGTAAGTAAAAGGGATGTTATGTATATTTTTATATTTAGCATGTATTGTGCGTATATTTACCTTCACATCTCAAAATTTCTCCGGCGGCCAGGGGGCTACGCCCCCCGGACCCCCAGTTATGTAGCGGGGGGCTGTGCCCCCCGCACCACCCGCGGACGCCGCACAAAGTTGATCCTTGTAAGCTTACAAAAATGATCCAGAACTGGATAATTTCTGTTTTGGCACCCTGGTCAAATGTGTGCCCCTTTTGTAAAATTCTACCCATAAACACAAATTTATCATACTTTTTATCCATCAGAAACCCACATTATTATTGCATTTCTGTTTAGGCCAATATCGATGTTCACGGCTCCAACTTCCTTATAGGCCTAGCCTGAAACTCGCAAGTGGTCAATTGCACAAGCTTTCTAAGTACTGTATACGGTTTAACCCCTCCCGTACCAGCAACGTTTTTTTGGCATTATTCTGGCTACGGTAATTTTGCAGAACAATTCCTTTTATTTTATTTTTTATTTTTATATTTATATTGTAATGGTTTGTAGGGTAAGACGGGGTAATTTCGCCGCGACGCTAATAATTTGCATTCAAACGCCGATATCTCCGAAACTATTGCATGGATTCAGCTGCAGTTTAGCTTAGGTTGTAGATCGGTTTTGGCTTAGGTTGTAGAGCAAGTTTGGCTTAGGTTATATAGCTAGTTTGGCTTAGGTTGTGTTGCAGTTTCGCGGGGCCTGGTGCTGGGGCTAGCGGCGCGTCTGACGGTATGGTCGGGTGTGTGTGGGTGTGTTTGTATGTGGGTGCGTACACTGTGGTGGTGCGTGTGACACAGTGTTGGCAGTAGCTGTCGGCTGCTGCCTGGTACTTTGCACTAGCACCCTACACGCGACACGTCCACACCTGCGCTAAATACTTCCACACCCATAGGCCTAATAAATACGTCCACAACCACACCAGACACGTCCACACCCGCACTACATGTCCACAACTCCACACCCGCACTAGACACGTCCACACCCGCACTAGACACAGTGGCGCCTAGGCCTACACGTGTGACACACCTGCATCTCTGCCCGCCCTGTTCAGTTGTGTGTGCGTGCGACGTTTTTCTATTGTCATGTTTAGAGTCAGTTTGGGTTTGTGAATTTTTTCATTGCTTTTACCTAGTGCTTGTGTTTTGTCTGGCCATTAATCATATAATGTTATCTAGTTTACTAGCTAGATGATGCGTAAATTAAGTCGCGGCGAAATGTAATTTCGGCGCGAGAGTAACCTTTAAAACAAAATTGGCAGCATGACTAAAACACTATATATATATTTTTTTGGGGCGGCATCTATAGCAGAAAGGCTGAATATATAGATAAAAAAATTAAAATTTAAAAATTCCTTTTGTGGCATTTTCTATTCGTCGAAATTACCCCGTCTTACCCTATTTTATTGTTGGAAAGTGCGGAAAGCACTTTTTATTAGCATTTACATTGTTACGGTAATTGTAATTCCGATACCCCAACAATCTAGGGACTTTGAAAAGACATTAGCCTAACCTAACACCCTAACCTATCCTAGTATTATGGATGGGGGCTGCTGCCCCCACACCCACACTGGTTGGGTATTAATAAAACAATAAAAGATTGACGGGCGCCGAAAGAAAAGTCGATGAAGTCTATGGTGTTTACTCTGCAATCTTCAGCTTTGGCTGTCGATAACGGGAAAGTGCCAATATAAATGTACTGACGTCTTGTAGGTGAAGCTTCACTCTGATTGGCTACTGAACATTGGGGAGGAGCCTCCAAGGAGGCTAGAATGTAAACAAGGTGTCCTGGACTGGCTGTACAAAAAGATAATATTCAAGACCTCTTTCGCCACCTTATTAGAAATAATTTATTAGGGAAAATAGGGACCAATAGACTCGCTATATTTTTCTCATTATAGTCTGCATGGAGGAATTTCGTTATCGACACTTTAAAAAACCCGATTACACCGAAAAATACCACAAAAATAATAAGTCCCGTCCGTAAACAAAGCATTGCGCCCAATGAATCCTTTGACTTGACTCCTCTTCTTGTTTTGAAAGATGCGGTGAGTGCGATTCACCCAATAAATGGCGCCATTTGACGCCGTATCTTCAGATTAATGAATAATGGGTAAGTTAATGCATATCCTCCACTCAAACCATGAAAAACAACAATAAACACTATATTCCTTGAAACAAATATAAAGAAAACTTGGTAAATAAGGCGGCTCTAGCTGTCTTGAATTTTACCTAAAAAAATAACTGAAAATTTTATAGGGGAGTGAAAATCAAATTGACAAAATAAGAAAAGTAGCGCTTATCCGCGCATCTGTAAGGTCCCTTGAGTAAGGTAAAAGCAACACAAAATAATTACATAAGACAGGAATCTTGCAATAGAGGAGTTATTGTTACTGTATACAGATAACCCCTATTTACTACCACAGATCCTTCAACTGCACAAAATCCTCGAACTATAGCTAGACTTAAGTTAAAAAGAACGTCGCCGGTACAGTTGAGGTAAATATACA
Source organism: Paralithodes platypus (assembly GCA_032716605.1). Lineage (NCBI taxonomy): Eukaryota > Metazoa > Arthropoda > Malacostraca > Decapoda > Lithodidae > Paralithodes > Paralithodes platypus. The sequence goes on from CM064484.1 coordinate 36,037,844, forward strand.
TAACTATATGGGCTAATTTCCGTTTCAATCATATCTCTTATTTATCGTGTCTATTCATTATAAGTAGGCCAGAAATCATGATCACTAAACCTCTGTATCTCAAAAAGGGTTAGAGTAAATGGGCTGTAAATTTCTACACCTATTCCAATGCTGACTTTTCCCCAAGTGTTAAGAATATTAGCTCGTTTATGGTAGGTTACTGTTTTTTGTAGAGGTTAGTGGTTTAATACTTATAGCCTAAACAAATTAACAGAACGGTGATGTTTCCCGGTGTGTGTGTGTGTGGTTTAAGGTCGTGCGATATTTAAACACTAGGCTATTTAAAATGTTTCTCGTTGGAAATATTTGTTATTCACGAACAAGTCTTCATATATGGGTAAACATCAATGAAAGAAAGTGGCAGGTCGTCCAATATGCCAAATTGCCAGTATGTCCGCAGACCAAAAGCTTGGGTTCAATATTATTTTAATACCACACATTTTTTTGATATATTTGAAGATATAATATATGGAATCTATAATTATGCTCTAAAGATCATATGAAAATTTGTTTTTACCCTCGGCAAAACCTAATAAAAAAAGTACCGGGTATGGTACCGGTACTAAAAATGTATTTGTAACAAGGTTGTCAATACGGTACTTCCAGTCCAGTCCAGTAACGGTTTGGGATACCGGTAAGTCTTTTTAACGACTCCCGCTTGTAGTTTACTTCAATCTTGTTTCACCTTATTTTCTATTATTCGTTTATGTGTGTTCCAAATTGTTTTAAGATATTTCTTGTTTTCTTGAATGTAAGTATCTTGGTTGTTCTTGAATAAAAGTATTGTTGCTATGGTGTCTTCGGTGATTTCTGGGTATGGTTGTTGCAGGTGTATGTTTCTTTCTCTTAGGCTGCTGTATGCCTTACAGTGCAGTAGGAAGCTCTAAAGATCATATGAAAATGTGTTTTAACCCTTGGAAAAAACTAATATAAAGTATGCTACTAAAATGTAATTTTCGTAACAAGGTCGTCAATACAGTACTTTCCTGTTATCAACGTACAATCAAAGCTGAAGATTGCAGAGTAAGCATCGTAGACTTCACCGACTTTTCTTTCGCCTTCGTATAATTGACAGCCCACTTTTTTTTTTTTTTTTCTTTTTACTAAGGGATTAGTACCCAACCAGCGGGGGTGTGGGGGCGGCAGCCCCCACCAATAATACTAGGATAGGCTAGGCTAATGTCTTCAAATCATAGCCCTCCCCACTATCGGGGAGAGTGTCTCAACATCAATCGAAAATGGGGAAAATAGATTTTTCCGAGATTTCTAATTAATTACAAACACTATATATTGATGCAAATGAACACAAAACAATTAAAAAAACACTCAGAAAATTTGTGGTATTAAAATAACATTTGTCCACATATTTGCACGCGCGTGATCACGTTCCCGGCTATTTTGACTGCCTTGGGATACAATAATAGGTTGAGGGGGGCTTTGGCCCCTCTCACCCTCCCATGACTTATTGTCATCATCATATATATTGCCAACAGGGGGCAAATAACAGAAAACAAAAACGAAACTGCGAGCGTACGGTACGGCGTACGACCTACCGACCATATGTAAACATGACGACCGTAAGCCCGGATCACTACATCCCTTTTTTTTTTTTAGTGATTTAACCCTTATTTAGCGGGCTAGGTGGTCTATTTGACCGTAGCGCCCAGCGTTTTCTTTTTTACCCTAAATAGGGTTGTTTACGTGATCATTTTCATGCCTAAATAAGACCCAGAGCGTATAACAAGTATCTATCCCTGAAAGGGCATAAACAGAGCTTTCCAATGACACCCGAACCATCCTTGTACGACCACTGGTTCTCTTGCAACGATCGTGCAACACGAGTGCAAAAACCCTGTAATTAGGTAATTTCCCTACATAATTCCCTGTGTAGCGAGTGTGAGAGGGGAGGGAAGGGTGGGATTCAGTTCAGTAGGTCCACCGCGGTGGTGGTGAGCGGTCGTAGAGTTGCTATGCTCGTCCCACCGCTCAGCTCTCTCTCTCAGCAACATTATGTGCTGAAAATGGCGCTCGACATAAGTTGTGAACCGCCACATAGTCCATATTTATTTCATACGACATAAGTTGCACGCCGCCAATTAAGGGTTAAGGCGTATATTATAATGAATTACCGACGGTTTGGACATACAGTATATGCCAATGAATTACATGTTTATAATTAATATATAAACCTACAAAATAGATCATAACATTGAACTAGAATAATACCCCACGCGGTACTACTGATAATCTAATGACTAATTAGGCTACCGTATATTGATTTTTGTTTCGACCTGGCGGGACTTTTATATCATAGGGATTACTTACACCGGATATTTTTGGGTGGGAGGAGGGGCGCCAGCTGACGGATGACAGGAGCATGGAGGTGATTCATTCGTGGCCATGTCCTCGAGGACAAAGGTGTCTGGGAATATACTATTTTCACCAAATGAGAACAATATTGAAATAACTGTTTTCGTTGCATCCTAAATATATTTCATTACCGGTACAACATAGACAAACATTCAAATATTGGAAAATGATACATGATACACTATTTTCGCACCCGTGAACACATTTTACATAAATGCAAGGTGAGTAAAATTGCCATAGTATTACCGGAAATTGAAATAAAAATGATATAAAGATACACAAGAGCCTGTTTCCCTATTGTATTTTTCGCCACTTTGGTTATTGTAGGTTAGATTAGTGGGTATATTTCTAGCGGTGGCTCCAATTCGATTTTGGTATTAAAATTATATCCGTTCATCTATTTACTGTACAGTATATCCTTCCTTACTGGTTTCTGATATTATAGACTGGGGCATGTTTGTTGTAAAATTATACTAGGTTAGGTTTTGTTAGGTTGTTAGGTTAGGCTAATAAATAAGTAAATTGCACCAATTCTTAATCACAAAACATGAAATATGAAGGAAACTAGAGAATTAAAAACAAATCAAAGCTAAAATCGATTTGAAACCATCGCTAGAATTTTACCGATTAGTGGAAATTGACACAGGCTTGATCTTGGAGGGGGTGGCCGTGAATGAATCTCCTCCATTCTCCTATGTCATCCGTCAGCTGGCGCCCCTTCTCACACCCAACAGTAGCGGCCATTACCACTCTCATTCTTATCCATACCGTGAATGTTGTTGTTTTTCTGGTATGTCGTAAAATCAGTCTTGGGGAGAGAGACAGCCACCATTTACGGAGTACCGGTGTTTAACCCCTTCTGTACCGACGACGTCTTTTTAGTTTTGTTCTAGTTATATTTAGACGATTTTGCTGTTTTAGAAGGATCAGATGTAGTAAAAAGGGTTAAGTGAGATAGTTCGAAACCTGTTAATTGCTGGAGGCCCCTTTTCAAATGAATAAATTCGTCCAATAGTTGCTAGAATATAATAACCTAACAGGTGATATTCAATGTAAATCAATATACAATCCGAATGAATGACGCCCCCCCAAAAAAAATAAAAAATACAAAATAAAAATATATATATACCCCCGGTATATATATATATATATATATATATATTATATATATATATATATATATATATATATATATATATATATATATATATATATATTATATATATATATATATAAAACGTTCACGTTAGGGTGTTAGGGTGTGCCTTTGTCTCTAATTTCCTTTCTGGCCGTTCCATAGCTGCGGTTGTGGACGGCCATTGTTCACTTCCTCACCCTATAAACTCCGGTGTTCCTCAGGGCTCTGTCCTATCTCCTATTCTCTTTCTAATTTTTATAAATGATCTCCTTAACTGTACCTTAATTCCCATCCATTCATACGCAGACGACTCAACTTTACACTACTCCATTAGTTTTTCAGAATGCCCCAGCCAGCAATCCCTCAACGACAAACGTAATGAAGCCATAGAACTCTTAAATTCTGATCTAAATACTATTTCCAATTGGGGCAGAGAAAACCTTGTTAACTTTAATGCTTCCAAAACCCAATTTCTCCATCTATCTACCCGTCAGGATCTCCCAGCGGACTATCCCTTATTCTTCAACAATACAAAAATCAACCCTTCATCTTCTCTCAATATTCTTGGTGTCTCTTTTTCTTCTGCTCTCATTTGGAAGGACCATATTACCAGTCTTGCTAAGGCAGCCTCCCAGAAGCTGGGTGTGCTCAACCGCCTTAGGGGGTTCTTTTCCCCTGCACAGCTTCTTGCTCTGTACAGGGGCATAGTGCGCCCTTGTATTGAGTATTGTTCACATGTGTGGGGAGGTTCCTCTCACACCGCTCTCCTAGACAAGGTTGAAAGGAAGGCCTTTCGTATCATTAACTCCCGTCCACTCACCAACTCTCTGCAATCTCTCTCTCTCCGCCGCAATGTTGCATCTCTCTCGCTATTCTATCGCTACTATAATAATCAGTGTTCCTCAGAGCTATCCCAGTGCATACCACCTCCTTTACGTAGGGCACGTGGTACCCGTCTTGCAACTCAATCCCACCCCTACTCTGTGCAACTCTCCAACCCAAGAGTGAAACGTTACTCTCAAACTTTCTTCTACTCAACATCTGAGCTCTGGAACTCTCTCCCAGAATCAGTCTTTCCCTCTTCCTATGACTTAAATTGCTTCAAACTCCGTGTGTCCAGGCATTTTGGCTCGAACGTCCCTTGATTTTGGCCCTGTCACTCTTTCAACTATGGGGGAGGCACTCGCTATAGGCAGTTATGCCTTTTGCCTCCCTCAATCACATAGAAAAAAAAAAAAAAAAAAAAAAAATGGAGCAATTTTGTTTGAAAACTTGAATTATTGAGAAGGATGGCAAGAATATTAGCATGGAATGTCATGTTTTGGCTATTTTGTCACTTCCAAAGATATAATTTTAAGTAGAAACCACAATTTTATCTTTGCTATAATTTTAAGTAGACACCACAATTTTATCTTTGCATAATATTATACAATAATTGACTGAAATGAAAGGACTGCTTTAATTTGACAGCCTGGTTCACATTATAATGCGGAGTAAACTGCAAAGTTAAGTTTTTCTAATGGTTAGGGTTTTTTCTATGTGAATGAAAGAGACAAAAGGCAAAGCTATCTGTAACAAGTGTCTCCTCCAAAGTTGAAAGAGTGACAGAGCCAAAATCAAGGTACCGGTACCGTACCATACGTTAGAGCCAAATGGAAATGGGTGAAGTTCACAATACGTTTTTATTGTTGTCAAGACCGTTTTTGGTAGTGTGGGTTTATATCTCCTTAGGATGTGATTAATTAGATTGTATATTACGATTCTTGACCCTTTTGAGATCCGGTGACGTATTTATTATTTGATTCCAACTTCATTCAGGCGATTTTATGAAGCTTAGCATTGATATATAGGAGCAAAAGGGATTAATTGAGATAGTCTGTAGCCTTTTAATTGGTACCGGTACCGTACGTTAAATGCGTAGGCTACCTGTGGCAATCGGTGAATGTGTAACAGAACAATTCCATACAAATATGAAGTGTAAAAATGGTGGCTTTGTTGTAGAGTGGATTGTCTGTGTGTGGGTGTGTATGGATGTGACTGCTGCTAGCTTAGTGTCATATGTGTGTGTGTGCTGCTAGCTATATATGTGTCTTATGTGTGTGTGTATGTATGTGTGGCCGTTGGTAGCTATGTGTCGTATGTGTAAGTGTGTGTGGGTGTAAGACCGTATGGCAGTGTGTGTGTATGTGGGTGGTAAAGTTCAGGGTCAGTTGCAGTGGACAGACTTGAGAATGCATTGTAATATACACAATACCTTTACCTTACCAACTAAAAGGTTTTTGGCTCCGGGCAAACAATATTATTGAAATACAGAATAAGAAACATTGGAATACCTTAAAGGGGTGGGGGGTATTTTTGGGTATATTTATTTAGTTTCTTCGCTAGATCTTCATCAAGCTTAAAACAAAAAACAAAATAGACCCCCCTTCGAGATAAATTTGTAATTTTTTCGGTATTCCTCCTAAAATTACAGGATCGCTATCGCTTGCCAGGAAATCTAATCGACACATAAATGACACAAAAGGTCCTGGGGTGAAAGGTCTTAAAATCGCCAAACTAATGAAAAATATTCGGTTAATATTTCAAAACGAATGGCGTCAAAAATGAGGGAGAAGGGGGTCCAGAAAAACGGTCTGCCTCTCCTTAACCACTAAAAGGTTATTATATGCTCCGGGCAAACAGTATCATTGAAATATGATAACCTACCAGCACACTTATATATATTTGTAAGCCAGAACAAATAGTAATTCAAACACAAAGAATGACGTTGTCCTTGTTCGGGCTCTGTCTCGAGTCGGCCACCCCCAGAAAAGAAAAGGAAAACAAAAATTTGGAAATGGGCCCGAGTACGTGTCTTTTTACTGTGTTCGTATATGTTTTGTTTTGTTTATTTTGTTTGTTTTGCAAGTTTTACATTATAATACATACCGTACTGTATACTGTATATATATTTATAATACATACCGTACTGTATACTGTATATATATTTATAATACATACCGTACTGTATACTGTATATATTTATAATACATACCGTACTGTATACTGTATATATATGTATAATACATACCGTACTGTATACTGTATATATATTTATAATACATACCGTACTGTATACTGTATATATATTTATAATACATACCGTGCTGTATACTGTATATATATTTATAATACATACCGTACTGTATACTGTATATATATTTATAATACATACCGTACTGTATACAGTATATATTTATAATACATACCGTACTGAATTCTGTATATATATTTATAATACATACCGGACTGTATACTGTATATATTTTATACACTACCGTACTGTATACTGTATATATATTTATAATACATACCGTACTGTATACTGTATATATATTTATAATACATACCGTACTGTATACTGTATATATATTTATAATACATACCGTACTGATACTGTATATATATTTATAATACATACCGTACTGTATACTGTATATATATTTATAATACATACCGTACTGTATACTGTATATATATTTATAATACATACCGTACTGTATACTGTATATATATTTATAATACATACCGTACTGTATACTGTATATATATTTATAATACATACCGTACTGTATACTGTATATATATTTATAATACATACCGTACTGTATACTGTATATATATATTTATATTTATAATACATACCGTACTGTATACTGCATATATATTTATAATACATACCGTACTGTATACTGCATATATATTTATAATACATACCGTACTGTATACTGCATATATATTTATAATACATACCGTACTGTATACTGCATATATATTTATAATACATACCGTACTGTACTGTATACTGCATATATATTTATAATACATACCGTACTGTATACTGCATATATATAATACATACCGTACTGTATTCTGCATTTTTATTTGTAATACATACCGTACTGTATACTGCCTATATATTTATAAGTCATACCGTACTGTATACTGCATATATATTTATAATACATACCGTACTGTATACTGCATATATATTTATAATACATACCGTACTGTATACTGCATATATATTTATAATACATACCGTACTGTATACTGTATATATATTTATAATACATACCGTACTGTATACTGCATATATATTTATAATACATACCGTACTGTATACTGCATATATATTTAATACATACCGTACTGTATACTGCATATATATTTATAATACATACCGTACTGTATACTGCATATATATTTATAATACATACCGTACTGTATACTGCATATATATTTATAATACATACCGTACTGTATACTGCATATATATTTATAATACATACCGTACTGTACTGTATACTGCATATATATTTATAATACATACCGTACTGTATACTGCATATATTTATAATACATACCGTACTGTACTGTATACTGCATATATATTTATAATACATACCGTACTGTATACTGCATATATATTTATAATACATACCGTACTGTATACTGCATATATATTTATAATACATACCGTACTGTATACTGTATATATTTATAATACATACCGTACTGTATACTGTATATATATTTATAATACATACCGTACTGTATACTGTATATATATTTATAATACATACCGTACTGTATACTGTATATATATTTATAATACATACCGTACTGTATACTGTATATATATTTATAATACATACCGTACTGTATACTGTATATATATTTATAATACATACCGTACTGTATACTGTATATATATTTATCAAACAGAGTGATATAGGATATTTTGTGTTGTCTTTGCTTTCCCTGCCTTTATTTATGTATCTCTTAAGGGAGCCCACCTCGCTTCTTTTTTTGTTATCTTTCTCTCCTTTTTTCTCTTTCCCTGGCTTGTATCCATGTGGCCCCATTCAGCCAACTGTTTTAAGATGTGTATCCCCATCCAGGTGTCGATATCTTCCTAGCGAGCGATAGCGAGCCAGCATTGTATGGAGAAATCCGGCTTCGCCGGAGACATTTTCGTATCGAAAAATGTACAAATTTAGCTTGCAGTCAAAACAATATTATATACTGTATATGCTGGCTCGCTACCGCTCGCCAGGAAATTATTGACACCTGGATGGGGGTAAACGTCTTAAAACAGTAGGCTGAATGGGGCCGAATGGATACAAGCCAAAGAGAGAGGGAGAGAAAGAGGAAACAAAAAGCGAGGTGGGCTCCCTTAAGCGTTGTTTCCACGTAGCGATTTTGATTAGTTCATTAATTTCATTGGAGGTGTTTGATGTGGTGAAATTAATAACAAAATCGATTACAGAGGTTAGGGTTTATGATGGTTTTCCTACCCCTTTGGAACAGGGTATAGTCATTCAGGGTAGGCTATATAGTGGTTACCATGGTTACCTGTATTATTACGCGTTATTAAGGGGAGATGGGCCGTTTTTCTGGACCCCTTTCTCCCTCGTGTTTGGCTCCATTAGTTTTGATATTTTAATTAAGACGTTCGGCCCATATTCGTTTGGCTATTTTAACACCTTTCGCCCCATTTCTTTGTCAATATGAAGACCTTTCGTGTTATTTAGGGGTCGATGTTTTTTTCCTGGCAAACGAAAGTGAGCCTGTATTTTTGGAAGAACCGGCCTTTGGCCTGGACATATTTCTCCCGAAAAATTTACAAATTAATCTAGAAGGGGGATCTAATGGATGTATTTGTTTATGGTTGCTGGAGGTCGAGGGAAGAAACTAAAACAAATGATAAGAAGATCCATAAATGAGCAACTATGTACGCCCATCTCCCCTTAACCCTTTCAATACCGGTGACGTCCTGTTCATCATATTATGCTGGCAAGTATTAGACGATTTTATTCAGCTTAGAAAGGATTTGTGGTACTGTAGTTAAAAGGATTAATGGGGGAAGGGGGGTGACCTGCTTTTTGTTATTTCTGTCCTTTTCTCTCTTTCTCTGGCTTGTATCCATTCGGCCCCATTCATCCAACTATTTTAAGACGATTATCCCCATCTAGGTGTCGATTTCTTCCTGGCGAGCGACAGCGAGCCAGCATTATATGAAGAAATTCGGCTTCGCCGGAGAAATTTGTCTATCGAAAAATGTACAAATTTAGCCTGCTGTCAAACAAAAATAAAAAATATGCTGGCTCGCTACCGCTCACCAGTAAAAAAATGAATCTTGGATGGGGATAAACGTCTTAAAAAGTAGGCTGAATGGGGCCAAATGGATACAAGCCAGAGAAAGATAGAAAAGGATAGAACAAAAACAGGTCTTTAATGGAGATGGTCTGTAGCCTTTTCATGGTCAGAGGTCCTTTCTAAACACTAAAATCATCTAATAACTACTGAATTGGGTTAACCCTTTCAGTACCGGTGCCGTCTTTCTTGTATTTTGATTTCAGCTATTTTCAGACGATTTCTATGAAGCTTAGGAAGGATGTATGGTACCGGTAGCTTAAAAGATTACCGGTACCGTACTTGAGATAGTCTGTATAACCTTTTAAGTGGGTTAGACGTCCTTCCTAAGCTGAATGAAATCGCTCAATAGTTGCCAGAATATATTGAAAAGGACGTCACCGGTACTGAATGAGATAGTTGCAGCCTTTTAAGGGGAGGTTTTTAGTTGATTCCCTAGACTTGTACTGAATGAGATAGTCTGCAGCCTTTTAAGGGGAGGTTTTTAGTTGATTCCCTAGACTTGTACTGAATGAGATAGTCTGCAGCCTTTTAAGGGGAGGGTTTTAGTTGATTCCCTAGACTTCCATCAAGCTTAAAATTACTCTCCCTTGACCCCCTTTCAAGATAAATTTGTAAATTTTTCGGTAGAAAAATTTCCCGGCCGAAGGCCGGTTCCCCTTAAATTACAGGCTCGCTATCGCTCGCCAGGAAAAAATGGACACCTAAATGTCACGAATGGTCTTAAAATTGACAGGAATGGGGCGAGGGTTCTTAAAATCGCCAAACTAATGGGGCAAGCGTCTTTAAATCTCACAAGCAATGGGGCTAAAAACGAGGGAGAAAGAGGTTGAGAAAAAAATCCTCCAGGTGGAAATCTCCCCTTAAGTGGTTAGACGTCCTTCCTAAGCTGAATGAAATCGCTCAATAGTTGCCAGAATATATTGAAAAGGACGTCTGAATGAGATAGTCTGAGATAGTCTATAGCCTGTTAGCGGGTTACTTATCCCCTACTGTACCGGCGACGTCCTGTATCATTTTAGTCTAGCTAAATTAAGATGATTTTGTGCATTATAAGACGGATCTGTGGTAATAAACTGAAATTAGTGAGATCATTTGAATCCTGTTTATTGCTGGCGGACCCTTTTTTTTAAGCCGAATAAAGCCGTTTAATAGTAGCCAGAATGAAGTCACTAGGACGACATCGGTTCTGAAGGGGTTAATTAAGACTGGATTTGAATACTCCTTTGCCAGCAAACCCCCCTCCCCCACGTAGTAGTCCAAGTCAGCAACATTTTCAATTTTTTGTTTTTTTTTCGTATAGGCTACCTGTTGAAGGTCCTCCATGATCTGGGTCACCCCATTACAGTGCCGAAAAATCCAAAACATTAATACAAACAAAAAACAGAGAGAGAGAGAGGGCACACGAACACACACACATACACGAAAGAAAAACAAGTACGGTACGGTAATGATATCCAATTCTTATGTGTTCCAATTAGTAAGGTCCGCAAAATTTACTTACAAAAATTATATAGTGTGATTACCATGTACCGTACGTGGCAAAATGATACCGGCATTCATTTGGGACACGAAAGAATATATCAATAGGTTTTAAGTAGGCTACCGTTAATTAAGAATCACACAAAAACAAAATAAAAAAATAATAATAATAAAGTAGACGTGCCGTTTTGCCCAAAATCAAAACGGCATACCCAACTCTGCGATGGGTTACCATAATCACTATTAATGCCATCATCACTACTACTTCCTTCATAACTACAACCGCCACAATCATCACGACTACTGTCATCATCACCATTACTCTGATCATCATCACTACTACAATTACAATCATCACTACTACTCTCACCATCATCACTACTACTGTCACCATTGTCACTACCATCTTAATCACTACTAGCATTGATACTACAACTATCAACCAGCATTACTACTATCATCACCACCATCTTACACTCATCATTACTACTGTTAACATCATCACTACTACTATAACCATCATCATTACTACTGTCACAAGTATTACCATCATGTATCCTACTGTCACCATCATCACTACTACTGTCATCATCACCATTACTATGATCTTCATCATCACAACTATTGTCATCATCACTACAACTTTCACCATCATCACTACTACTCACCATAATCATTAATACTCACACCATCGTCACTTCCATCATCACTACTGTCATTATCACTACAACTCTCATTACTTGTCACCATCATCACTATTACTGTCACCATCATATCTACTACTGTCACCATCATATCTACTACTGTCATCATCATCAATACAACTACAACCATCATCACTACTATTATCACCATCATCACTACTATCACCATCAATTATTACTATTATATTACTATTACTACCATCACTTCTAATGCCAACTAAACTAACTTAACCTAGCAAATGCATAGCGAGATGTTTTTGCCCCCAGAACGAATGCGTTTTTAGTGTGTGACGGGGCTCACACACTAAGAATGCCATCATTGCTGGGTGAGGGGGGGGGGGGGGGGCCTTGGTAAAATCATAACTATTGCATAATTTCAAAAAATCTTTTTTGACTGATGTTCGCATTCACGCAACAAATGTTTGTGTGAAATTTGGTGAACATCCGTCCAACGGTCTAGGAGGAGTTCCGAGACAGACCAACGACGACGACGACAGATTTTTTGTTCGTGTGGTACCCACTATACGGGGGTGCGATACCAAACTCTGCTTACGCAGAGTTGATAAAAAAAAAGTGACTACGGTACATGTTTTTAGCGTTTGTGTGTGGGCGGGGGTCAAACGAAAGCGGAGTCCATTATTTGTGTATGTCTGTATTTACTCAGGCACATACTCCATTTCTCTGTCTCGTCGAGTAGGAGGATTATACAAGGGGAGGAGGATTCCTAGCCCCCTGCCCTCAGAAGGAAAGGTAGTACAGTAATAAACAAAACCAAAAACAGATAGAAACAGCTAAGGTTGGAGAGAGGATGCCAAACCTCACTCTGGATATATGTGTAGCTATTATTATGGTTTATAGTTCAAATCTTGTCTGTGTGGTTGATGAAATGGCCAAAACTATGTTATTTCCTGTTAGTTTTCCTGTTATCTTCTCATATTAATTCAAGACTTCTAACAGTCTCTCTCTCTCGCTCTCTCTCTCTCTCTCTCTCTCTCTCTCTCTCTCTCTCTCTCTCTCTCTCTCTCTCTCTCTCTCTCTCTCTCTCTCTCTCTCTCTCTCTCTCTCTCTTTGTGCTTTTGTGTGTGTTTGTGCGCGCTCCCAATTGGATGTGTTGTTAAGGCTTGATGGGTAAGCTTGTGTGTGTACTGTGTGTGTATGTACTGTACCGTATGCATATGTGTGTGTGTGTGTGTGTGTGTAGAACTAGGGTATTTTTGCTAACGCCCCACAACCTTGCTACTAGCTATCCCTTGACAAACGAAGGGGGATCAGAAATGACAGGAATGGAGTTAAATACCAAGAGTTCATGACCGAGAATGAAGGGTGTAGATGGATGGATAGGCTAGATAGATAGATAACTTACTAGCTACGGACGCTAGATAGATAGATATAGATAAATAAATTGATAGATATAGGCCTAGGTAGATAGATAGATATATTGACTGTTTACTAGGCAGATACAGGTAGATATATATTAAGAGAGAGAGAGAGAGAGAGAGAGAGAGAGAGAGAGTTAGTTAGTTAGTTAGTTAGTTAGTTAGTTAGTTAGTTAGTTAGCGTGGTCCTACAGCGATCTATGGTTATTTGTGTACTGTAAAATCATTAAATAATATAGTAAATTAAGGAACACCCCGTTCTTAACATTAATCCTCCTTTACAAACCCCAATGTACCGTACTTGAATAAATTAAATGAAGGCATATGATCCTCCCGTGAGTCGAACTTGGGACACCACACCCAGAACAGCAGTTTTTAGTCCTCCTCCTCCCTCATGTTTATCCCTATTAGTTATGAGATTTCAAGACATTCGCCCCATTAGATTGGCGATTTTCAGACCTTTTTCCCCATTTCTTTGCCAATATTAAGACCTTTCGTGCCATTTAGGTGTCGATTTTTTCTTGGCGAGCAATAGCGAGCCTGTATTTGAAGAGGAATCGGCCTTCGGCCGGGATATTTTTCTACCGAAAAATTAAAAATTTATATCGAAAAAAATTAGGCACCTAAATGACACGAAAAGTCTTAATATTGACAAAAAAGGGTCTGTTCTTCTTTTCTCTTTGATGCGTTGTTGGGATAAGGTTTATTGAGTTGTTAAGAGTGGAATGAATTGGTGATGGAATACTGGAAGATTAATGTGGCATGGCATAGTTTTGGACGAGGAGAGGAGAGGAAGAGAGAGAGAAATTAAGAGAGAGAGAGAGAGGGGGGGGGGGGGGGGGATAGGCACTCAGGCAGGCAAGCAAGCATTATTTTTCCTCCAACCCCCCCCCCCCTAGCAAGGAAGTCATTGCAAGCCTGATCACGAGTTTAATTTCCTCTGTCGCTGATCAATTCTGGCCTAGTTCCCCCCCCCCCCCTTTCCCTCCCGCCCCCCACCACTCTTGCTGAGTCTTAGGCTGATTCTTGCTGAGGCTTTGTTTACACACACACACACACTCTCTCTCACTCACACATACACACACGCACACTCACTCTTTCACACACACACACACACACACACACACACACACACACACACACACACACACACACACACACACACACACACACACACACACTCACTCTGTCTATCTATTTATCTATCTATATTAACCGTACATCTATTTATCTATCTAGCTCTCTCTCTCTGTATCTCCTGCTCTCTAAATGTCTTGTATCTTTAGCTCCATGCCTCTTTTTTGTTTCTCCTAATGGCTCCTCTTTTCATGTCTTAGCAATTCGCCCCATAACTTGTGCTCTAGGTGTAGCGAGCCTGTCCAGCCACTAGGTTAGACAAGGGTATATAATAATTGCAATACCGGTAGGCTATATGTTTAGATATAATAAATAACGTACGGTACCGGTAATTAGTTTGTTTTCTTATTTATAATGTGGGCAGTCAGGCGATTTAAATTCAATTTCAGTAAAAGCCTGTGTCCTATAAGGGGTAGGTAGTCGCTTTTTCTGGACCCCCTTTTTCATGTTTAGCATATTAGTTTTTTAGATTTTAGGCGTTCGTTCCGTTAGTTTGGTGCTTTTGAGACCTTTCGCCTCATTTCTTTGTCAATATTAAGACCTTTCGTGCCAATTGGGTGTCGATTATTTCCTAGCGAGCGATAGTGAGCCTGTAATTTTAGGAGGGGACTCGGCCTTCGGCCGGGATATTTTTCAACCGAAAATTTGTCTTGTTTATTTTGAAAGGGGCTTGATGGAGGTCTCTAGCTAGGAAACTAAAAAATATAATAGTAAAAACATACCGTATATAAACTAAAAAACAAGCTCTACCCCCTTAGATAACAGACAACATTTAAGTCTTGGATAGCACTCATTGGTTTCCCCCCTCGTGTCCTCTTTTAACATTCTCTCACTATCTATTTATATCTAATGTTTTTCCTTTTTCCTTTTCTCTTTTTTTTTTTTTTTCTCTTTTTTTTGTTATTATTTGTTCTTTCCTCTCTCCCCCTCCTCTGGTTGCCTTAAGTTGCTAGTTTGTATACCAATCAACATTTTAGTACCATACATCAAAAGTGTTTACATGGGTATAATTAATCGCTGAATAACTACTGCTAATCATATTAAGAAGGAATAAATTGTTTCCAAATTGCACATTATTATGTTTTTTTTTGCTTTAAAGAAGTCCTTTTTTTAAGTCAAATAGTTTTTAGATGGTCAAGGTTGGCGTTTAAACCAAAACACACATTTTTTCTCCCTCTTGACCCTTTCCTTTTTATATGGCGCTTCTTTGTGATTCTGTAGTGTTGTTTATACATACAAAACAATCACTGACATTCTCTCTCTCTCTCTCTAGAACACATAAATACACTTTGGCATGTAGGGGAGTTGTTATCCTACTGACGTGGCCATTGTATTTCAAGTGTACACATTCATATTATTTGGTGTCAATAAATCGTCATTATGTTAAACTTT
>CM064484.1:36053779-36136279 GCA_032716605.1 Paralithodes platypus
TTAGTAATCATGGTAATAGCTTAGTAATCATGGTAATAGCTTAGTAATCATGGTAATGGCTTAGTGATCATGGTAATAGCTTAGTAATCATCGTAATAGCCTAGTAATCATGTGAATCGCTTAGCAATCATGCTAATAGCTTAGTAATCATGGTAATAGCTTAGTAATCATGGTAATAGCTTAGTAATCATGGTAATAGCTAACTAATCATGGTAATAGCTTAGGAATCATGACAATAGCTTAGTAATAGTGGGAATAGCTTAGTAATCATGGTAATAGCTTAGTAATCATGGTAATAGCTTAGTAATCATGGTAATAGCTTAGTAATCATGGTAATAGCTTAGTAATCAGGATGGAGAGATACAATTTACCATCACATCGGGGGAAAAAAAAAAACACCAACAAAATGAGTATTGAGTTTTGGGTCCAATCTATGTAACCAATTCATCTGACGAGTCACTATATACCAAAATACAAATAAACGAACATCGGATACAGTGCAAGACAATAACTAACGGTATATACATGTAGGTTAGTTAAACTAGGCCTTCAGAAGCTATCAACCCTTCTGGATTATTAAGCCAGCACACTGTAAGTTAAGGGGAGGTTTTTAGTGTGTTTCCTAGACTTCCATCAAGCTTGAAATTACACCCCCTTGACCCCTTTTCAAGATAAAATTTGTACATTTTTCGGTAGAAAAAATTTCCCGGCCGAAGGCCGGTTCCTCTTAAATTACAGGCTCGCTATCGCTCGCCAGGAAAAAATCGACACCTAAATGGGACGAACGGTCTTAAAAGTGATATAAATGGGGTGAAACTTCTTAAAATCGCCAAACTAATGGGGCAAACATCTTAAAATCTCAAAAGCAATGGGGCTAGACATGAGAGAGAAAGGGGTCCAGAAAAAAGTCCCTCAAGTGGATATCTCCCCTTAAGAATAGCGTCAGGACTGGAGCCCCTTTTCGAGAGCCCCAGTTCCTTCATGCAGAGGAATTCGAGTTATAATAAGTAGATCACAACAGGGAACTTAAGGGGGTAGTACTCGCTTTTTATGGACCCCCTTCTCCCTCATGTTTAGCATATTTGTTTTGAGATTTTAAGACGTTATTTCCGTTAGTTTGGCGATTTTGAGACCTTTCGCCCCATTTCTTTGTCAATATTTAGACCTTTCGTGCCTTTTAGTTGTTGATTTTTTACCTTCGAGCGACAGCGAGCCTGTAATTTTAGAAGGAACCGGCCTTCGGCCGGGACATTTTTCTACCGAAAAATGTACACATTTATCTTGAAAGGGGGTCTAAGGGGTGTTATTTTTAAGGTTGATTGAGGTCTAGCGAGGAAACTCACAAATAAATATATAGGTAAATATAAAGGCCAAACAAACAAGCACTACCCCCTTAAAAGTGGAATGGTATAACACAAAAAATGGGAGCTAGGCCTAGGGGTGTTTGATTTTTTTGTTTTTTTTTTTTTTTTTTTTACCATTAGGCGAGACACGTTTAGCTGTCAAAGTATTAGAAGGTCTATCTGTCACCCGCTCGCTTTAGATACAGCGAGGTCGGTTAAATTTCGCTAGGTTTGTTTCTATTATATCCTTATTATTGCCTCTCTCTCTCTCTCTCTCTCTCTCTCTCTCTCTCTCTCTCTCTCTCTCTCTCATGTATAGGCCAAGAGAACATTAAAAAACTTGTACTGTCCCCATAAAAAAAATATACAGTATATAAATAATGATAATGATAATAGACTCCACTTCACAGCCTAACTTGAGAACCTTGGAATTAACCCATTTGTATAACTACTCCCTCTCTGGCTTAGGCTGAGAGCCTGTACAATGAACGGAGAAGCCCGTGAGTTCTCGTTCCAGTCTACGGAGTGAGACATGTGAAGCACTTTTTAGCTGCAACCAGCCCCTGCCATCTTGCCTTCGCAGGATGCATGGGGCTTAGTTGCTCACTCACGGCTAGGAGCCCCATCTCTGAAGCTTCCTCGCTCCAGTGCTTCACTGTCTCATCTCCTAGACTCGGACCCTCAATATTAGCACGCCACCTATTGAGCAATGAACTTACTAGGCATTGCACCCCTGTAGCATATTTTGAATATGGGAATATTCATACAATGCTATTTAATCAGGGAACAATGAGGGTATTTATTTGGCGTTTTCGGTTGGCTTTGTGGTAATGCACTGATATTAGGTAAAGCAAAATTCCATCCCAATAATATCTTCCCATTGACATATCGGGATTCGAACTCGGGTCCATTGGATACCAGTCCAGTGGCAAGACCACTCCACCACACCTCCCCTATATGCCTATGTGGCCTCCTCTGAGTACTGCCCTGCTCGATGGGTGCCTATAATCTCCCCACAACATGGTTTTCATTATATGCTATACGATTGTATTCAGCTTAGGAAGGACGCCTACCAAATATATGGCTACAGACTAGCTCCATTAAGGGGAGGTCTCCACTTGAGGGATTCTTTTTTTGACCCCTTTCTCCCTCATGTTTAGCCCCATTGCTTTTGATATTATAAAACGTTTGCCCCATTAGTTTAGCGATTTTAAGAACTTTCACCCCATATTAAGACCTTTCGTGCAATTCAGGTGTCGATTTTATCCTGGCGAGCGATAGCGAGCCTGTAATTTAAGAGGAACCGGCCTTCGGCCGTGAAATTTTTCTACCGAAAAATGTACAAATTTATCTTTAAAGGGACTCAAGGGGGTGTGATTTTAAGCTTGATGGAGGTCTAGGGAACAAACTAAATACATCCCCTTAACCCTTATCTATTTATGTTGTTTCTATTTACTCGGGCCCAATCCCCACTTTTCATATTTTTATTTTAGTTTATTTTTGTATATTTCATCATTTTGTTATAGCTACCATACAGTATATATCCTTCCTAAGCTTAAATGTAGCTGAAATCAACTCAGAAAGGACGTGACCGGTACTGAAAGGGTTAAGTAATACCCCGTCAGGTGGTCCATTAATCACTGTATAAATGTCCATACCTTTTCACAATGCGTTAACCCCTTCTGTACCGGTGATGTACTTTTCATTATATTTTGGCAACTATTAGACGATTTTGTTAAGGTTAGGAAGCACGTCTACCCATTAAAAGGCTACAGACTATCTCAATTCATCCTTTTAGCTACCATATATACTTCCTAAGCTTCATAAAATCGTCTAAATGTAGCTGAAATCAAATAAGAAATACGTCTACGGTACAGGAGGGGTTAAGGGGGATGGTCGCATTTATTTGATAATTTCTATATTTTGTTATTATTGATTTAGTTTCCTCCCTAGACCTCCATCAAGCAAAAAAAAAAAAAAAAAAAAAAAAAAATCGATAGAAAATTGTCCTGGTCGAAGGCCGGTTCCTCTTTAATTACAGGCTCACTATCGCTCGCAATGAAGAAATCGACACCTAAATGACGCGAAAAGTCTTAATATTGACAAATAAATGGGGTGAAAGGTCTTAAAATCGCCAAAGTAATGAGCCCAACGTCACATAATCAGAAAACTAATGGGGCCAAACATGAGGAAGCAGAGGGCCCAATAAAACGCCCCATGTCCCCTTAATCATTGTAATAAAGGTCCCTAATAGTTGATCACAATGCCTTAACCCATACAGCCCCAGTGACGCCTCTTTAATTTGATGTCAGCTACATTTAGACGATTTGATGAAGCTTAGGAGAGATAATATGGTAGCTAAAAGGCTTATTTGAGATAGTTTGTAGCGTTTTAACTGATAGACGTCCTTCCTAATCTGAATAAAATCGCCTAATCGTGTCCAGAATATGCTGAAAAAGACGTCGCTGGTATTGTACGGGTTAATAAATATAGTTAGCGTGATATACTTTACTCAATATAGTTAGCGTGATATACTTTACTCAATATAGTTAGCGTGATATACTTTACTCAATATAGTTAGCGTGATATACTTTACTCAATATAGTTAGCGTGATATACTTTACTCAATATAGTTAGCGTGATATACTTACTCAATATAGTTAGCGTGATATACTTTACTCAATATAGTTAGCGTGATATACTTTACTCAATATAGTTAGCGTGATATACTTTACTCAATATAGTTAGCGTGATATACTTTACTCAATATAGTTGTTGTTGTTGTTGTTGTTTTTCCCCAAGCTGCCTGGCCGAACAGCCCCAAGGCCCCGAGCAAGGCCAAGGCCACAACCGAGCGCCCCCACAGAACCCTCCCCGCCGACCACAATAAAGCCTGGGTGACCGAAGCCACTCCACGGCGGGGAGCTGAGGAGGGTGCGGAAACGCCCGGGAAACCAAAGCCCCACCCAGGGCCCTGTGCCCCTCAGCAATTATGAAGAGAAAGTTGAGGGGCAAAGGAAAGATGTGACGCTTTGGCTTCCAATCTTGGTAGATTAGGAGGTCAATCCACGCAAGAGACGCCGTCACTTGAGATCTAGAAAATATATAAGTAAAAGGAACAGTCAGAGTAAGCTATGGGTATGGCAGAGATCGCTCAGTTCTCACTCTGATAGACCAGCCCATCACCACATGACTAGAACCCAATCCTCTCAGCATCAGCTAGGAAAGGCCCTAGAAAGCCGCCTTTGGCGGGGGGATAGCTCCCCTATTTCAACCCTTTTCGGGGTTGGGCACCCGCCAACTCAATATAGTTAGCGTGATATACTTTACTCAATATAGTTAGCGTGATATACTTTACTCAATATAGTTAGCGTGATATACTTTACTCAATATAGTTAGCGTGATATACTTTACTCAATATAGTTAGCGTGATATACTTTACTCAATATAGTTAGCGTGATATACTTTACTCAATATAGTTAGCGTGATATACTTTACTCAATATAGTTAGCGTGATATACTTTACTCAATATAGTTAGCGTGATATACTTTACTCAATCGTGTTTCAGTTACCCCCGGACGATTGTATTGAGCTTAGGAATGATGTCTTGGGTTAGAAGGGTTGGTGAAGTGGACATTTAAGGGGACAGTGTCTGTTTGTTTGGTCTATTAATTCATTTATTCATATATATTTTTAGTTCCTTCCTAGACCTCCATCAAGCTTAGAAAAACACCCCCTAGACCCCCCCACCCCCCTTCAAGATAGATTTGTACATTTTTCGGTAGAATAATGTCCCGGCCAAAGGCCGATTCCTTCTAAAATTAAAGGCTCGCTATTGCTCGCGAGGAAAAAATCAACACCTAAAGGCACGAAGGGTCCTAATATTGACAAAGAAATGGGGTGAAAGGTCATAAAATCCCCAAACTAATGAAACCAACGTCTTAAAATCTCAAAACTAGTGGGGCTAAACATTAGGGAGAAGGGGGTCCAGATAAACGGTCTGTCTCCCCTTAACCTCCTTGCCGCCTAGAGAGGGGCCCTAAGCTGTATTAAAGGGTTCAGAGGTTATGATAAATATTATGACTGTTTGTTTTTACTTAATGACCAGCAGAGCAATTGACCACTTGCGAGTTTCGTTCTATAAGGAAGTTGGAGCTGTAGACATCGATATATAGCAGAATTACCAGCTAAATTCCGGTCGCACTACATCTATAAATACAATAAACCCAATTACTCATACTATCTATCCCCCAGAAACCTACATTATTATTGTATAATTGTATTTCTGTTAAATATCGATACTTATGGCTCAAACTTCCTTATAGGCGGAAACTCGCAAGTGAGCAATTAGCCTGTCGGCCTCTGAGGTTTACTTTGGCTGCCCGGTGTTGCCCGTGCCCTTGCCGGGGGTGGGTGGGTGAGTGGGTGGGGGGTTTCAATATTTTCCTGGCAAGCAATATCGATCCTGCAATTTAGAAAGAACCGGCCCTTGGCCACGAAATTTTTCTATCAAAATATTTACTGTACCTGGAAGTATGTGGGCGGGCATTGGTGTAGTTCCGCTGCGTATCTGCCTGCTGTGACCGGAACCTCTCCGGGAGATCTGGGACCTGGGAATCTTTTGCTGGAGACCTCTCATGGTCTTGGTCTCTGGATCTTCTCCTGGATGACCTAGATGTGTGATTTTTGTTCTGTTCGGGCTCTGTCTCGAGTCGGCCACCCCCAGCTATGGGGTATGTGCCTGTGTGTATTCATACATACATTAGTATTATCAGTATTCATGTGAATCTATTCCAATCTGTTATAAATCGCCTAATGTTAGCCAGAATATCATACACGCATCCTGAAACAGAATGGGTTAAGTAGATATCATTATCAATATTATATCTACTTTGCAGCACTGTTTAAACTTTGATAAATCGCTTAGACAAATATCTCGCCCTTTATCCCCGATTGACTGCGTTTACAGATGAATAACAAGAAATGCTCACATTACCTCTGTTGGTAGAATATATATAGTAAGATGGATCTATTTTCTTAGTTTCCTTTCGAGTACCGTGTCAGTTTATCCATTCAGCATGGCAAAGATAAATCCTGTTCCTTCTAAGCCATCTTTTCTCTCCTAGATAATAGGCTAGGTAGTTTAGATACGAGCAGCCTCGTAGGAATCAGTAGATCTGTTGTTGCTTGCTTTCCTCTGCACTCCTTTGTAGTGAATAAATAAAACATACCCAGAGAGATAATGATGTTGATGATGATGATGATGATGATGCAGGAAGAAAGTTTGTAAAGAAGCAGGGATTGAATTATATGGAGATGCCGAAAGTACCTCAACGACGAATTGGGAAAAATAGGGCAAGTTGAGATAGAAGGAGGTAAATAGGGGAAGAAGGGGTAATAATTATATAAGTACATAAAACTATAGGGACTTTCAACCGCTTAAGGGGAGGCAGACCGTTTGTTCTGGATCCCCCTTCTCCCTAATGTTTAGCCCCACTAGTTTTGAGATTATAAGACGTTGGGCCCATTAGTTTGGCGATTTTAACACCTTTCGCCCCATTTCGTTGTCAATTTTAAGACCTTTCGTGCCATTTAGGTGTCGATTATTTCCTGGCGAGCGATAGCGAGCCTGCAATTTTAAGAAGAAGGCCTTCGCCCGGGACATTTTTCTACCGAAAAATGTACACATTTATCTTAAAGGGGTCTCTAGGGGGTGTTTTTCTAAGCTTGATGGAGGTCTATGGAGGAAACTAAAAAAATATATGAATAAATGAATTAGTACACCAAACAAGCTGTCGTCTACCTCCCCTTAAATAGAAAGGTACGCTGAAGTAAGAAGGTTGAAAGTTTTGAGATTATGGTGAGGTATAGAGAGACAATATGAAAATAAAATAATACTAGAAATACGAAGGCAATTCAGAATGTCAATAATAATAATAATAATAATAATAATAATAATGACTTTTTAATGCCATAATAATAATAATAATAATAATAATAATAATAATGACTTTTTAATGCCATAAACCTAAAAACAAATGAGAAATGAAAGAATGAAAGGTAATGCAGAGAACATACAGTAATATGTAAAGACAACTATTAAGCAAGAATGTAGTTACTTAAATGACTTGCTAGTGAGAAGAAACAACTTAAGTGGAATAGAAAAAATGAAGGACAATGTGGGAAGCTAAGGAAGATAGGAGAATGTGAAAAAAATCAATCATGTACTTACTGATGACAAATACATATAAACAATTGAAGAAGGCAAGAAAAGAAAATACGATAGTGGAAATATGAAAAGAAAAATGGGAAGAGAAAAGTAAATGAAACAATTGAAGAAGGCAGGAAAGGAAAATATAATAGTGAAAATATGAAAAGAAATCGAGGAAAGAAAAAGTAAAGAAAGAAAATTAAAGATGTGGGAGATTGAGAGGGGTAAATAGAGATAAAGAGAGACACTTCTATCCTCACTGCCTAGCCAGAGACCACTGTAGTGTATCCTTCGCCTCTCTCTCTCTCTCTCTCTCTCTCTCTCTCTCTCTCTCTCTCTCTCTCTCTCTCTCTCTCTCTCTCTCTCTCTCTCTCTCTCCACACTGTATAATTTGTACAACTATCTATTTCTCGTTCTCCCTGTCTCTCTGTATTAAGGGGGGTGACCTGCTTTTTGTTATTTTTGTCCTTTTCTCTTTTTCTCTGGCTTGTATCCATTCTGCCCCATTCAGCCAACTATTTTAAGACGTTTATCCCCATCCAGGTGTCGATTTCTTCCTGGCGAGCGATAGCGAGCCAGCATTATATGAAGAAATCCGGCTTCGCTGGAGAAATTTTTCTATCGAAAAATTTACAAATTTAGCTTGCTGTCAAACAAAAATTAAAAATATGCTGGCTCGCTACCGCTCACCAGTAAAAATTGACACCTGGATGGGGATAAACGTCTTAAAACAGTAGGCTGAATGGGGCCAGAACAAAAACAGGTCACCCCCCTTAATCTATCTATCTATCATATATAGATAGTGTGCCTGTGTGTGTGGTACTCTCTATACGCTTTTCTTGTAAACAATAGTTGGATAACTTTGCTAAGGCTAGAACCCATAATAATTACGTTTGTGCCAAATTGACAATGCGCACACTTCGACCAAAACTATATTTGAAATGTTTACCCCAAGGGGAGTCTATTGATATAAGGTAAAAATTAATTTGAGCCCATATCTTAGGGGCACAGGATCATTTGAAACATTTAAAAAAGTCATTTTCAACCCATTTTTTGCCACAAGTAAAAATCTATTTTCCACAATAAAGCCCTAATTTAAATTATTATGATGCTACTAATGGATCCAAGGGGTTGTAGTGTACTTGTGAACAATATTTAGGCTTATTCCATACATTCTTTCCTAGCCTATATTCCATGGGTGATTTACAAATGTCAAAAATCTTTGAACAGCTGCCAAGGTCACAAAAACTTTCCAAAAATAAAAGTGTCATATACCGTTGAAATTGCAACGGTGTAAAGATTCCAAGTCTATCCCTAAACATTTCATAATCCAAAATTACCCAAAAAGTTGAATACTGGAATTTTGAAAAATCATTATGATTGTGCCAAATTGACAATGCACACACTTCAACCACAACTGGTAATTCTGCTTAATATCAATGTAAAAGAAAATATATCTTCCTTTTGACATGAAACTTGCAGGTGGTCAATTTGGTTGAATTGAAGAGATAAACTTAACTGGATAGAGTAGTGAAATTGGATTGATCAGTAGAATTATGCCAATTGATCAAATCAGTCCGAGCGGTCAAATTGGAGCCAGCTATAGAAGACATCGATATAGTAGAAAATATATATTGTACAGTAAAAAGCGATTACCATACACATCTAGCTATCTAACTATTGCCAGACGCCGCGATCCCCGAAGGGGTGGCCACGAACGAACCGGCCCCATGCACCTCTGTCCCCAGTCAGTCGACGCCCCTCCTCCCAACCAGCACCGCCTTCATCCATACACATAGATACTGTATACTAAATCAAGTTTATCATCATATTCACCTATTACAAACTTATTTATAATGGTATTCCAGATACAGTTTGAAATTCCTTATAGCCCGAATCTCGAAAATGGTCAATTGGCCGAGTGGTCGAATTATTTATTTATTTTTATTTTTTATATGTATGAAGGAGACAAAAGGAAAAGTTTCCTGTAACAGGTGTCTCCCCCAAATATGAGTGACAGCCAAAATAAAATCAACATTTTGGTGCGGTATGCTTTGTTAAGTGTAGTGAAATAAGTAGGAGGAGATGTTTGTGAGAGCTAGCTGCAATACTCTCTGTGTAGGTGAGACACAGAGAAACAGTGAGGGAAACCAGACATGAAATAGGTGTTCTACAACACCATTATCACATGCCTTTTAAGGCCTCTCCTCGGTATTGTCCTGCTTGATTGGTGTCTACAATCTCCCCAAGTAAATTGAGGCAAGCAGTTGAATTGAACCAAGTTGTCATTAACCCGGCAAGCGCGATAAGCCTAACGAAAATATTTGTATAGTGTACGCGATAGGCCCCAAGGAAACAAGACCATGAAAAAACCCTTCCAAAACACCCCACGGGCTCTCAAAATAATGCACCTCCTCAATTGTCGGCTATTTTTCCTTTTTTTTCTCTCTCATTTAATGGTTATTTTCCGCGCATTTTATCATCAGGAGGGCTCGGAGACAGGGGTGAGTCATTTAGAGACCCTTTAGCACTCTGAGATCTCTCCCGGGCTGCTCAGTAGCTTGCGAGACGTTGCAGTGGACAGATGTATGTCTCTCGCACGGCCGCCCTGGAATATGACCGCCCGGCGAAAATATACGTTTTCCACCAATCAAATTGCTGTTCCCACTTCTTTTATCGATCTTCAATGTTCATATGTTCATCATATAAGTAAAATATATGCAAATGGACAAGAAATAATGCTTTATATGGTAAATATAATGAATTCTGTCAGAATTGAAGGGTTTAATTGCGCATACGCAGCACTTTTGACCGCGCTCCTCGGGTTGAGTGGTATATTGGGCTGAGTGGTCAAATTGGGTCAAGCAGTCGATTATGGGCTGAGATGTTGAATTGCATTGCATGGTTGAATTTGGACAAGTGGTGGATTAAGGCCAAGCAAATAAGTTGAGCTAAAACGTTGAATTTGGCCAACCGGTCACTTGCAAGTTTCGGTCTATAAGGAAGTTGGAGCTGTAGACATGGATATTTAGCAGTTAGCATATTTAGCAGCTAAATTATGGTCGTAGTAAATGTATATAGGCCTACATAAAATCCAATGCATCATTATATATATCCATCACAGGACCATCAGAAACATTCATTATTATCGCACTTCTGTTGTAGGCTTTCGATGTTCACGGCTCCAACTTCCTTATAGCCTGAAACTCGCAAGTGGGCCGAGCAGTCGAATTGGACCTAAATGGTAGAATTATAGACAAGATAGTAATATCAACTATTCAACTGTCTGAATTACCCTTCATATGAAACTGACTTACGTGACTTCGTACATGTTGCAGAAGAGTCAAATGTTAGGCTATATATATATGCATGATCCCTATTTCAACCAAAAACGGTGTCCTTGTTTTCAGAATGTCAACCATTCAAAACATAAGATGCCATTTTGGGAACCTCAGATTATCAACTTATTACGAAATGCAGCATATGCTTATGAATCATCAAACATTGAGCAATGACATACAGAAAAGCATTTTTGTTTACGGAAAGTTTAGATCCGGAGTCCCTGGAAGGACTAAAAGAGGATGAGGATTTTAGAAGTTTATGAAATAAGCAAACTGATATGCTCATTGGCGAATAATTCTGATAACTATACACAAAATGAGTAGATGTATTGAATAATATAAGCACAAATAACACCGAGGGTAAAAAATGGGTGATACTATTTCCACAAACTAATCCTCACTGTCTGATTCAATATGGCTTCACGTAAGGATTTGTGACATTACCCCAACAAATAATTGCTACAAACCAGGTGAGTATGGCCATTTTATGGCAATATATAAATGCAGAGGGTACTAGGAGGATGGTATGCTTCTTAATAGGTGGTCAGATACTTAAAACCGCCCACTAAACGCCCAAGCCAGTAGGTGAAATTGACACCTGAGATTTAGAAATTTCGGAGAGATTCTTGTACTTGTAGCTTGGACTTAACGTCAGGTCCTATAATGTGTGCCCATCCGTTGTCAGTGTGTGTTATCATGGTGTATTAGATGGCTTGAAGGTTAACTATTGAATGTAGCCTGTGAGGTTAAGAAATAAGGGTACTGGGACCTGGGTTGCTTCAGCTATCAGCTTTCATGACACCCCATGACCCCTTTATCTTCTACTGAAACTGAAGTCTGAAGTTGGCCAAAACTACCACTCATTTTTCCATGGTTTTTCTTCTTGGTTTTAACTTTTAGGTAGTTCTCATCATTAAACAGTAGGCCTAGGCTAGTTTAAATTAGTTACAATCCCCTTTAGGCTATCCAATGATCTTAAAACACTGTCTAGCCTAGCCTGCTAGGCCTACTCGAATAATTGGCAAACATTTAGTTACGGGTGTACCGCCCGTCTGGGCCGTCTTGTTTACACTACGCGGACGCTCACTATCATGTTTCCGTCTATTTCGACTGCCTTTGGATACAAAAATTCATTACCTAACCAAAGAACCTAACCTAACCTAACCTAGTATTATAGATTTAGCCTAGGCTATAAGTATATATTTTATTATAAGTACGGTACCGTATTTATAGATGATTTATGTTGTAGGCTATGTCAGTAGTGGTATACCCGGTAACTAACCTACATCCATCCCGAATAATTTTCAGAGTAGGCCTAGGCCCTAGACAAATTTGGTAAATTTTTACTGTGTGACAGCCAAGAGTTTTAACACAGCCTACCCGGGCCCCGGCTACCGTATTGCCAGCTGCCCCGGTATAGGCCTAGGCTCCTAGCCGCCTAGCCTCCGCCGCAGTGTGTCAAACCGAGGCAATTTGGTTTTGAGAGTGGAATTAGTATGAGAAGGAACACAAAAAAATTAGAAAACAAAATTATTGTTTTGGTTATTTCATCAGTTCCAGACATAATACGAACAGTAAACCATAATTTTAACTTTGTATTCTTAGTAATGGTAACAAGAAGGATGAGAATCCTATCTTGTTTGACAGCATGCGCCTAGGCCTATATATTTTTTCATGTTTTTCTGTGATAGAGGCTAGGCTAGGCTACGGTGTTGTTCTACACTTTACAGCAAAAGGAAGAATAAGGGAATGAGTTGTGTTACCGGGCGTACATCGTGTAAACACGTAAGTTGATATCAAACAGCGGGGTTTTGTGGGCGGCAGCCCCCACCCATAATACTAGGATAGGTTAGGTTAGGCAAATGTCCTTTCAAAGGGGTATAGCCTGGTAAACACTAGGATATACCTGGGGCGTGTTCAAGAGCAAGACATTGCAAGAGCATTGACAAATGCAAGGTATTAACCCTTTGGCGCACCTATAGTTTCCAATCAAACTTTTTCCCACTCCCAAAATATATCTCAGCTCACTCAGAGCCAGTTTTGTGCCCGGCGATAATTTGTTTCTGTGACGTTTTTATCCACCAAAAAATCCTTGTATTTGGATTAATGAGGTACCATCGGCTTCGTTATTGATTGAACTTGAAGATAAGCAAATAAAAACATAGAATAAATACAAAACAACCACATTGGGGCACTCCGAAATAAGAATTGTAAAAAAAAAAATTAAATACCTTATCTCCAACTCGCACTAGCTCAAACTTTTGCCCACAACATTTTTGATTTGCATACATACTGTATGTGGAAGCGGAATTTAATGAGGATTCCACTGGTAACTTCAGAATTACTATAAACCAAATAGTTACTGAGATACACGAATAAACGTGAAAGTATTGAAAAACAGACTGAGCTGTACTCTGCTCCCTTCCCAGCCAGCCGTGAATAAACCGTTAAACTGAGGGAGTTGCTAATTGTACCCATTGAACTAGACTTAATACTTAATATCTATGCCAAATATGACGCGCGTCAGACAAAAACTAAATTTTTGGCGAATATTTTTAAGTTTAATGACTCTTAACCAGAGTCATCGTGCACCTAGGAAAAGAATACCTAATGACTCTGAACGAGTCATCGTGCACCAAAGGGTTAAAGGTGGGTGTGCATGCTATTATTTTCCTCCACAATCATTACCGGCAGTGTGCACTATAGCTTTTGGTGCAATATTTTCTGCTACAATGGCTTAATTATTTATATAATGGCCAAAATAGGATATGGGTGACACTTTTCTGGATTCGGAGTTTAAGCGCTCTGATGATGTATGCCCAGGAACACAACAAGCTCTTCTGACAGGTGGAAATGGAGGATAGTGACAGTAGTTCCGATTCGTTTGCCAATACTGAGGGTGATAACCGTAATTATGGCAAAGAACCTCAAGTGATGAATATTGGTGGTGTCCAGGCTTATATGCATGAACCTGTAGGACGAGATCCAGCAGCAGGAGAGGAAGGAGAAGCAGCTGTGTTTACCGCCCGCCTTGTTTACACTACTCGGAGCCGCGGCGGACGCTAGCGATCATGTCCCCGTCTATTTTGACTGCATTTGGATACAATAATGAAAGCCCGCCCCTCACGCCTCCATGACTTATTGTCATCATCATATACATTGCCAACAGGTGCAAATAACAGAAAAAATCGCCGTAAAAATAGACGGGAACTTAAACCGCGGCGATCGACTTTTTTTTTTTTTTTTTTTTTTTTTTTTTTTTTTTAAGCCTAGTTGCTAGTAGTTGAATTTCAGCCAATAATTTATTTTAGCCTAGGTTAGGCCTATATCCATCGACACTGTATAATTTGGGCTAGGCTTAAAGTTAGCCCATATTATCCACTCTCCTGACTCCTGAAATTGGCAAGCACGTATGGGTGGGAGGGTGGTTTGGGGGAAGGTAGAAGGGTAATTGACTCGTGTTACAAATATGGAGCCGATTGGTGAGGTAGTTTCTCCACCACGGATTTTCATTTTTTTATGTGATGATCTACGGATAGGCTGGAAGTGGGTGGTGGGAGGAAGTTGGGGTTGTGGTGGGGGGAAGACAGAAGGGTAGGGGACTTGTCACACAAATATGGAACCAATTGGTGCAGTCGTTTCACCGCCACATATTTTCCTTTTTTTCCTTTGTGATGGCCTGATGCGGCGACCCATGGTCGGCGAGTGGATTGGGGGAGGGGGTTGGGGTGGTGGTAGCAAGACGCCAGAAGGGTAAGGTGTGGTAGAAATATGAAAGCTATAGGTGCAGTCGTTTCGCTGCTACGATTTTTTTTGGGCGTGACAAGACCCCAGTCCGTATAGGTAATCAGCGGGTGCATCTAGCCATACCCATACTCCACTGCACTTTATTGTCAAAGCATTCATCACGAAAATGTCCATTACATATGAAGCTTGTTTTGGGCTTTGTCTCCCACACTCTGGTTCTTTGTATAAACTTCACCCATTTGTTACAATGGTATGGATCACTTGGAAACTTGTGTAGTGCTATGTTTGGTCCAGGGATGTTGCTACACCCGAAAACAGCACACCTATTCACCATTTTTGCTATACTTGCTGATGTTTACTTCCCAAATGTTTGCCTGGGCGTACGTCACATCCTCACGGGAGTACTAGTTGCAAGGGGTCGCAATTCAATATCTATTTTTGATTTGTTCTCTAATATTGAAGATTAGTTTTGACAAAGGAGTAGTCAGGTTGATTACTGGAGATCTAAACATCTCTTTAAATACATTATAAATTAATTTGATATTAATTAATTGAGTGGAAGCTACCTATACTGCTGTTTGCGGATGATACAGTTCTGATGAGTGATAATGAATGGGAGTTGCAGGGTCTGGTAAATGAGTTTGGAACAGTGTGCGAAAAACGGAATTTGAAGGTAAATACGGGGAAGAGCAAGGTTATGGTCTTCGAAAGGGGTGAAGTCACAGAGTGTGAGGTGAAGCTGAACGGTCAGGCTATGGAGATCGTCAACTCTTTTAAGTATCTGGGCAGTGTGTTGAGTAAAGATGGGACTATGGATGAAGAGGTGCGGGAGAGGGTACAACAGGGGAAGAGGGTTGTAGGAACGCTAAAAGCAGTAACAAGAAATAGGTTGGTCAGTATGGAAGTGAAGAAGTCCTTGCATGACAGTGTGGTAATCCCGACACTGACTTACGGAAGCGAAGCATGGACGTTGGTTGAGAGACTCAGACCAAGAGTGAGAGCAGTGGAAATGAATTACTTAAGGAGTGCGTGCGGAGTTACATGGAGGGATAGACAGACTAATGAGGAAGTAAGAAGGAGGTGTGGTGTGGAGGTAGATGTGCTGGAAAGTGTGAAAAGGAACAACTTGAGATGGTTCGGCCATATGGAACGTATGGAAAGCGAGAGAATGACTAAGAGGGTGTACGAGAGCGAGGTGGAGGGACAAAGGGGGAGAGGTAGACCGAATATGAGGTGGAAGGATGGAGTGAGGAACTACATGAACGAAGGCGGTGCTGGTTGGGGGGAGGGGCGTCGACTGACTGGGGACAGAGGTGCATGGGGGCGGTTCGTTCGTGGCCACCCCTTCGGGGATCGCAGCGTCAGGCAATAGATAGATAGATAAATTAATTTTAATTTTGGACGCCCCACCACCTTTAAAGATAGGGAAGATGCAAACAAATGTTAAATATAAACTAGCTAATTTAGAATTAGAAAATTCAGACTGCGAGAAAGATCTAGGTGTGTTTGTTAGCAATGATTTGAAGCCTAGAAAACAGTGTATAAGCGTTCGTAATAAGGCAAACAGGATTCTCGGGTTCATCTCTAGGAGTGTGAGTAACAGAACTGCTGATGTTATCTTAAAACTTTACTTGTCATTAGTGAGACCCCATATGGATTATGCTGTCCAATTTTGGTGTCCTTATTACAGAATGGACATAGATTCATTGGAGAGAGTTCAGCGTAGAATGACAAAAATGATCCATAATATTAGAAATCTTCCGTATGAAGAAAGGTTGAAGAAATTAGGTTTACATTCGTTAGAGAGACGCAGAGTTAGAGGGGATATGATAGAGGTTCAAGTGGGTTAGTGGGATTAACAAAGAGGACATGACAAATGTACTAAAGCTCAGTGATAGCGAAAGAACTCGTACCAATGGTTTCAAATTAGATAAATTTCGTTTCTGAAAAGATATAGGCAAATATTGGTTTGGTAACAGAGTTGTAGATGGGTGGAATGGACTACCAAGTGCTATAGTGGGATTAAAAATGGTAGGGAGCTTTAAGATAAAATTGGATAAGCATATGGACGAGAAGGGTTGGCTGTGAAGGGGGATCAGCCGGGTTGGGCCAATCAGCGCTCTGCAGACCCCGTAATCCTGCGTTAATCTCTAACCGTTTTGGTAAGATGATCCTCAGGGTATTAGAGTGTTGAGCCTATAATTGGGCTTTGTAATTGGGGTTGTGTGGGACAGGGATCTGCCTTGCTTAGGCCAATTGGCTTTCTGCAGACTCCCATTTTCTTATGTTCTTATGTTCTTAAGACTTCACACGCAGTTTCTGTAGCGTGAATTGTGGTCTATTGAACGATTTTGAAGCCTCTTTTGCACTACATAAACAAACTGGGTGGTTGCCATGGTTACGTTTATACCAGCGTCTTCGTTTGACGCTCAAAACAACGACAATGACTTTTTTTCTTTTTTTTCCCCTCTCGGGCATAGGCTGAGAGCCTGTACATTCCACCGCTCAACACCGTGAAGCCCGTGAGGTCTTGTTCCAGTCTGGGGAGTGAGACATATGAAGCACCCACCCATGGCTCGAAGCAGCTCCATCTCTGAAGCGGCCGGTTGCTTCGCCCAAGTGCTTCACCGTCTCACCCTCCAGACTCAGACCTTCATTCTCAGAATGCCACCTATTGAGCAGTGAACTCACTAGGCATTGTCCCCCTGTAACATATTTTGAATATGGGAATATTCATACAGTGTTATTTAATCAGGGAACAATGAGGGTATTTTTTTGGCATTTCGGTGGGCTTTGTGGTAATGCACTGATACTAGGTACAGCACAAATTCAATCCCAATAATATCTTCCCATTGACATATCAGGATTTGAACCCGGGTCCATTGGATTACCAATCCAGTGGCATGACCACTCCACCACACCTCCCCTTCTAAACAACTGCTAGGATATTTATCCTGTAATGTCCATAAGTAATTAGGCCTAAAACATGCTAGGCTATTAAATTATAGTGTCTCATTGGCCTTAACTACATATTAATATTTATTAGTAACCATATTTTTGTATTACATTCTACAATAAAGTATATAGCCTATGAAAGAAAGCAAATTCGTTCATAAAATGTGTCATGTTATTTTCGTCCACCATATAAGCGGATCCTCTACGCCTCTTATTGATACATAAATCTGTATACAGTATGTGTGTCAATAGTTTGATCGAAAATTTAATAGAAATGTTTTAACACCTTATTAGCGGGCTATCGGTTTATTTATATGTACCGCCCAGCGGGGTGTTTTTAGCCAAAATAGGGCTGTTTACGTGATCATTTTCATGCCTAAATAAGACCCAGAGCGTAAAACAAGTATCTATCCCTGAAAGGGCATAAACAGAGCTTTCCAATGACACCATAACGATCCTTTTATGACGGCTAGTTTTCTTGCAACAACCGCGCAACACGAGTGCAAAAAGCATGTAATTCGGTACTTTCCCCATACAATTCAGTATGTAGCGAGGGAGGGAGGAGGTGGGATTCGTGTCAGTAGGTTCGCCACGGTGGTCTGGAGCAGTCATACGCTCGCTACTCTCCTGCCACCACTTGCCTCTCTCTCTCAGCAACATTACGTGCTGAAATTGCCACACGACCTATGTCGCGCGCCGCCAGATAGTCCAGATTTATTATACTCGACTTATGTTGCGTGCCGACATATAGGGGTTAAAGTAAATAATAACACATACTAATATGAATTGTCGATGTTTTAAGTGATTGTATGTGCATATGGTCGGGAGTAATTCGTCTGCGAGCGCTAAAGACGAATTGTAAAGATTTATTGTCTGTGTGCCTCACGGCGTCACTCCTCCAAAGGCTGGGCGCTGAATGAGCAACCGTAAGCGACCGTATGCGCGCCCAATGTCGTTCAGTAACGCTGTAGCGCCAACCGGGCGCTAAAATTAGTGCTCTTGAATGCGCTCCCGGTCAGAGGACTCAGGTAGGTGATATGCCCGATAACACAACTCTTGCCAAAATAAGCCCTATTTGTCCATAACTGTTTGCCGTTGGATACAGAATTAGTTCAGGGGGGTCAACGGTCTCTCTCTCTCTCTCTCTCTCTCTCTCTCTCTCTCTCTCTCTCTCTCTCTCTCTCTCTCTCTCTCTCTCTCTCTCTCTCTCTCTCTCTCTCTCTCTCTCTCTCTCTCTCTCTCTCTCTCTCTCTCTCTCTCTCTCTCTCTCTCTCTCTCTCTCTCTCTCTCTCTCTCTCTCTCTCTCTCTCTCTCTCTCTCTCTCTCTCTCTCTCTCTCTCTCTTCTCTCTCTCTCTCTCTCTCTCTCGCTCTCTCTCTCTCTCTCTCTCTCTCTCTCTCTCTATCTCTCTCTCTCTCTCTCTCTCTCTCTCTCTCTCTCGCTCTCTCTCTCTCTCTCTCTCTCTCTCTCTCTCTCTCTCTTTTTTCCCCCCCCCCCAGGATTTGTCAAATTGGATTTACGGTCACGTATGTGTTTTTTGTATTATAATCCTTTTTCTCATCAGTTCCTCCATTGATTAGTCTGTTTTAAGCTGTTTTTCCTTCTGCAAATTAATTTTTACCCATTATTTGGCAATATTAAAACATGCCCCCTAAAACCATATTTTGTCATTACCCTAAGCCCCTAACCTAACCTGGGGCGGCAGGGTTAGCATTGATATAGAATATGACAAAATACTAAAATTACGGTAAAAAAGTGAAACATATTAGTTCTCAGCTGATCCAGGATGGCCGCCATTTTTCCTTCCACCCTTATTTAACCCACAAAGTCTAAGGAAAAATAATTTAATCTGCAGCGGTAAAGACATATATTGCGGTGACTAATACTCTATGACAAAGCTATGGTACACATTTAGAACATTATATCCCATACGTGACCGAAAATCCAATTTGTCCCCAGGATTTATTGACATTCTCATATATTATTACAGTAAGGGGCAAAAGCCGCAAAACCTTATTTTCCATAACTGTACCTATTGTTGGATAATGGGTAAATACTCACTTCTGACGATCCTTGGATAATTGGTAACCTACATAGGCTACTCACTTCCGACAGTCCTCGGTGTACTGTATATATCCACTGGATATGAACGAAAATCCCCCCCCCAAAAAAATGAATGATGTGTGAGATTTTATCCAACACACGACACCATGACACACTATAGCCGTCAACCTGCCAGGACTCCCTGTCCATAAAAAAGGCTTTACAGTACAGTATGGGAAATAATGCACAGCAGCGTGTAACAGGTGATTAGGTAAATGGGTGTGACGTCATGCTGGGAAATCCATTGCTTGATCATTTGACGTTAATTTCCAAGAATGTAGATATTGTCTAGACAGACAAATTTGGCGGAGATACTGGCGGGACCGTATATAGGGAGATTATTTTTATTGTAATATATTACTTCCTTATACAGTACCAGTAATACATTTGCGACGGTACGAACATGTAATGCAACGTAATATGTGATATGACAATTCAGTAGGTCACACAAAAACGATGGGTCTCGCGACTGTCACACCGTAATAAAACTCCCATCATTCCAATTTGTGTCATTACCACCGTAAATTAGTAATTACGATATTAATTATCCAACAATGTTAAGATGTGCCCCCTCAAAACTATAATTTGTCATTAACCTAACCTAGGGCTGCCATTCTCAGACCCACACTAGTCTCGGCATTGATATAGAGGATGACAAAATACTAAAAATACAGTATGGTGGAAAAGTTTTAAAAATTAGATCTCCACTGATTCTGAGCTACTAAGTGACATTACCAAAGCACAGTCCCTGCATCACAGTTTGATCCCATTCCGGTACATCCATTGCATCATTCAGATCACTTTGTTACATTCCATTTAATTATCATATTCTATTTTTATTACTGTATTGATATTATTGTAATGTTATTGAAATGTTTACATAATTATTGTCAGGGTGGTGTCGCATGAAAATAATTTACTGTACTGAGGAAATGTTGATACCGTACTGTACATTTCTATCTATATATTTGCTCAGGCCCATCCCCCATTTTTGTTTTTTAAATACTGGGGGTGGCTGACTCGAGACAGAGCCTGAATAGGGACAACACAAAAACAAAATCACAAATTCACACACATCTAGGTCACCCAGGAGAAGACCCAGAAACCAGGGATCACCAAGGTCACTCCAGCACTCCCCCGGCCCCCAACCTCCCGGGAGAAGTATCGGTCGTAGCAGGCAGACATGCAGCAAAGCCCTACCACCACAAGCCCGCCCGCCATATTAATATTTGTACTGTACATGTAGCTATAATTAATGAGATGTCTATTATTGCCAGGGTGGTGTAGCATGAGACTGGGAGGATGCCGATACAGGCCCCCCAGTGGACGGAATTCCTGTCGTGCCCCATCTGCTGCCATGAGTTTGACGGTGGGCAACGCGGCCCCATCAGCCTCGGGTGCGGCCACACTGTATGCCGCGCCTGTCTGGCCAAGCTCCAGCGCAACCAGTGTCCCTATGACCAGGTAAGTCACTCTTCTGTATAACTACCTATGTATTCAGGCTAATTCCCCCCCCCCCCTTTTTTTTTATTTTTTTATATCTATCTATTAAGTATATACAGAAGAGACATAATCTCTTCTGTATATCACAGGCCGTAGCTCGATTGGTAGAGCGCTCGCCTGCTAACCGTGAGGTTGACAGTTCGAGTCTCGGGCCAGCCAGTGTGTTATTGGCAGACATCAGTGCTGTTGGTGAAAGGTGTGGTCTAGCAATCTGTGGCAACTATTCACTGAAGTCCCTGATTCATCAGGGCACCCTAGCCCAGCTATTCAGCATTGAGTGTATGGTGGTAAAAACTGCATCATCATATACTTAGTAGCCTAGATATGTTATTGCTTCTGGTAAAATGGAATTTTTTCTTATTTTGAATAATATTTGATGACCTCTATCCTCCATGTAGACTGTGACATTACTTCAGTGCTCCATATTGAAGTAGATTCCCTGCTATCAAGAACTTTAATCTATTCAATTGTAAAACCCACTGATGACTTTCCTCAACCAGTAAGCTATAATGCACATTAGTCTACAGGGAGGCTCATAGCTTATAGTTCATATTATGTCTTTGGAAGGGATAAAATGGCCCAAACAAGGGTATTTCATGTTAATTTCCTTGTATTCCTTCTCATATTCATTCAAGTCTTCAAACAAAATTGCTACGGTTTGACACCCTATTTTAAAGCCCTTCTGTACTGGCGACGTCTTTTTAATCATATTCCAACTATTTTTAGACTATTTTATGAAGTCTGTGGGAGTTAAAAGGCATAAATGAGAGAGTTGGTGACCTATTAAATTGCTGGAGATCATTCCTAAACTGAATGAAATCATCTCATAGTTACCAATGAAACAAACGTCGCCTGTAAAGGGGTTAAGAATGAAATACGTATAGCCTATGTGCGTTGAGCTAACCTTGACATAACCTTAACCCCTTCAGCACCATGATTTTTTTTTACCTTTGATTCTGGCTAAAATTAGATGATTTTATGCAGTTTAAGAAGGGCCTATGTTACTAAGAGGGTTTATTGAGATCGTATTCACCCATTTGAGTCGTATAGGCAGATCACAAACTAAAGAAAAGCGTCGAATGATAACCAGAATAGAATGGAAATCACGTCATGGTGGTGAAGGGGTTAAGGAGGAGGTAGTCGCTTTTTCTGGATCCCCTTCTCCCTCATGTTTAGCATATTAGTTTTTGAGATTTTAAGAAGTTTGTTCCATTAGTTTGGCGATTTTAAGATCTTTCACTACATTTCTTTGTAAATACAAGTATTAAGACTTTTCGTGTCCTTTAACCCTTCCAGCCCGGGTGTCAGTGTGAAAGGACACCGCGAAAGAAGGGCAGGAGCCCGGGTGTGCTATTAATCCTTATTTAGCGGGCTAGGTGGTCTATTTGACCGTAGCGCCCAGCGGGGTGTTTTTACCCTAAATAGGGTTGTTTATGTGATCATTTTCATGCCTAAATAAGATCCAGAGCGTAAAACAAGTATCTATCCCTGAAAGGGCATAAACAGAGCTTTCCAATGACACCCCAACCATCCTTGTACGACCACTGGTTCTCTTGCAACGATCGTGCAACACGAGTGCAAAAACCATGTAATTAGGTACTTTCCCTACATAATTCCCTGTGTAGCGAGTGCAAGAGGGTGGGATTCATGTCAGTAGGTCCGCTGCGGTGGTCTGGAGCAGTCATACGCTTGCTACGCTCCTCCCACCACTCATCTCTCTCTCTCAGCAACATTACGTGGTGAAAATGGCACACGACATAAGTTGTGAACCGCCACTTAGTCCATATTTATTTCACACGACATAAGTTGCGTGCCGCCAATTAAGGGTTAAAAGGCAGTAAGCTTGAAAGCCTATTAAGCTTGGTCTGAACGCCGTGCGTCCGACGCATGTAAACAAAGCCGATCGTTGCGTCACCGCACCTCCGAAAACAATAAGGAGACGTCGGATCAATGTTATTGTTGTGACGTCAGACGAAATTAGTGTCTGAAAAGCTCCGATATTGTCAACATCGCGGAAAAATTCGCTCCACTGAAATCGTCATCACAACTGAACCAGTTGACTTACAGAGCTCTACTCAACGCCAGTCTACAGATTGAAAACCGCACTACGTTTATAGATGCGTGGGAAATTTCGAGCAGTTAAAATAAACAAAAATACGGTAGCCTAGGCCTAGACGTTTTTCGGCCAGATCGCCCGGGTACCCTGCACTGTCATTCGGAGGGCTAGCCCGGGCCAGGAGGGTTAAGTGTCAATTTTGTCCTGGTGAGCGATAGCGAGCCTCTAATTTTAGAAGGAAACAGCCTTCAGTCAAAATCGCTAAAAATTAGCAGTTTTGAGCTGTTTTCACTATATGTAACTTACAGTATCTTACAGTAGATCCTCTGGAAAAAAGGCAAACTAGGCCTGTGTATGCAACTCAGTACCAGTACTTGCACTGCTGCGGATGTTCACTGTGTTGGCGGCAGCGGCGGCAGACGCAACATTTTTACTATTCTGTGCTTTCGCTTTGTAATCAAACTTCAACTCTTGTTTTCCCCCATGCTTTATCAAGATTACTTTCAAACTTCTTTACTGATTCGGAATCGACTACATACTGGGGCAGTGCGTTCCACTCATTTACCACTCTATCACAAAAAGAGTTCTCTGTCTTGTCAAGCTTAGTTCTTTCCTTTTAAACTTTCTTAGAGTGTCCTCTCATTCTTGTTCCCTCCCGCATCAAGAAGGTACCTTCACACACATCCTCATCATACTTTCCTGACACTATCTTAAATGTCTCGATCATATCCCCCCTCTTCCTCCTATATGCCAGTGTCGGGAGTCCCAGTGTCCTCAACCTCTACTCATAGCCCAGGTTCTTCAAAGTTGGTACCAGCTTGCTAGCTCTCCTCTGCACTTTCTCCACCACTTCTATATCATTCACCTTATATGGAGCCCACACCTGCTTCGCATATTCCAGGTGCAGCCTAACCAGCGCTGTATAGAGATTCCTAAAGATTTCTTCATCCAGTGACGCAAGTGTCCTCCTTATCAGCCCTACAATTTTATTGGCTTTATTTATCTTCTCCGCTAAATGTTCTGAGAAATTTAACATATAGTCTATCACTACCCCTACAGTATATCCTTTTCTGCACTCACTTCCTCCATTGTTTCATACATACTGTGTCCTACCTTGTCTATCTTGTTTATCCCAATCCGCATGTACTTGCATTTTTTGGATGAAAAGGCATTAACCAATGTGCAGACCATCCCTTCATGCACTCCACATCTTGAAGCAAACCCACGTCTTCCTTACTCCTCACTCTTCTATATAGCTTGGTGTCATCTGCATACAAATGTATATCACTTCCATTTGTTATAACTTCAGGTAAGTCGTTAATGAACATGACAATCACGTGCAATCAATGCAATCACGTAGGAGACATCTCTGAGATACATCAGTGCTGGTCAAGACTTGGTGGGCGACGGATGAAGGGGTCCTGCACTGCCTGCAACCACTTGCCTCGCTCCCATGATACATAATAAGCGGATTTCGGTGCCTGTCTTGTGACGGGAGCTATCAGGAAGGGGTTAAACTGTATAAAATCATCTAGTTTTAGCCAGAATCGAAGATAAAAAGGCGTCATGGTCCTGAAGGGGTTAAGGGGGTAGATGTTATTATTTGGTCTATTTTTTTTTATTTTTTTTACTTTAATGTAACCTCGCTGGACCTCCATCAAGCTAAGAAAACATCCCTATTTTTCAGTAGAAAAATATCCTGGCCGAAGGCCGGTTCCTCCTAGAATTACAGGCTCGCTATCACTTCCCAGGAAAATATCGACAACAAAATGGCACAAAAGGTCTTTATATTGAAACAAAAATGGGGGAAAGGTCTTAAAATTAAACTAATAGAACAAACGTCTTAATTTCAAAGCTAACGGGACTAAACATGAGGGAGGAAAAGCAACTACCTCACCCTTAATAGTTTGACCTCCTTTGATGGTACTAATTTGTGTGATTTCGTGACCTGTTTCATCGACTTATACGCAGGCTGTCAAACTGGAGCAATTTTGTTTTGAAGACTTGAATGAATATGAGAAGGAATACAAGAAAAGTAATGTAAAATATAATTGTTTGGCCATTTTATCACTTCCAAAGACATAAATAGAACTATAAACCATAATTCTATCTAACATTCACAATAATAAAGACTACAAATAATGGACTGGCCTTTGGTTTGCCACCCTGCTTATACGTTTATCCCGTAACCTGGTGGCAATATCCCCTAGACTGTTATGCGGCTGGAGTTGGACCAGCTGCCAGTGAATGGTGCACTACTCTCGCTGGTGGGGGCTGGGTCCACCACTGACGAAGGGGGGGTGGGGGGCGACCCGGCGGCCCCTCCACCCCCCGTACCAGCCACTCACATCCGCAGCTACTTCATGGCCGTTAAGTGCATCAAGGATCTGGCTCTCTTCCTCAAACCATTTTCTGGTAAGTCATCAGTCTCCAATATTCAAGTCTATATTATTAGTTAAG
The DNA here is from genome assembly GCA_032716605.1 of Paralithodes platypus. Lineage (NCBI taxonomy): Eukaryota > Metazoa > Arthropoda > Malacostraca > Decapoda > Lithodidae > Paralithodes > Paralithodes platypus. The sequence continues at coordinate 36,079,499 of CM064484.1, forward strand.
TTTGGTCAATCAGTAGACATTTTTGCTTAACCCTTTCACTGCTGAAATTGTAGGCCGACATGATGTATATACTCAGGCACATACCCCATGGCTGGGGGTGGCCAACTTTTGACAGAGCCCAAACAGAAACAACATTTAAAGTTCCAATTCTTAGGGACCGGGACTACTTTTGCGTTCCCTCGCCCCTTTGTCTGTCTCATCTAGTAGGTGAATTTTACAATGGGAGGAGGGTTCATGGACTCCCGCTCCCGAAGTAGGAAAAGAGACTGACAGAAACGGCTAAGGCTGGGTAGAGGATGCCACATCTCACTTTGAACAGGACCAGCCCTCTATTTTGTTTAGCATTGTTTACCAAAGTTAATCATTATTATAATTGGCATACGAGGTGCCTGTATTAGTACAGTACTGTACAGTACAGTATTGATGTTTCAATTCACTTCTCGATGATATGACAAGCTTAAGATGATTGTATACTAATCTCGCATAGTAGTACAGGTATTTCTCTGGACGATCTAGATGTGAGTGATTTTGTGTTTTGTTTTTCTGATGTGTTGTGATGTGCCTGTTCAGGCTCTGTCTCGAGTCGGCCACCCCCAGGAAAAAAAAAAAAAAAAAAATGGGGTAAGTGCCAGAGTATATACATGCATACTTAGTACCGGCTTACTTATTGTTAATTTTGTTATTTATTTTTCTTTGACAACCCAAATTAATGTGTAGCCTATGCAGTAGTAGGGTTAATTATTCTGACTAATGGTTAGAAAAGTTTGCCAAGTGAATACCATAACTTCCTTCAATTCATACAATATCTGGCTTTCTGAAAGTATGTCAAGCAAATGTTAGGAGTAAAGTCTGAGGTACGCAAATCTATATACAGTAGTGCAAGTTGGCTCTAGATCCATTCCACTTGCCCTTTAGGAGGTAACATCCTTCCTAAGCTAGGAATAGGGGACCTCTATCTGGGTTAAAGGCAACAATATCATATTTTACTGTGTGTCACAAGAGTTGATTATAATGGGTTCTTGAATGTTGTTTCTGGTAGGGCTCTGTCTCGAGTTGGCCACCCCCAGCAATGGGGTACAGTATATGCCTGAGTATACAGTATACATACAATATCAGTACTATCACATATATACTGTACATGCCATACAGTAAAACGGAATCTGAAGGTAAATGCGGGGAAGAGCAAGGTTATGGTTTCAAAAGGGGTGAAGCCACAGAGTGTGAGGTGAAGTTGAATGGTCAGGCTATGGAGATTGTCAGCTCATTTAAGTATCTGGGCAGTGTGCTGAGTATGGATGAAAAAGTGCGGGAGAGGGTGCAACAGGGGAAGAGGGTTGTAGGAACGCTGAAAGCAGTAACAAGAAATAGGGTGGTCAGCATGGAAGTGAAGAAGTCCATGCATGACAGTGTGGTAATCCCGACACTGACTTACGGAAGCGATGCATGGACGTTGGTGGAGAGACTCGGACCAAGAGTTAGAGGGGTGGAAATGAGTTACTTGAGAAGTGTGTGTGGAGTTACATGAAGGGATAGACAGAAGAATGAGGAAGTGAGAAGGAGGTGTGGTGTGGAGCTAGATGTGCTGGAAAGTTTGAAAAGGAACACCTTAAGATGGTTCGGCCATATGGAACGTATGGGAAGCGAGAGAATGACTAAGAGGGTGTACGAGAGCGAGGTGGAAGAACAGAGAGGGAGAGGTAAACCTAGAGAGAGGTAGAAGGATGGAGTGAAGAAATATATGGATGAAGGCGGTACTGGTTGGGAGGAGGGGTGTCGACTTACTGGGGACAGAATGCATGGGGGCGTTTCGTTCGTGGCCACCCCTTCGGGGATCACGGCGTCAGGCAATAGATAGATAGACAGTATATGTTGGTGACAGGAAGGGCATCCCACTATTAAAAAAATAGCTTGATCCTCCCTCATTGCAACTCTAGGCCACTAGCCTGCTGCTGGACCTATTTATTTATTGAAAGGTTTAATCCCATGTCTAGTTACAGGGTTATTGATTTTAGAGGTGTCTGTTAGTCAGATTTTATGTACCTTTATTTGCAATTAAATATCTGTGGCAAGAGATCGCTAGTAGTGGGACCGATCTTTTTCCCACTCTCCTTCAATATTATATTTGGTTTCCTGTTTTCATTGTGTCCCTAATAATGATTACCTTCACTTACCACAACAATATTGACCCCGATAGATGGGGAGGGCATGAAGTATGTTAGGGAAAGAGCGGGGTTGAAACAGATATTTGAGGCTGTACATCAGCTGATCAGATCAAAACATACAGAAAGCTTACTTGTGATTGGCTGACCAAACCCGCTTGTGATTGGCTGGTTAAAAGTGGCGTCACGACCCCGCCAACTCGATCGATATTTCAATAAATTGTGGGTCCTGGTCCCGGGGCTTAATTTATGAAATTGTTCCAATAATTAATAATAAATGCTGCAGCCTGATTATGTCCTCCCTCTGTAACCACCGCTCTTTCCCATATGTTCACACTTCATATCGTTCCCACCTTTTGGTGTTCAATACTGTTGAAGGTGGTAAAAGTAAACATCACTAAACACAGGAAACCAATTACAGTATAATATTGAAGAGGAGTGTGAAAAAGATCAGTCCCGCTAACATGATCAAAGAGGCATGATCATGCTGCCAAGGCAGTGATAACGTAATTACGGGTGCTGACCTACCATATAGTATGTGTTCCTAGTACCCAGTACTTGGGATACACAACTAACCTTTACCTACCAGCTAGTGCGGGTTCCTAGTACCCAGTACGTGGTATACACAACTAACCTTTACCTACCAGTTAGGGCAGGTTCCTAGTAACACCAAATTGTCATTAACCTAACCAAACAACCTAACCCAACTTAACCTAGTGTCCTTAGTGCTTCACACCCCCGCTGTTACGACTTAAATATCAGACTACCTCGGAAGTTTCATGATCAGCAAATATAATTCAGACTAACCTTGGAGGCTTCATGGTCAGCAAATATAATTCAGACTAGCTTCGGAATATCAACGGTGGAAGTTCTGTTAATAATCCTGTGTAAAAGATGTTCTAGTGCCTTCACACATCAAAACAACTTCACTGATCAGAGGGCAACCCTTTCTCAATTTCATTATGGCCAAAACTGAGATTTCATCAAGTAACAGACAAAAATCTAAGTGACGTCACTGTCGTGACACGCAGTTTCGCAACAACCAATAAAATGCCAAACCTTCAGCTCGGCTGACTCTTGTGTTGCGTTTCTTGTAGTCTACGGACTGTTTACGCGGTGATTGTGCTTTATACTCAATTTGCTAAGTTACTGTAGGATTATATTAAATTTGTACCTGAACTAAAAAAATTTTTTTTTTTTAACTCCATAGAAGCAATACCGTAACTAAAATGTCCCGCTACTTGCGATTATACCATATCTGTTTGTGTAGGTGGTACCAGCAACAACGGGTCGAGCGCCCTCCTCTCCCGGCCGATGCAGAGGAAGCTGGTGACCCTGATCAACTGCCAGCTGGTGGAGGAGGAGGGCCGGGCGCGGGCGGTGAGGGCGGCCCGCTCGCTGGGGGAGCGCACCGTCACTGAGCTCATCCTCCAGCACCAAAACCACCAACAGCTCTCAGCCAACCTATGGGCAGCCGTCAGGGCCAGGGGGTGTCAGTTCCTTGGGCCAGGTCAGTATTTACACCCTCATGCAGTTCTTAATGCCGTACACTCCCTTGATTGACAGAGTTTGGGCGTGCCCTTGTTACAGGGACTTAAGTGGACATTATCTATACAGTAGATATAATAATAATAATACAGTGGAGCCCCCATTTTCGCTACACCGGTCTTCGCTGATTCAATTCTCGCACCACACACCAAATATTCCCAATTCCAATTCTCGCGCCAAAAGCCTCAATTCTCGCATCAAAATCCCAGCCGAAACCCGAAAAAATAGCAAAAATAACGAAAAACTCGACATAAAACTAGAAAACAAACAAAAACAATAATTTTGTTTTAACATAACGAAAGAATCTGCCAGGTGCTTGCCGTTTAGAGACGAAATCCGAGTGAATCCGAGATCCGATCGTCAAATGCACAACATGCCGCCATCTTTGTATGACGTCATCACTAAGCAGACGCTTCCAGTTTAGCTAGTATCTGTGTTGACAAAACAACCGGTTGCAAGCTTTTTTGTGCCTGAACCCCTTATCTCTCGCGTTTATTATAACCTCTAGTACATCTAGTGATAGGGATGGTTGGCCTGGTGGTAGCAATGAAGGAATTTCATGCTCAAAACACAGAGCAAAGACCAGTCCATGTCGGACGAAAGCGATTGAAATGCCTAGCCTAGACGATGTTAGCCTAGGCTAGGCTAAATATGACAATGATTTATAATAAAATCTGTGTGGTAAGTAATCTTCTCACAATACGTATTTATACGTCTTTTCCTCATAATATGTATTTATTGGATGTATTTGGGGCGAAATGGGTACTTGAGGGGTGGCTGGACGAATTTAGAACCTAGCCCTAGGCTAGGCCTAAAAAAAATTGCATGATAGAAACAATGTCCCAATCTACAGTATTTATGGTTAGGACTGTCATTTAGCCATGTCTACATTATTATTTACAATGCATAAGATTTAGGCCTAGGCTACTTGATGTAGCCTAGACAAAAATCATTATCTTTTTCTTTTTCTATTATTATTATTATTATTATTATTATTATTATTATTAATATTGATGATTTTTTAAATTTATTGTTCTTGTTAAAAGAGTACTCTTTGTTTAAATCTGTTGTTACTTCATATTTTGCAATTATTTCTCTATATTATATGTATTCATTGTCGATAGTATCAATTGCTTACTTTTGCGATTTCCTTAGTTTATTTGTGCTATAAATGTAGGTTATTTGTAGGGTAGTTATTGATAGGGGTCACTTGAGGCATGCTATGCTTACAGGTACCTACCCGATAGCACTATCGTTAGTGAGTGCTGTACTGTATTTTATATATTATTTTGTAATAGTATAGATATCTTATCAATATTTGTATTTTTTTACTATTGTTAATGTCTTGTCATGTTGCAAATTTGATTTTAAATAATATTTTGACATTTAACATGTAGTTTCTTTATTCATGCAGAGTTTAGTAAAATTTGCCAGAACGTCCCGGACTTCCCAAACTTGACTACTTCCTTTAACGTGACGATAGTGCGTTGTTATATGTGCGATTGGTTTGCTTGGGAAACAGATTAACTTGCTCATGTAGTGATGTACACCCTATGTGGTGGATTGTGTTTTTTTATTTAATAATTTTCATTTTAGTAAGCGTTGTTTCCACATTAGCGATTTTGATAATTTAATTTGACTTTATATTGTCCTTGTCCCAATTTTGGTTTGTTTAGTTTGCAAGTTTTACATTTTAATTTTAATTTCATAGCCTAACACTGGGGAAAAGTGCGGTAATTGTTTAGATATTGGGCCTTTTTTTCTAGTTATTAAAAACTTATTCTATGGTGTATTATATGATACAGTATAATGCATAAAATTTAATTTGTGTACAATAAAACATGTTTTCATAGGCAAAAAATAGAAAAAGACGCAAATTTTGGCATGAGCACGGAACCGATTGAATTTTCCCCATAAGAACAGTGCCCCGATCTTGGCTGTTTCAATCCTAGCTCTATTTCTGCGGAACCGATTAGCAGCTAGGATGGGGGCTCCACTGTAATTTATTGATTGTATTTATTTTGAGGCGTACCACGGTTGCAATTTTGGTCCTGTGTGGGTAATTTTTTGTGTTGTACGCTTAGGCAACATAACCTAATTTTAGTAATAAAGGGGTTAATAGTCAAGCCACACCTCAGCTAATATAGCAATGGATATTGAGCTCACCCAAATCCAGGGCCGACTGAGAGAGCGCTCTCAATAGTTGGTTGACAGTGTGACGGTATAATATACAGTATACAGTACTGTACTGTACATGCTTGTTACAGATTAACTTGCTCATATACACCCTATGTGGTGGATTGAGTTCTTTTATTTCATACATTTTATTTTAGTAAGTGTTGTTTCCACATAGCAATATTTATAAGTTATTTTCCCTTTATATTGTCTTTGTCCAAGTTTTGGTTTGTTAAGTTTGCAAGTTTTACATTTTAATTTATTCTCTGTGATGTGCTCCGAGTCTTGTTATTTTCGAAGGTTGTCTTTTACCTTGGAAATTGATCATGCAAAGATTATTTTTATAACTTGATTGTATTATAGTCGATAAAGATAGCGGTAATATTTGTTTTCATAAAATATATGTATGATGATAATGGTCAAATTCGTAACCTTCTATATTTGTTTGACCCCCCAGCGATGCAGGAGGAGGTGCTGAAGTTGGTGCTGCTGGCTCTGGAGGACGGGTCGGCTCTCTCCCGCAAGGTGTTGGTTATGTTTGTGGTACAGCGCCTTGAACCTCACTTCCCCCAGGCCTCCAAGACTAGCATTGGCCATGTGGTGCAGCTGCTCTATAGGGCTTCCTGTTTTAAGGTACACAACTTTTTTCACCAGTGTCCCAAAATATATAAGTCTCCCTATACTGTATAAGGGGAAGGGGGAGAGAGGTGTGTGTGGGAACCACAGGGGGGTATATATCTCGATTATTGTAGGGAAGATGTTTTATAGTGATATACAAGGTGAGAGAGCTATACTCGAAGTCACAGGAGAAAAGAAATTCCCATTTGGCAACCGTCTTCCAACTTGTTCGAGTTAGTGCATTCTTGTAGTGAATAGCTAAATGATTACAATTATGCCAAAAACAACAGACTTCAGTGTAAAACGGTAAAATAAATTATATTTACCTTTTTTTCTAAACACAAACCTAAATGAAATATAAGTATTAGCAGTCAGCTGATGAAATACATGGTTGTGGCCGAGCGTACGGAACGAAACAGTAGCGGAGTGAGGGGAGGACAGAGGAGGATGTTGTTGTTGTTGTTGTTGTTGTTGTTGTTGTTCCCCAGGCTGTCTGGCCGAACAGCCCCAAGGTCTCGAGCAAGGCCAAGGCCATAAACGAGCGCCCCCACAAAATCCTCCCTGCTTACCACTAACAAAGCCCGGGTGACCGAAGCCACTCCAAGGCAGGGTGCGGAAACGCCCGGGAAACCAAAGCCCCACTCAAGGCCCTGTGCCCCTCAGCAATTATGAAGGGAAAGTTGAGGGGTAAGGGAAAAATGTGACGTTTTGGCTCCCAATCTGCCAACTTCTAGGTTGGCAGTAGGGAGGTCAATCCACGGAAAAGACGCCGCCACTTGAGATCTAGAAGATATATAAGTAAATGGAACAGTCAGAGTAAGCTATGGGTATGGCAGAGATCGCTCAGTTCTCACTCGGATAGACCAGCCCATCACCACATGACTAGAACCCAATCCTCTCCGCATCAGCTAGGAAAGGCCCTAGAAAGCCGCCTTTGGCGGGGGGATAGCTCCCCTATTTCAACTCCTTTCGGGGTTGGGCACCCGCCAAGAGGAGGATGTTAGATAATATACCATATATCTACCATATAAAGCAATGTTGTTATGTCACATGTGTATAGGTTTGCAGTACAAGCCACAAGTGAACAATGAGTACCCTGAACGTAGGTATAAAGGAACATTATTGTAGAGAATATAAGAAAATAATGTCAAGGGAGGGAGATATCCCGCGAAGGAACGAAACCGTTGTGGAGGAATGGGAGGGAGGAAGAGGGTGTTAGATAATATACCATATATCTCCCATATAAAGCAATGTTATTATGTCACATGTGTATGGGTTTGCAGCACTAGGCACATGTGAACAATGAGCACCCTGAATATAAGTGTAAAGAAGATTATTGCAAAGAACATACCAAAATAATGTTGAGGTAGGCCAAGAAATTCAAACTCGTTTAACCCTTCCAGCCCGGGTGTCCTTTTAAAAGGACACCGCGGCAGATGGGCCGGTACCCGGGTGTCCTTTTAACAGACAGTAAGCTTGAAAGCCTATTCAGCTTGGTCTGAACGCCGTGCGTCCGACGCATGTAAACAAAGCCATTCATTGCGTCACCGCACCTCCGAAAACAAGAAGGAGACGTCGGATCAATGTTGTTGTTGCATGATATGACGAAATTAGTGTCTGAAAAGCTCCGATATTGTCAACATCGCGGAAAAATTCGCTCCACGGAAATCGTCATCACGACTGAACCAGTTGACTTAGAGAGCTCTACTCAATGCCAATCTACAGATTGGAAACCGCACTACGTTTAGGGATGCGTGGGAAATTTCTAGCAGTTAAAATAACAAAGATACGGTAGCCTAGGCCTAGGCATTTTTCGGCCAGATCGCCCGGATACGAGCTCCGTCATTTAGAAAGGCAGCCCGGGCCACGAGGGTTAAAGACCGTGCCAGACGCGTAATATCTCCCTCCCTTGACATTATTTTCTTATATTCTCTACAATAGATGAGAATGGTGAGATGGATGTGTGGGGCCAGGCTATAGGATAGAATAACAAATGTTGAGCTGAGGAGACGTTTAGGTATAAATAGTATTAGCGAGGTGATGCGTACAAGTAGACTGGGATGGTATGGACATGTGGAGAGAATGGATTAACAAAATTGGGTGAAAAAATGCAGGTCTGTGATTGTGGAGGGAGCTGCACCAAGGGGTGGACTGAGGAAGACCTGGAATTGGACTATACGTGTCGATCTCAAATCCAAGAACTTGACAAGTGAAGCAGCCCTTAACAGGGTTGCCTGGAACGCTGCCATTAGGACAAGAGACTGCTACTGCACGTATGTTTGGAACACTCGGTCTAAAATATTTATGCATGTATGTATGTATGTATGTAATAATGTTCCTTTATACCTACGTTCAGGGTACTCATTGTTCACATGTGCCTTGTACTGCAAACCTATACACATGTGACATTACAACATTGCTTGATATGGTAGATATACGGTATATTATCCCCCCCCTGATACTACTCTCCTTGCCGCGGTTGGGGGGCTTCGGGGTCGGCGACTGGGGCTTGATGGGGGAGGGTTGTGGTAATTTCCCTTCCTATCTCACCTCAAGCTTTCGTCCTCAGCTTGACTAATTTTTAGTAGTTTTTCATTCCTCGTTCTATGTTTTTCCCCTTCTTATTCTGTCCCATTCGGTTGTCCTCGGGCAACCTGTATCTCATGTCTCCCTGGTCTGGCTAGGTAGCAGAATCCTGACCTGATTTGTCTCTTCGGTTGCTGATGTGGCCGGACTGACTTGATTCCCTTCGGTACTGCATTTTTTGCTTCTCGATGTGATTTTTTCTACCTTCGACCTGATCTTTCATTCTTCGCCCTGATCACTTCTTGGTTGGTGTTGCGGTGTAGCAGTTCTTGCCTCATCCTTCGGCCCTGCCCTATAAGAGCTCTGATGTGGAGATCATGTGGTCCAGCTGAACTGGTGAAATGGCGAGAAATGTCTACGTGTCTTCACCTTCCTCGATTTGTTCCCCTACTGCCCTTCCCTCTCTATCTTGAGTCGTTTAGTTATATATCTTGATCGAATCCTTCGGGCCAGCCCTATGAGAGTTCTTTTGTAGAGCTCAGTGGTCTGGTTAAACTAATGTTAAAAAAAAAAAAAAAAAAAAAAAAAAATTATCTAACATCGTCCTCTGTCCTCCCCTCACTCCGCTACTGTTTCGTTCCGTACGCTCGGCCACAACCATGTATTTCATCAGCTGACTGCTAATACTTATATTTCATTTAGGTTTGTGTTTAGAAAAAAAGGTAAATACAATTTATTTTACCGTTTTACACTGAAGTCTTGTTTTTAGCATAATTGTAATCATTTAGCTATTCACTACAAGAATGCACTAACTCGAACAAGTTGGAAGACGGTTGCCAAATGGGAATTTCTTTTCTCCTGTGACTTCGAGTATAACAGAGCATTAATTGACCACTTGCGAGTTTCAGGCTATAAGGAAGTTGGAACCGTGATCATCGATATTAAACAGAAATGTAAGAATAATGTACGTTTTTGATTGATAAATGGTATGTTGAATTGGGTTTTATGTATTTATAAATGTACTACGACTGTATTTTAGCTGTAAATTCTGTTAAATATCGTTGTCTACAGCTCCAACTTCCTTATAGAACAAAATTCGCAAGTCGGCAATTGGTGAGGAGCAGGATGGGTTTATGATTGGAAGAGGTGTGTAGATCAGATCTTTTCCTTTGAGTGTACAATATAGTGGAGAAGGGAAGGAAGTTATAAGAAGTTATATGCTGCCTTCATGGGCTTGGAGAAAAAGCCTTTGACAGAATTTAAGATTAAAGATGACAGAGGAGCATGGAGGTGATTCATTCGTGGCCACCCCTTCAGGGATTGAGGCATCTGGCAATAGATAGATAGTCCCCAAATGCGGAAAATAAAATTGGGGCCATTTTGGGTCATTATTGTTCAAAACGGACAAAGTAGCTGTTACATAAACAACACCACAATTATGGTGTTGTTACTGCAGTAGACAGTCACTCCTCTGAAGGATAGTATCAGTATACGAAAGCCGGTATCACATGGACCATTTTCCCTCAACTCTGATCTGTCAAGCTCTTAAATACTCTTATAAGAATTTTGTAAGCTATAATATTCTACCTCCAGTCTGCAGTTGCATGCACGACCTCCCAAAATCCATCCTTCTGAGTCCTCCCTTCCTCGCGAGGACAGAGTCCACCTGGCCAGACTGAGATGTGGGCACCTTCCAGCTCTTCTGAGCTATCAGAAGAGACTGGATGACTCCATCGGTGACTCCTGTCCAGGATGCGACACATCATCTCCATACTATTAAACGAGACTGTATTCCACACAATCACTTACGCCAACAACATAATCTACACTCCTTGAGAGCCCTGTGGGAAAGCCCGATCATGGCTATGGCCTTCCTTAGGGACTCGGGGCTGTTCGGCCAGGCAGCCTAGGGAACGACAACAACAACAACCTCCAGTCTTGTTGCCAATACCAGTTGTAAGATAGTCTCAAATTGTTGTCAGAATAAAGTTGTGGATCAGTAATGATGATAAAAAGTCTTGTGTGATTCCCCTGTTAGACACTAGAGCTGGCATGGGGCAGAAATAAGGCTTTTCCTGTCACCGTTCCACATGCAAAGATTTAGTTCAAGATAATGTCAGCCTTATCAAAGAGTTACCGGTGTTACTGAAAACTGTTTGTATGTGTCACTTTATGAAGAACTCCACTGCTCTGCAGTGGACTGCAATAATATGAATTAAAATTTAAAACTTGCAAACTAAACAAACCAAAATTTGGACAAAAATGATATAAAGGCAAAATAACTTATCAAAATTGCTATGTGGAAACAATGCTTACTAATATCAAATTTATGAAATTAAAGAACACAATCCACCACATAGGGTGTACGTTACTACATGAGCAAGTTAATCTGTTTCCCAAGCAAACTAATCGCACACATAACAACGCACTATCGTCACGTTCAAGGATGATGGCCAAATATACCAGTATTGTATATGGAATAGTATTTGTTATTAACCCTTAAAGAGCGGCGCTCGACTTAAGTAGTGCACCAATTTGCAGCAAGTTAGGAGCATTATTAAGGCTTTTAAAGGGTTAAAATCGAGTGCAAATGGCCGGGAGAGCAGCGGGCCAGACAGCCGACTCCCAGGGCTTACCGCCGCCCATTAACTCATGTTCCCTGTGTTCTCGAGAGGCCGGCAGTGTAGCCAGTAGTGAGCATAGCTGGGAAAAATATACCGATATATGCTAAACTTCCATGTTCGTGGCACCACTGCAAGAGAAGCACGAGTGCTACGTAGCTCGTTCTGGTCTCATTTTGAAGCCTATTTTTTTGCTAAATATATATTTTTTTCATGCAGATGCTTGATTTATCATGCAGGAGGGCCTGAATATGCCCAAATGAGCCCAAAACACCCCGCTAGACAAGGGTTAATACTTAATAATGGGCAAAACTATTTCATCCCATAGATATGATAATGCCCGTAGGTATTTATCTAACTGATGTTTATGCAGCAATAGATACAAAGTTAAAGATTTTAATGCAGTTCTTATTTTATCTTTGGAAGTCTTGAAATGACCAAAGCAACGCAGTTTCATTTCCTAATTTTCCGGGTTCGAATCCCGGTGGATCATATATACTTTAATTAATTTCATTGGGGGTGTGGTGGTGAGATTAATAAAAATAATATTAACATCCTAGCAACCTCTATTTTTATCTATCTATCTATCTATCTATATACTCTGGCTCATACCCCCTTTTTTGGGGTGGGGGGTGGGGGGGGGTGTGCACTAGACAGAGCCCGAACAAGGACACCACAACACACACAAAACAAAATAATTGTGAATATTCCATTTTCCTCCAGGTGTCTAAACGCGAGGGTGACTCCTCCCTGATGCAGCTAAAGGAGGAGTTCCGGACGTACGAGGCTCTGCGGCGGGAGCACGACGCCCAGATTGTCCAGATTGCCACCGAGGCTGGCCTAAGGATCGCGCCGGATCAGTGGTCCTCGCTGCTCTATGGTGACACCGCGCACAAGTCACACATGCAGTCCATCATCGATAAACTACAGACACCGCAGTCCTTCGGCCAGTCTGTACAGGTTAGAATAAAAAATATGTAGTTTTTTTTAGGCCTGGGCTTGTGATTGCATTATTGTATATTGATGTAAATATTTGATTGTGCATGAAAGGATTAATTTACTGACAGTGAAAGTCATCAAAGGATTCTCCCTCCACATTAAAAGGAAGATATATGGCCAGTGATACCTGTTTAACCCATCAGACCCGGCTATGTATTCCATACCGAAACCCGGGGGTTTTGGCCGAAAAACTTCTATGCCTAGGCTACCGTATCTTTGTTATTTTGACTGCTTCCGCATTCCCGCGCATCCCCAAGCGTAGATGTGTTTCGTACCTGTAGAATGGCGTTAAGTAGAGCTCTCTAAGTCAACTGGTTCAGTTGTGATGACGATTTCCGTTGAGATAACTTTGTGGCGATATCAGCCACTTTACACTACTTTTCACTACTTAACAATAACATACAGGAACACACGAACAAGGACGCCTTTCCTTCTTGTGGTTGGAGATGCGCGGCGTTGGTCCAACCGGCTCTTGTTTACATGCGTCGGACGGACGCCTCGCACACCAAGCTTACAGGATTTCAAGCTGCCGGGATGGATGCCTTAGAGCCCAACCGGGTCTGAGGGGTTAAGAAGTGTGATACAGAAATGAAAATTTACAATGATCCTATTTCAAAATATTAACATTATTTTTCTATGTATGGTAGGAATTGGTAATGGGTCTGCAGCGTACTGGTGACCCTGGACAACTGTCATCCCTGCGGCCACAACTGGAGCTGTTGGCGGGGCTGGACCCCTCCTCTGATGCCCCGCCCCCAGGCTGGAAGGGTTGTGCTGGTGCCATGGAGGCAGTAAGAGCGGTGGTGACAGGCCTGGTACACTTTATACAACACCATGGTAACCGCAAGTTGCCAGACCCTCACCACCCCCATAATGCCAAGTACAAGACTAGTATGTGTAGGGATCTTAGTCAGCGCGGTGGCTGTCCCCGCGGAAACAACTGTACTTTCGCACACTCTGACGATGAATTGGATAAATATCGCAACCGCAGCCGTAAGCACGGTAAAGGTCTGCCGGCCGCACCTCCCCCCGCTCCTGCCAAAGCCCCCCTGGCGCACCACCAGGTTGCCCCACCGCCCCTTCAGGAGGGAATGGTGGTGACCAAGAACGGTGAGCACCCAGGCATGGCAGTACAGAAAGGCACCACAGTAGAAGAGTTGATGCCCACTGATATACCACCTCCACCCACACCTACGTTTGAAAATCACAAGTTTGTCCATGCCCAGTCAGCCCCTGTTATTCCTGCCCCTACCCCTGCCCCCACCCCTACCATCATCCAGCCTGCCTTAGCCACAGCATCATTCCACCCTGCCCCTCTGGCTGAGTACACTTATAATTCATACCCCTGCCAGCCCCCAGTATTTGCCCAGGCCGGCCCCCCTCAGCAGCCCATGGGGCCGGCACCCCCAGCAGCAGCAGTGTTCCAGGGTCAGGCTACAGCCATGATGCCGGATCTTTACGGCGGCAACCCTCCCACCATGCTACTCAACACCGCCCCTGTCTACAACGTCACCCAGCACCCTCATGCCAGTGAGTTCTGCATTCCTCTGTCTAGCACTAAACCCGGTCCTATGGTCTCCTGCTGGCCGGACACTCCCGACACCTCGCAGCCTAGCCTCCCCACAGAGACCAGCGTGGCTGCCAAGTCCATGGAAGAGCTTAAGGAGCGCAAAGAAGCCATCTTGACACAACTTGAAACAATCGTGGGCAAGGAGGCCACTCATCAGGTCGCCACACAGATTGCCAATGGGGAGGAGCCAACCAAATCCCAAGAGGCCACTTCAACATACAGCATCTGGACCTCTGGGGCAGATTTTTACATAACCTCTAAATCTCTGGACAAGGCATGCGACCCTGCAACTGGTTACCGCACCCTGGCTGCCATGGCTGCGGCGAGAAAGGATGAGACTGGGCGTAGCAAGTGGGACGACTTCATTCCTTTTGACCCTCCGCTGGTGAGCCGGTTTGGGCCCATATCGCGCATGTCTCGGACAGTCATACAACCCTCTAACCCCATTCAGTCCTCTGCCAGCAACCCTACCGACACCACCACCACCCCCACCGTCAGGCGACCGGTCCCCGCCATATCACCCATGCCACAGGTAACAAACAACATTCAGTCTTTCTTTTTCATTCACTTGACTCAAATCTGGCTCTTTGTATTTTACTCTATAACTGCCTCATGTTACAAGTATCCTTAAATACTGTTCCTCCGCGAAACTTTCATTTATAAACCAATGAAAAAGAGGCTGTCGCCAATCACAGCTGTCACCGGTAGGCCTAGCTTTTGCTGTACAGTACATGTCCTACAAGCCAGTATTTGATTATTATTTCTACTAATGGAGTTGGACGGAAGTTATGTTTTCGCCTCCGTTTGTCTCTGTCGTGTAAACAAGATATCTCATAAAGTTATGAACTGATATCCACAAAATTTGGTGAGCAGATGGATATGCGCCAAGGAAGAAGTGATTTAGTTTAGGAGGCGATCCTGAGATTTTGACGAAAATCGGTGAGCAGATAGGATATGCGGCAAGGAATATGTGATTCAAATTAGGAGGCAATACAGATAATATCCTGGAACCCACATTCAGAAGAAAATTTACCCCTATGATGATAATTTAAGTTTTTAGCGCCATGCACTCCCTTTATTGACAGCTAGGACGTGCCCTTGTTACAGGGACTTAACTGGACATTTATTATTATTACTGGTAAAGAACCAGCCAGTGTAGGCAAAGGTATACACTCTACTGAGTATTTTGGTTATGATTTAATTTCCCTTAGACAGGATGCCTACCAGACCTAATGAGTCCCATGTACCCGCCCATTTTGGTTGACTTTTATACAGTAAATCCTCGACAACTCGTATTAATTGGGTGCAAACCAAGTCCGAGATGTCGGAGTTCTACTTAAGTCCGACTTGGAAGAGTGAAAAGTCCGACCTAGAGGTGGCAGCCCGCGTCAACATTCCTTATATTAATTAACACCTTACGAGCGGCCTAGGCGGTAATTTCTATGTACCCAGCGTTTTTTTTTTAACCTAAATAGGGTTGTTTCCGTGCTCTTTTTCATGCATAAACAAGACCCAGAGCGTAAAACAAGTATCTATCCCTGAAAGGGCATAAACAGAGCTTTCCAATGACACCCGAACCATCCTTCTACGACCACTGGTTCTCTTGCAACGATCGTGCAACACGAGTGCAAAAATCCTAAAATAAGGTTATTTCCTTACATAATTCCCTGTGTAGCGAGTGAGAGAGGGTGGAGGAGGGTGGAATACATCTCAGTAGACCCACGGCGGTGGTGGGGAGCGGTCATGAGGTAACTACGCTCGTCCCACTGCTCTGCTCTCTCTCAGAGCACATTACGTGGCTCAAAATTGCACTCGACAATAGCCGTGACCCGCCACATAGGCCACATTTATTTCACTTGACTATAGCCTGGTGCCGCCAGTTATGGGTTAAGGAAATTATTTGTTATCTGGTCTCAATAAAATTTGTGAATCATTCATTTTCTGATGTGATGGACTTAATACAAATATTTTCCCACCAACTCATACTGAGCAAAAATTACACAAAATTAAATTAAAAACATGTTAAAATAATTCCCAATCATTTTGTTAGACACGCTTTGAAGGCAAAAACAGATAATGGAGAGAGCAAAATTCCACGGTCGGTCACCGGCTTGCTCAGTGTCTTTGTCTTGAGAAAATGGGGTGAGATTTTGTGTTGATTGTTATTGTTTTGTTATTTATGTGGTGGAAGGATAGTATATTTTTCAATTACATTGCATTATACAGTAAATTATTCATATATTAAATAAAGACCAAACAAGAAATATTTATGTAAATTAATAAGGGAGATAGATACAAGATAGATAGATATATAGGGAGGAGCGGGAAACTTTGTTATACATACATACATACATACATACATAACATTTTAAGACTGAGTGTTCCACACATAAGTGCAGTTTCAGTCTCTTGTCCTAATGGCGGCGTTCCAGGCAACCCTGTTAAGGGCTGCTTCACTTGTCAAGTTCTTGGATTTGAGATCGGCGCGTATAGTCCGATCCCAGGTCTTCCTCGGTCCACCCCTTGGTGCAGCTCCCTCCACAATCACAGACCTGCATTTTGTCACCCAATTTTGTTCATCCATTCTCTCCACATGTCCATACCATCCCAGTCTACTTGTACGCATCACCTCGCTAATACTCTTTATACCTAAACGTCTCCTCAGCTCAACATTTGTTATTCTATCCTGTAGCCTGGCCCCACACATCCATCTCACCATTCTCATCTCATTACGCTCCATTCTGTTGACATCCTCTACTTTAACGGCCCATGTTTCTGAGGCATACGTCATTGCACTTCTAACACATGAGGCATACACCTTTCCCTTCAGGGGGAGAGGCATTCTTTTCATGGTCAGGATTGGCATCAATTCTCTGAACTTCCCCCAGCCACACCTAATTCTAGCAACAGTGGCAGCCTCGGCCCCACCACCGGCAGAGATGGTATCTCCATGGTATGGTTAGGTCCATGCGATCAATAAAATATGAAATTACACAAGATAGACCTTACTTCCTGGATCAGAAAGTGATTGAACGAGAAATTCAGGAATGCAATCGCTAACCATGCGTTTTCTCAGCTTTCTCAGACTTTCTGATATCTTTGAGGATTTGTCCGAGAGGCTGATGCCATTCCTAAATGTATGAGATTCCGAGTAAGAGAGGTCCGATTTGGTGAGGGTTTTCTGTACTGTGCAAGGGATTCTAGGAGAAGTACCGGTATACTTTGTTCTTAGTGGTGCAGACTTTTCTTTACATAAAGAGAGAAATAACTTTTATCTGAACTACTGTAGGACCCAGGATATTCTAGAGGCAACTGTAGTACAGTCAACCCTCGAATGTGCGGACTAATAGGGGGGGACCCTTGTCCGCACATTGGAAGTACATTGGTAAAAAAAAAAAAAAAAAAAAAAAAAAAAAATCTCCCCCCCCCTCCCCCCTGTAGGCCTACTCCCTCCCCTCCCCATCCCGGCCTCAACCCCGATCCCATTTTGTCATTTAATAAATTTCACTTAAAAAAAAAAAAAGGAAGGATATCCCCGCCGCTGTAGGCCTACTCCCTCCCCTCCCTGTCCCGGCCTCAACCCCGACCCCGTTACTGTGATGTTGATAAGCCTTATGCTACACCCTATTGATAATGCAAAACTATTGAACACACTTAAAAGTGTATGTTATTTGGTCTCTATATAATCTGTGAATCATTTCCGATATGATGGAATTAAAGAACAAATTTTTCCACCAACTCATAATCAGCAAAAATGACACAAATGTCAATTAAAAATATGTTACAATATTTCCCAATCAATTTGTGTAGACACACTTTCAAGGCGAAAATAAACCGTGGGAAAAAATAAACAATACAGTAAATAAATAAAATAAAATCTCCCGACGCTCGGAACTCGAAGACGGGGGAATATTTGTTGTTGACTGTATCTTATTTCTTGTTTATGTGCTGGAAGGATATTATATTTTTCAATTCCATTGCATTAGAAATGATTCAAAGATTATAAAAAGTCCAAATAAGACATAGTTATGTTAATGTATAAGGGAGTTACGTAGATGCATTAGAGAGATAGAGAGATAGAAAGAGAGTTGCAGTGGGGGAGTGAGCGATAAACACGAACTATTATGAGACGGACTTAATTGGTTCTGAAAAGACAAAGGAGACTTTTTTATTGACTCTTTTTCATTTTATTATTTGTGTGCTAGAAGGATAATATTGTTTTCAATTCCATCGCATTAGAAATAATTTATAGATTACAAAAAGTCCAAATAAGACATAGTTATGTTAATGTAGAAGGGAGTTAGTTATGCGAGGGGGAAGTGAGCGATAGACAAACACGAACTATTAAAATACCGGACAACTTTTAAATTAACGGTCTTTTGCCCGATTGTCCGGTCTTTTGGGGACTTGTCCGCATCGGCTGTTGGGTCCGCACAAACCGAAGTCCGGTCAACTGGGGTCCGCCCATGCGTGGGTCGACTGTAATATGTTTTGTCCTTATTCCTTCTTTATCTTGTATCATCTACCCAGGTTCTGTACCAGCAAGGAGGCTACACAGTGGGCGTGATCCCGTGCATCCCGGCGACCCTGGAACACATGGGGACAGTGGGTCATGGGATAGTGGAGCCCATACTGACACAGATAGAGCCCCCTGCAGCCCTCAGACACCACCACCAGCACCACCTGGCCCCGGAACATGCACAGCACTTCACTGCTATCAGGGGGGAGGACCTGGAAACTATTGTCCTTGATGAAAAGCGGATGGTAAGCTACCCTGGCCCAGATATCTTAAGTTACGGCTGTTCTGGACTGGATTGTGGACAGACCCACACTAAAGCAGTGTGGGTGGGCTTTTCCCTCCAGATGCAACTCTAGCCAAAAAAAGATAAGAAGGCCTTTACAATAATTTCCATTATCTGCCCTTCAAGGGTTAAAAAATAATCATTTGAATACAATACTGTACCTCACATCATACACCAGACCTAAACGTATGCGACAATTACTTCATGACCATGATATAAGAGAGGTCTCAGTGCTGATGCCTGCGAATCCCACTTTATTTTTTCAACTCGACTGTTCTTTGCGTTCCATTATCTTTTACTTTAGTTCTGGAGATCTTGACCTTGTACTAATCTAAGGCTTGACTCTTACCCTTATATATTTCATGATAATACTCTTCCATTAATCATATGTGTGTACCCTACAATCATATAATAATATTGACTTCAGATGTTTGTACAGGTTGAGATGCAGGAGGTCCGCTTGAAGGAGGAGCTGAGTTTGGTGATGAACCGGATCGAGTTCAAGCGCAAGGAGATGGAGGCCAAGAATGTCTCAACGGTCGGCGGCACTGTAAGTCGGGCACCTTCCAGTTCTCAACATCTTTATTGGTAGAAACGTGGCCATGTTTAACCCTTTGAAGATTATGATGCCTTTTGTCAGCCTTGGTCGCCAACCCATCTAGGGGAGACAACCTTAAATATATCCATGAAGCAGGTTGGTAGATGAACTAACCGCCCACCACTGTAGAAAATGTGCTAAAAATACATAGAAGGCCTCTGAGTCGGACGGTCCTTAAGTTGAGTGTTCAGTCCTGTAAGTCCTTCATAAACTGGCACGGATTGTCCTCTTGGGGAATAGGTCCACTTGGGGCGTTTTGTGTATGGCCACCCTGAACGGGAGTTAGTCATCGGGCAATAGATAGATAGATTAGACGATTTTATACAATTTAGGAATGATCTGTGGGAATCATAATGGTAAAGACTATATCAATTAACCCTCTGAATTCCATATCCCCTTCCTAATCTGAATAAAATCGTCTACTGATATTTAGGAAACATAAAAGTAATGCGTCAGTGGATCTTCTAAGGGTTAAGATTATATATATTAGTTGATAGGCCAGAGTTAAAATCTGTGTCATCCAAGAGGAGTAATAATCATAGTTCTAAGCCAATGGACATTGGTAGGAGTGCCGTAGAGATGCTCCATTGAGATACATGTTGTTAGTACGGTATGTTTATCAGACATTTATTGGAGTTTATGCTGGTTGACATTTCGAGTTCTGGTTCATAGACTATATATATTTTCCCATGCTCTATAGTTTACTGTACATTATATAATTTGTGCATTTGAGATGTTTTCAGTGAAATCTCAAAAAATCGGACTAATTTTTTTTGGAAAAAAACAACCCATCTGATTTAGCCTTTTATGATTTTATCAGCTTTTACTGACTGGCTTAAGAGAAAAGAAACTATCAAATACATATTCAAAGTTCCAGTTAGGTAGAAAAGTTTGAGATGATGTATTGATTTAAAAGTGGTAGTTGAAAACATTTTATTCCTAGACATCGGTCTGAAGATAATCTGAAAATCGTCTGGTGGTTGCTAAAATATAACATTTATTATAAGTTGTCATCTGATTAAAGGGGTTTAGTCGACAGATCATGCTCAAGAGGTTCCTCAAGAGCAGTGATGTATTCAATACATCTCAAATGCAAAATCCATCTGTAGTTTAATGTGATATCATATACAGTACTGTAGTCTGTTTAATGTGATATCATATACAGTACTGTAGTCTGTTTAATGTGATATCATATACAGTACTGTAGTCTGTTTAATGTGATATCATATACAGTACTGTAGTCTGTTTAATGTGATATCATATACAGTACTGTAGTCTGTTTAATGTGATATCATATACAGTACTGTAGTCTGTTTAATGTGATATCATATACAGTACTGTAGTCTGTTTTTTTCCCAGCTGATGGTAAATTGAATACCTTAGCGTCTGGTTTCTTGATTCCTAATGGACAAAATTATAATACCATGTCTCAGCATCATATTATTGCCTATTTTTCATAATTCGCAACATATTTCACTACAAAATCTTGGTAATAGCCAAGTAATCAGGATGGCGAGATAGCAATTTACCATCAGTTCGAGTAATCAGGATAGCAAGATACCAATTTACCATCAGTTCGGTTTCTAATATGTTCGCTCATTCATGACATCTGATTGTTCTCCGTCCTACCTGCTTAGGTCATATAGCCCTGATACTTACAACTCCATGCTAAATCCTTAGTGTTAGCTAAGTCCAGCCCTATGAGAGTCTCTTATTGTGACTCAGTGGTCTGGTTAAACTCATGTACCAAAAAAATATTAAAAACAGCTTGGGAAAAACACACCATAGTTATTACTATGGTAGTAAAAGTAATATACAGTAGTAATAAAATACTGTAGTTGTAAAAATAAATAAATTAGAGTAATGTAGTATTAAAAGTTGATGGTTGCTGAATGCATGATCACGACTTTATCATTCATTTCAGGACACCACTGAGAAGGACTTAAGGGACTTTGAGAAGAATTGGAGGTTTGATTTTGACGACGAGAAGGAGTGACCAACCTCTCCGTGCCCTTGTTATTGATCTGTCAGTCAGGGGTAAGGTACTTTATCATAGACACCAGGAGGTGTAGTCGCAAGCATTAATAAGGATACACATATATGACTCGTTGAACCTTGAAAGCAAAGTTCTGAAGCATTTGGGATCTAATATAGCACTGTATTATCTTGTTTATGCTTGATACTGATGCAAATGGGTGCGTAACTGCGTATCTATTATACTCAGTTTATTTCCAACTGATGGTAAACTGAAGCCCTTAGCAATTGATTTCTCGATACTTCATGAAAAATTATGAAACTATTATGTCTATGCTTCATATTAGTGCCAAATTTTCATTATTTACAACAGATTTCGCTACAAAATCTGCATAATGGCGGAGTAATCAAGATGAAGACTTCAGCAATTTACCGTCAGATGGAATAAAACAGTACAGTACAGTATACAGTAGTGTTCACTACTGTTCATTCGCGATCATAAATTCTGATACATTTCAAGCCCTCAAACTGATTACATGAACCTCAAGAATGTAAATATAAAATAAAAGATATTAAGGAGATTCAGTTCTGCATGAGATAGCATTGCAAACTTGGACACACCCTCTGAGGATCGATGATGCACTTCTTTTCTGTTTTCTGGCTCTTGTTAGACAATTTTATTCAGATTAGGAAGAGTACAGTAGGGTCCCGCATAAAACGTGTTCGCATAAAACGAGTCTCAATTAAAACGACTGACCTAAAATATTAATATTTAATTTTCGATCAGAACGAATGTGATCACATAAAACGAGTCCGCCGCCAAAGTGGGGCAAATCCGAGGAGTTTTCATATAGAGCGCCGAAATATCGTACAAAACGTACGAAATATCGTACGTTTTCATATAAAACGCCGAAATATCGTACAAAACGTACGAAATATCGTACGCTCCTGACGGAAATTTACGCTTCCAGTGAACATTGACGATATTGGGCCACCAAAATGCTGTGTTCACATAAAACGAAATCGCATAAAACGCCCTCGTTTATCGACCATAAACTCGTTTTATGTGAGACCCTACTTATATGGAAGCCAGAGGGTTGATTAAGATAGCTTGAACCCTTTTAATTCCCAGTCTTTCCTAAGCTGCATAAAATTGTCTAAAAAGCCAGAAAAATATCAAAATGTGTCCCGATCCACAAGGGGTTAATAACTGTGACTGAACACCAAGATTCAGAAGTTCGCCCACAACCTCGATGGGATGTATTACTGAGAGACGCACATAAACGGAGAATCCTACGAGCGAAAACACACAGCCACCGTTAAAGGATGATAGTAACAGTTGAGAACTGTCAAGATAAATTACTCCATCTCCAAATTACAAATGCAGTACCTAGTTTCTCGTCTTGAATTACAGTACAGGTCTCCCTCGATTTACGATTGGGTTACGTTCCTCAAACCCGATCTTAAATGCAAAAATCGTATAGTGAACCCTAAAATTACCGGGGTAAATGGGGATGCATTCTGGGACCAGCCAAAAACCTAAACCCAAACACCTAAGAACCTATAATAATATGGTAAATCGGGGCATCGGATAATGAGAGAGACCTGTATATATTTTCTCTTATCCAGCCCTATGAGAGTTTCCCTATGTAACTCAGTGGTCTGGTTAAACTAATTTTAAAAATAATTATAACATAGCATCTCATAATGGTTGTCGAGGAACTATGTACTCCGTCTGTATCACTGCCGGAGGTACTGTAGTTTGAATCACATCCCGAGGGGGGGGGGGGGCTATTGCTATTTTATCGATACACGAGGGTACAAGGTCATAATATTGACAAAGAAATAGGGCGAATGGTCTTAAAATTGTTAAGCTAATGAGGCAAACGTCTTAATATTTTATAAATACAGTAATGGGGCTAAATATGAGGGAGAACGGGGTCCAGAAAAAACATATACCTCCACTTGAGGAAATGCGATAGGTGGAGAGGAGAGAGGTGTGTGTGTATTTTGGATGGCAAGCTTTTGTTGAGA
Organism: Paralithodes platypus; assembly: GCA_032716605.1. Classification (NCBI taxonomy): domain Eukaryota; kingdom Metazoa; phylum Arthropoda; class Malacostraca; order Decapoda; family Lithodidae; genus Paralithodes; species Paralithodes platypus. The sequence continues at coordinate 36,103,123 of CM064484.1, forward strand.
GAGATTTTTATGTTTATTGGAAAGTTTCAGCACTGTTAGCAACTTAACATAAATGGAAGTGTATTGGTGGAATGTTAATATTGTGTTGGAAGTACTGTACTATCAAATGGACTAGCTTTGACATGGATAAAATTAAGTAAACCTCAGTTACTGAGTATCAGTGATGCGATGCGTAATAGCAGGTTTCGATGGTTTGGACATTTGGAGTGGATGCATGGACTAAGTTAGGTGAAAAGATACAAGTCTGTGAATGTAGGGGAGCTGCACTAAGGGACAAACCAAGAAAGATGGGATCTTCTTAAATAAAATAAACTGACAGATGAAGCAGCTCTGAATTGGGTTGCCTGGAGTGCCGCCATTAGGACAGTAGACCGGAACCGTACTGTGTGTGGAGCACTCGTTCTTTATATTCATGTATGTATGTATGTATGCCTGAGTATACATACATATATACATATGTATGTATGGAAATTGTTTTTCCATAATATCGAGCCATTTTCCCATAATTGTGGCTCATTATATTTTTCCAGAAATACTGTAGAGTGAAGTTTGCTCCCTGTCTGGGGTTTATAATTTATGGAGAGTGTCATCTACGTCAGCTAATACAGTATAATATTGAAAGCACTGGTTTAACAACTGAGAACTGAAAAATGTGTGGTGTAGAGAAAGTAAGCATGTTAGAAAATGATGGTACTGTATATTGATGAAAACATAATGTGGAGTGTTGTGAACCTTATCCTGATACAGTTTATATATTGGTTGCATGTGCATTAACCAAAACTTGAGATAAAGGTTAATCTTTATAGACACTGTGCGCAGTAACCAGATTGAACTGTTAAAGTGGGAAATAACATAATTTAACCCCTTCTGTACCAGCATGTCTTTCTAATTGAATTTTAGCTATATTTAAGCGATTATTTGTAGTTTAAGAAGGATCTGTGGCAGTAAAAGGGGTTAAGCGAGATAGTTCGAAGCCTGTTAATTGCTGGAGGCCCTTTATAAGCTTAATAAAATCATCTATTAGTAGCCAGAATAAGGTTAAAAGGACGACACCGGTACAGAAGGGGTTAATAGCTTTGTTTGTTATTTAACTATAGGCAGTGCCAAAAACTTGACAATAATCATGACCCCTTAAATTCTCATAACTCAAAATGAATGAAAGCAATCAAGCTGACATTTCTATCATTTGGGAAGAGCTCACCAGGAAATAGGTGTGGAGATTTACAGCCAGTTTGCTGTAGGCCCTTTTGAGTTATGAGAAGTTAAGGGGTCAAAATAATTGTCAAGTTGGTTGGCGCTACCTATAGTTATACACTGCAGGTAACAAGTTGCAGTGTCCAGAGTTACCACATTACTGTCACCTGTTATCATAGCACCAGTACACTCCTTTTGTTACAGGTTATCAGAACAATAGTAATATTTATAGCACCAAGCAGTTATTATATCAGTATTGGAATCTTAGAGAAGAAATCCTTGTTATGGTATTGAACGGTACCACACTTTTTATGGTATGTACAGTATAGAAGCTGGCCATTAATGTTAATTATTAAAAAATTCATGATTTACTATGTAAATTCTTTGAATGCTTTTAACACTGTTTCTAAAAGATATTTTTTGAGCTGGATGAAATTGATTTTCTGTCGATGAAATATATATAACGTCTTTATCAGATTGGAAGAGATTATTATGTTAAGTCTTAAACTCTTTGATTCAGAGAAGTCCTTTCTAATCATAATAAAATTGCCTTGCTCTAGCTAAGTTTAACGTTAAAGCGTATGATAAAATTGATTAGGTTCAATTGGACATAAATTCATGAACAAAATAATAATATCAGTACTGTACTGTAAACATAGAAATCACATACCCGGTACTTAATTTACGTGGTACAAGATTTAATTTTTCCAGATTACTTTTAATATTTGGGATTTACGATATAATACAATGATAATATTGTATTCAGTTATAATATATTAATTTAAAAATAATCAGTATATGACAGTTTTATAATAATTAATTTACATGAGAACCCTGGAACTGATATTTTATATACATTTAAAATTATTCTCCACAATAATATCAATCCAAGTTTGGACATTTGTTTATGGTATACAATATCAATATCTAATTCAGCCTTTCTTAAATTTTTCTTTTCTTATGTTATATATTTTTTTTTTGGTAACTATTTGTTTTGTATAGTTGATGCTGCTGATACTTAGTGTTTGGTTAAGACTGGTAATATGGTAGAATTGCTTGGGTTAGATATGAATCAGATTATAACTTTGGTGTTAGAGAAATTGCAGTATGTGATGTTTCTGGTTCTTGGGTTGGATAAAGGTTGAACAAAAACAGTAAATGGTTTGGGAAAAAGCTGAAAACGGAAATATTGTATTTCTTGATTATGTGTAGCATTTAATGAAATTAATTAATTGAAGGTTTATACTTCAACTGTGGTGTCGTCACTCAGTCAAGTTATCTAGCATAATTTTTTAACTATTTTTTATGTGTGGATGAAGTTAGCTATAGTGGGCCAGGGTTGTGTGAAGGTGTAACGTACATAGTGCCGGGACAACTCCACCAGTAGCTCTCAACCAGTGGCACCTTAAGGGGGGTCACCTGCTTTTTTTCTCTCCTTTTCTCTCTTTCTCTGGCTTGTATCCATTCGACCCCATTCAGCCTACTGTTTTAAGACGTTTATCCCCATGCAGGTGTCGATTTCTTCCTGGCACCCAGATCGGACATCTTTCATAATAACATCGTTTAGGGAACTTGAACACCTAGAATTATGGATTATTTGAAATAAATAATCTGTACTACATTATAATTGTCACCTCTTAAAATTCACCATATACGTCATCCTCACAAACTATGCCTCCTTAATTGTATGTAAGACATGAACACTGATGGAAATAACCTGTGTAGTGTTGGTCTGTATGTAGAGGGGTTATTAATAGGGCAACTGGAGACTTGAACTGCTGTGATGACTTAATGCAGTGGCAACTTCAGTATTTTTGACATCGTAAATCATCTGTAATGACTTCCATTATGTACTGTAGTTGCAAATACTGTACTGTCATCAAATCAGATCACATGTAGGTGAAGAGAAGACAACCTTTACAACAGCTTCCCTCTGGGTTGTATTTTTTATCTAGAGTAGTTGAGTTTCTTCTTTTACACTTCTATTCTGTTGTGATGATGTAAATATTTAATTGACATATTGTACTACCTAACAGTGTCCCCTGAGAGGGCAACTGTTAACCCTGTCTGAAGGTACCCATAGGTGGCACAATATTGGTGCTGCAGACTTACAGCTCCCACGTAACTGCTGTGCTGCAGTTGGGGATTCCCCTATTTTACTCAGCCACCAAAAGGTGAACAAGGCATTCACATGCATGTCTCTCATGCATGCATGTAAAAGGAACTTTTATAATTAATAATTCATTTTCTTGTCAAATTTAAAACAAATACCTTACTAATATACAATATGTATTTCCTGTTTGGTTAAGTTTTTACCTTGGAAATTTCACTGTGAGGATTACAGTTTTATTGGAATTGTATCAAGACTGGAAGATAAACAAATCTTTTCATGAACTCTAAAGAAAGAATAAAAGCAAGTGGTTTATAATGACAAAGGCACAAATTGTGGGCAGTGGTACAGTCTCTGTTTTGTGGAGGGACATTATGTCCACACTGGCTTAGAGTAACAATGTTCTGACTTTAGGTCCAGAGCTTTTTTATATTTCACAAGTAAGGTAGACTAGCCGTATGCAGTGATCCAATTAGTTCCTAAAATCCATTAAAAAAATAACTATAAATAAATAGAATATAGTTATATAAATATATTTACCCCCTTCAGTACAGTCTGTCTCTAATCGCCGTATCACCGCCAGCAGGCTGTTTGAAAGTTATTTAACCCTCTGTTCCCGGAAGGGCTCTTGAACGCCCATAAAAAAGCATACACGAGCTGCCCGGAAGGGCTCTTAAACACCCATGAGCTCAAAGCCTGTGAGCTTGGTGTGCGAGGCGTCGGTCCGACGCATGTAAACAACAGCCGGCTGGACCGACGCCCCGCATCTCCGGCCACAAGAAGGAGAGCGTCGCTTGTTCGTGTGTGCCTGTATGTTGTTGTTAAGTATCGAAAAGTAGTGTAAAGTGGCTGTTTTTGCCATAAAGTTATCTCCAATGAAATCATCATCACAACTCAACCAGTTGACTTAGAGAGCTACGCCATTCTACAGGTAAATAACACAGCTACGCTTGGGGATGCGTGGGAATGCGGGAAGTAGTCAGAATAACAAATATACGGTAGCCTAGCCTAGACGTTTTTCAGCCAAAACACCCGGGTTTCGGGGAATATTTATGTAATGCGTAGCCGGGGCTGGAGGGTTAAGGTGGCTGTATTTTGTAATAGAAAGTGGTATGGCTGGTGTCTTGAGTCGGCCAACTTCAACTGTGGCGTATGTGCCTGAATGCATACAGTACATAGGCTACATACATGGCGGGTGACATTGGGTAATCCTGGTAGATTTTGGTACCACCGGCGCATTTCTTAACCGCGGGAAATATAGTTTGTCATATGACAGGGATTGCCGTGCAGAATTGAATCGCCCAGTCATTCATATGATGTAGGCCGATTGTTGGAGATTACTATCAATATGTACAATAGTTAAGGTATATTCTGACACTAAATTTATTAATTCAACTCTACTCATTTTCTTTGTGGTTATTTCTTAATTGATATTCGTGTACTAATATGGAAGACCGCATACAAGTCGGCTAGTCTACCCGAGCCGTTCTGTCGCACCTAAGTTCATATCCCGTGTCTGTACAGGTTCGTCAAAGGTTTTTATATTTTTGTATCGATCTCTCCTGCTGCTAAGATTAGATAGAGAAGTTATATATTATTCATCTGTGTATAGTCGTAAGCCATAATAAGTATTCACTTATTGGAATTTTTAACCTGTAAATGGGTATCTGAACCTTTAAAGCCAAATTCCGAAGCATTTAGGATATTTGATAACACTGGTGTGGATACAGTTTGAAATGAGTAGCTACTTATTTTGTAACAGTCTGGAGCCAGAGTTCTAGGGAGGGTGATGTCCTTTGCCAGCCTAATTTACCGATCTAAAAAATATCTTATCAGGTTTGTGCTTGATTCAGGTTGAAGTGGGGGTCCATTTGTTATGGCTTATGGGTGTGCAGTAGTTAGTTAACCAGAGCTATGCGTGTTTGTACATCTGCCTGGTGCTGCCGGGAAGTACTACAAGCTAAAGATGGACAGATTTTTCATTCTTATATTCATGTTACCGGTAGATTCTTCAAGATTAATTCTGGTATGTACTTCTGATTATAGTGCATTAATGATTACAGATTACTTGACTAATACCTCTACTTGAAATTTACCGAATACATAATCAAAATATTTTGAACTATCTATGCACTATCTTAATTATCTACAGTACCGGTAGTTTAAAACTTGATTTTGTAAATACTAACATGAAAAATATGTTTGAAGAAGTGGTCCATTGTTTTAGAAGATTGTTAACGGCCTTTTACATGAGGTTGAAGTGTTTCCGAAGTGGACATAAGCAAATACAAATGAGTCTACCCAGCTGCTACTACCATGTGTATGAAAAATAGCAAGGTACAGTTGGTAGAAAAAGTCCTCCCACCTCTCCTGCCTCACTGTGACCCGCGATATTCATAAACTAAAAAAAGTTAGGTGTACAAAACGTGCATACTTCTGTCACCAACTGGCACACTGTGAGGTGTGTGGTTTACTGGTTTGTAAGAGCATAGGGTGATGGGGGAGAGAGGGGTTAGAGCTGTTTGGCAGGGTCGATTGGACTTATGCCGCCGATAGTACCATGTAAAATATAAACAAATAATATCCAATTTTGTTTTAGAAAAGAAAGATTATGTTTGGTTGACATTAAATTCCATTGTGTATGTAGAAATGTGCTAATATGATTTTTTCTTTGCTGTTTTTCAAGACACATGGTGGCGACGTTGTTGCTATGACCCAAATACAGTATGCGGGACAAACATTTTGTTTAAGTGCCAAGAGATATGCTTTGTTGAAATATATAAGTAGTACAGTTTTATTTTTATCACTTATAGATCAATATAAGTGAGATGTTATTGAATACACACGGTGACATTAATATTGGCATGTACAGTACTACAATAAAATAACTGAAACCACGCTCTCTGTGGATGAAGCAGTCTTTAAACTTGTATGTACGTGTGTATGTATGTCCCGTGTGTGTTCTCTCACTCCCGGGGGTACCAGGGCATCATAATCTTTGGGACGGAAGTGTCAAAGTTAGTGTAGGAAATTAGGGGCCACTTTTTCAGTCAGGTATTTTCGGGCTTTCTCCAACAAACAAATTTGGGTGTCCCATATTTAGTTACTATTAAGGGGGATAGGGCTCTTTTTTGGCCTATTTAAATATTTACTTATTTGTTTTTTTTAGTTTCCTTGATTGACCTCCATCAAGCTTTAAATAACCCCTTAGATCCCTGTTTTAGATAAATTTGTAAATTTTTGGTAGAAAAATGTGCCGGCCAAAGGCCGGTTCCTCCTAAATTTACAGGCTCGCTATTGCTCGCCAGGAAAAAATAGACATCTAAATGACAAAGAAATGGGTGAAAGGTCTTAAAATTGCCAAACTAATGAAACAAACTATTGAATTTTCAAAACTGATAGGGTTAAACGTGAGGGAGAAGGGAGGCCAGACCCCCATGCGTTATTTATATCAGATATATTAAAAATACCCCAACTTATCTTCTGTGAAGTATTTAAAGAATATCATGTGTCTATTAACTGTTCAAGTCAAGAAAATGCCTGGGTTGAAGTACGTTTTTATAATTACTAAAAGCGAAAATATGTTTGAAAAAAATGGCCCCTACTGTATGTGTGTATGGTAATTGTGTTTTGTGTATTATGAGGCAGAAGGATTCTATTATGTAAAGGCAGATTATATGCTCCCTTGAAAGTTTGTCTTAAGCCGGTATCACAAAAAAGCTTTTATAGTCAACATTCGATAATCAAAAAATTTCTGGCAGCATTTCTGGAATATTTTGCACTGGTATCGGAAACTAGACTGATGATAGATGAATTTAGGTGACCAAAATATTGTAAATGTTGACCTCTTAAGCTGCCAGACCAGTGTTGAGGATAAATGTTGAGTGAAAAAGCACTTTTGTGATACTGGCTTAACAGAATCATGAGTCATAACCAGGGTGTCAAATGACAGGTTAGTCTATTATTTGTAGTCTTTATTATTGTATATTTAAATATCACATTGTGGTTTATAGTTCAAATGTTATCTTTGAAAGTGATACAATGGCCAAAGCAATGTTATTTTATGTAAATTTTCTTGTTTTCCTTCTCATATTCATTTAAGACTTCAAACAAAATTGCTCAGTTATTTTTGTTTAATTCAATGTTATTTATTTATTTATTTTTGTTAACACCCTGGTCATAACATGTATACACCCATATGAAGCTATGAATATTGAGAGCCAAGTTTTGAAGCGTCTGGGATATAATGAAGCATATTGTCTCGTTAGGGTTCGATGCAGATTCAAATGGGTGCACAGCTATTATAAAGCCGCTGTCACACGAGCGCTTTTTCCGTCAATTTTCCATGAGCAAGTTTTTTCTCGTATTATTTCTGGACATTTTCGCGCTGGTATCGGTAACTAGACTGAAGGTAGATATGTTAGGCGGCTGAATTACAATAAAGTGTAATTATTTAAGCTTCCAGACCATATTTGCTCGAAAAAGCGCTCGTGTGACTCCGGCTTAACTCACAACTGTAGTTCTCACATGCTTATCAAATTAACCTTTTTACTCAATACAGCGTTAGATGAAACAGATATTCGAGTTCCCTTCTACTCTGAATTAATTAATTATATAATAACTTATTCAAATTGATATGGATGAGTTAGTTGAAAGTTATGATCAAGATAATTTATATATGCACATCCTTCTGCCTCATAGATTTTATATTTTTGCTTTTTTTCACCCTAATTAGCTGGAGGTCTTTGAAATAGTAACAAGTGTAAACTAAATCACTGCCTCTTTACAAGTACAGTATATAATATAAGATAAAAACAAAAAATACAAAAAAATATCCATATGTCTATCATCTAATAATATTAATAATTAATGTTTGCCATGATGAATGACTGGTGAGTGTTTCATATTGGAATAGTGTGTATAATATTGTATAGAATGCTTGAGAGAGCCTCTTAACCCTTTCAGTCAGATGACGACAATTTTGGTTGTATTAGATCTACTCTACCTCCAGATGATTTGATTTGTATTAAGATAGATCTAGAGAGTTAAAGGCTGAAATTAAATAGCTTTTAACTCCTTGGCTGCAAGAGGTCCTTCCTAATCTAAGTAAAATCATCTGGGAGTAGCATTGACAAAGTGGAGAAGTGGTGGTCTGATTAAAGGGGTTAAAGAAATATTTGCTATTGTAACAGTGTTCTGCCATTGCAATCATTTACGTTTTGGTGACTGTGGTTGGGCAAGGCACTGAACCTTACCAATGGCGCGTCCCCCGCCTTGAGACACTCTATTCTAACGATGGTAATAATTTATCTTCGAGGCTTTGTTCGGGACCACTTGGAAACTGAGGCATGAACGCAGCCAACAAGCTTATAGGCTATAGAAAATTTACTATATGCTGTACACAAATTGCCGCATTCTTCATTCCACAATTTCCAAAGTGAGCACTAATAAGGTTACACCCATTTCAATGTTGTGAAGCTTTAAAGCCAAGTTCTGAAGCATTGTATTGTCTCGTTTGGGTTTGATACTGATGCTAGTGGGTGCGTAGCTATTAGTGCTCACAATTGTACCCCAAAAAAGCCATTAGGAAGTCTTTCAAGGGGGGGAAGCGAGGGCGGCCGGTGTTAGCTATGCTAGCCCCGGCCCCCGGATAATGTATATGAGTTAACTAGCGAGATGTGTCCTGGCAACTCTTGTCAACTGAAGGAATGGAAGGCCACCTTTTTGGGCCAAGGCATCAGGGATTAGTGTTAGATTTGGTTTGTAGTGGGTCCTCTAGTTTTTGTAATAGGCCCAACAGTTTTGAAATAGGCCTACAAAATGTGTAATAGGCCCCAAAGGTTTCAGATTGTATGCAAGGGTTTTGTCATTTGTACTGGCCTTGTTTAGAAAGTCTGATATGTTGTGAGTTTTTTTAGCCCTGATGCCTGCTGGTGCCCCGTAAGACCAGGTGATGTGCCACAATATTGCTTACAAACTTTGCTTCTTCAATTACTTTGTCTTGGTGAATGAAAGGAAACTTTGGTAAACTTATTGAAACAATAATTTATACCAACTTTGACTCATAAGCACTCAGTTCCTTGACCGGTATCTGGTAAAGCCTATATCTCACAAGCACTTTTTCACTCGCCTTTCATCGTCAACACTGGTCTGGCAGCTAATGAAGTAAACTTTATAAATAATCTTCTCAATTAAATTAATCTGTCCACAATCTAGTGTTTGATACGAGTGTCAAAGATCCGATAAATGTTGCCGAAATCATGTTAACCATCGAAAATTGAGGATAAAGCTTGTGGTACCCCTTTAACCCTTTGAAGATCGTTACACGTTTTGACAGTTTATTCTGGCTATCACTAGATGATTTTTATTCAGATGAGGGTGAACTTGTGGTAGCTAAAGAGTTAATATAAATAGTTTTTACCCCTTTGATTCCCAGACATATTTCCTAAATTGCATAAATTGCATCTAATGATAACGATAATAAAGGTAAAAATGTGTGTTAGATCCTGAAGGGGTTAAGAGAAAGGCAATATTGATCCTTTGCAACGAGGACCTTAGCTTAGTTGAATCATCGGGTGCTCAAATACCATACAATGCCTTCAGATTCCAACGGTTAGAGAAATTTCATATTGAGGTATTTTTTATGGTAATTATGGAGTTGGCCACCCGAAGTTCACATAACTCAATCTTTACTAAGGTTCCTAAAAATATATCCTTTAAGCTGCACATCTTGCTAGTTCAACATGCTGAGCCTATATTAGGAACTCCCAAATTGATAAAACGTTGATAGCTTTTATCATGTCTTACGGTCATTGATTTACTGTGTATTGACATAAATATATATATTATATATACCTACTTCCCATGGGAAGCTAATTGTTTTTTCTGCAAAATGCAAATTCTATTATAAAATCCTTTCTATGGGTTGGTGTAGAATTTCTATATATGGTTCTTGTGTGACATATATATAGCATGATAATATTGTATATGTGTTGTGGTCCTGTGTACAATTTTCAAGTAGTGGAACTTAGAAATCCTATAGTAAAATAGATCGGCCATCTTCTTCTTTAGACGTCATTTTGGTACCTTGGTTATCAAATATTAGTGTGATATTTACATTTTTGTCATAATAATAATAATAATAAGCATGTTACTTATTTCTCATAAGCGCCAATTTTTCCGAAGAATTCACTAGCGCTCAAAAAGAGAAAGAAAAAAGAACAAAAATCAATGCATCAAAAGAAGGCTCATATACAACACACATTTAACAATCACTAGCAGTGGCAAAATAGCCTAAACTCTATAGCCATCTGTCATGACACCTCTCTCAAGATCATACAGAATTTAGATCGGAAGATCAAAGTAAATATCATGCACTAGTAATGCAGAATATATATTATGAGTGTGGAGGTATTTGTGTTTAAAAAAAGATAGGTTAATGGCCCCAGTGCCACCAATATGGCAGAGGTTGGCTATCTGTGCTTCTATAGGGTCTCTAGGGGAACTCACCCTTGTGCCGTGTACTTGTGGTCAGTCGCTCGTGTTCAAAGCGGGAGAGTTGCCTTCTTTGCGATAGTCACCAGGTTGCAGATACTGTGTATTCCGGCGTATAAGACTACCCCTAGTATACCATGGATTGTTTACTACCCTGGGTCCGGATCCTCAGATGACGTGGTTAGAGTAGTAGGAAACTTCGGATGTCACAGCTTATTAATTGTTTTTGCGATGTCATACTTCCTTATGCTAAAAAAAAAATGATGCATTTGTAAGTTAACAACAAACATATGGCTTTGAATATTAATATTTTCTTGCGACATCATAAGTTACTCGAGCTCATTGAAACAATCCAGACGTATGTAATTTGTTGCCCAATTACGACGTGTTTTAATGATCGGTGGCACAAGATATACGACTTGTCATAGTGAGATGCGACATCATAAATGTTTTTGAGTATCCGGTTGCAGTACTTCAAGAGGTAAATATTAATTTTGTGGAAACTTTCTCCTTTGTTTGATTCTAATCATGTGAAGTGTTAATTGAATATAATACAGGAAGGCATACGAATCCCAGCGTGAGTTTTGCAGCATGGTGACTATAAAAAAAGATGATGGTGGGACTCTTCCTTTAGCAGACTTGTTCGAACAGCCACTCTTTCAGTCACTTTTCTCTGGGTTGGCAGCTAGGTAACCAACACTGATACTAAGTTTTGATGTATTCTTTATGTTATTTAACTCCTTCTGTACCGGCGACGTATTTTTATTTTTATTCTTGCTAAATTTAGACGATTTTGTGCAGTTTAAGAAAGATATATCGTAGTAGAAAGGGTTAAATGAGATGGATCAAATCCTGTTTTACTGGAGTCCCTTGTTAAACTGAATATAATCATCTAATAGTAGCCAGAATAAAGTTAAAAGGACGGCACTAGTACTGAATGGGTTAAAACATTAGCTTTTTATGTATTGAGAGGAAAATATCCAGTCTCATTTTAACTACATGCACTAATTATTGACACTAAGTTACTCATTAGCACTACTATCAATTCCTTTTTTGCAAGCCTTAACCCCTTCAGCACGATGACGCCTTTTTACTTTTGATTCTATCTATAATTAGACGATGTTATGCGGTTTAAGAAGGACCTATATTATTCAGAGGGTTTATAAGATTGTATTTACCCCTTTGAGTCCTAAAGGAGTATTATAAGCTAAATAAAATTGTCTAATAATAACCGGAATATAGTGAAAATGACGTCATGGTGCTGAAGGGGTTAATGGAGTTGGAATAGTACCGTACTTGGCGTTAGGTTGGGCTTGTTGCGTTCAACCCTAATAAAGCGACTGAAGAAATTACGGCAGGTAGTCTCGTTCTAGGCCACCTCATGTTAACTTCCAGATTGATTTTTTGCAAGTTTCCAGTGTAGTTTCTTGATCATTTACAGGTTATACATATAACCATTTATATATTTTTTAGCCATTAACCCCTACTGTACTGGCGACGTCTTTTTATTTTATGCTAGCTATATTTATATGATTTTATGCAGTATACAGAGGATAAGTGGTAGTAAAAAGGGTTAAGGGTGATAATTTGAAGCCTGTTAATTGCTAGAGGCCCTTCTTAAACTGAATAAAATCTTCTAATTGTAACCAAAATTAAGTTAATAGGACGGCACTGGTACTGAAAGGGTTAACCAGACTACTTTTGATATCTATGACTATCAACTATTACTTCTTGTTTACTTTTTGAATAGCTTACAACAATAAATGTGTTGCCAAGTTTGGCACATACTGTTACAGTGCTGTATAGATTTGTTATATTTAGCAAGCAATAGGTTTTTTTTATTTTATTTTCATTGTAAATTTAAAGTATATCTGAAGGAGGTTGGCAACAGGTGGCTTGAGAATGTTGATTAAGTGTATACAAGGGGGAGTCATACTCTAGTTGTCTATACTCTGTTCATCTTAACCTGGCTTGAAAAAATTCAGACCCTCTTCCTTTTTTGTTATTGTATGTTTCTTTTTACTAGCCCTCTCCATTTGTGTATGTTTCTAGCCCTATAATTGTCCCTACCCTAGTAGGCTGTACAATTTTTTTTTTTTTTTTCATTGACTTATTAAAATTAAGTCAGTTTTATAATCATGATAAGGATATGATCTCAGCCATGTTAAGATGAAGAAAGTATAGGTTGGGTTGGGCAGGTTTGGGTCTCACAATGAGAAGTCTGTCGGGGGAGCTGTTCTGGGCCTGATTTTAAGGATTTTTAAATAAGGTATTCACAGTGGTTGTAGGGGTGTATGATCATCTGTAAGGGTAATTATGCCAACTTCAATACATTAGCCCTTTCAGTCAGGAAATGCCAAATTTAATATTATTTTAGCAACATACAGACAATTGTATTCAACTTTTGAATGGTGTTTTGGATTGAGAAGTTCAGTAAGGTCATAATTAACAATTTGATTCCCAGGTCCCTTCGTAAGCTGGATAAAATTGTCTGGAGTTAGTAATATAATATGAAAGTTGTGACTGGATTGAAAGTGCTAGTGGTTATGTTTCTACCTGGAGGTTTGAACTGTTATGTATTTACAAGCTGTGCATATGTTAATCCTTCCTTATGCATTTAATCAGTCATATGATGAATTATGTCCTAAAAAACAAAGTGCAATGCTGGAATGTATGTAGCTTACAGCACCTCCCCGTGGCGTAACTGATAGCGCATCTGGCTCACAACCAGAAGGTCCCGGGTTCGAGACCCGGGTGGGGGAAGAGACATTTGGGCAAGTCTCCTAACGGTGTAGCCTCTGTTCACCTAGCAGTATAAATAGGAACCTGGTATAAGTGAACGAAGTTGTGACGTCCCATCTGGGGTTGGTGATCGGTTAGAAGGTGAGATGGGTATCGTACTGGTCAACCTAAGCTACTGGTCAACCTAAGCCTTCGGGTGAGACTGGTACCGTAGTGAGAATGGTATTGTACAGATTAACCCTAAGCCTTCGTTTCCAGATGTCGCCAATTGGCTAAAATACAGACTACACACACATCCACAGCCATTCCAGTTAGTTAGTTATGTAGAGCAGATTAACCAGACCACTGAGCTCCATAACAGCCATTCCAACGATACATAAATACAACATGCATTTCACGCAATACATTCCCAGTTAAGGAGGCGCGATAATAATGAACTTAGCTCGCATTGCGTGGATTCCCCTTGACGAACAAGCAAGTGAATTACATGTTATACAACTTGGCACATATAATGGCTAAACTCTTCATGTAGAATTATAGTGCAGTTGGATAAAGGATTTTCTCCATTACAATTGAAATATAAAACTTGCAAACTAAACAAACCAAAATTCGGACAAAGACAATATAAAGGCAAAATAACTAATCAAAATTACAAAATTACAATCAATTTTATACGACTAGCACCGGCTCACAAAAGCCACTACTGTACAAACTTTGTGGCTCGTCAAAAAGTGTCAACACTATAAAAGCATATCATCCTTGGGTATGCAGTTATTTCTTGTAAACTTATCAATTTAGAAACGTGTAAAGGCAACAGAACGTAACCTTAAATTTTTATAAACAAAATTATAAGTTTTGTTTGATTACCATATATTTTTTATTTGTTTTATTTTTGTGTAATTGGTAGGCTACACCTTTGTTATTTAAATTTTTGAGAAACAATTATGACCTCTGTACTTTGTAGTTGGGTCACTACCTTAAGCAAAACAGCAATAAATTACTGTAGTTACTTTTGAATATTACTGTACTGTATTGACAAGGAATACTTGCAGGAACTGGAAATATTAGTAATTTGGAATTACAGATAGTAAATAACTACACCATGCCGTCAAGTTGAGTGCCAACATTCTTAAGGGGAGATAGGTCGGATTTATTGGCTCATTTATGTGTCTTTTATTATTTTATTAGTTTCCTCCCTAGACCTCCACCAAGCTTAAATATCACCCGCCCAAGACCGTCCTTCAAGATATATTGGTACATTTTTCTATCGAAAAATGTTTGGGCCGAAGGCCGAAGATTTAAAAAAATGTACACCTAAATAACAGTCTTAATATTGACAAAGAAATGGGGCGAAAGGTGATAAAATCGCCAAACTAATGGGGCTAAACATAAGGAAAAAGGGGGACCAGAAAATCACCCATCTCCCCTTAACATAAACTAATTTAACCCTATCATTCAGACAACGATATCTGTACTTTGTTATGCTACTGCAAATTTTTCTTTAATCAGCTTAGGAAGAGCCTCAAGGAATTAAATAGTTAAAGGAACATCTCCATTAACCTTCCAACTGAAACCGTTTTTTTTTTTTTTTTTTTTTTCTCAAAGTAACAGGTTGCTATAATAATAGCACATTTGGCATCTGTTTGAAAAGGTTGAATATATTGAAGTACAGTACAGTACAGTACATTGAATTGGCCATAGTAAGTATTAATACATCATTTCAGCATTACTATATTTCTTAATTGCACTGTTATTATATGGTGCAGTATTTGAAGTGCCCAGTAACGTACTTTTATCATCATATAATTTATTTGTCAGAAATATCATGAAGAACTAAATATATTAAAATTACAAATACATTTTAATAGATTTTATGTATGTTTGTATTACTGTATTTGGGCAGGACAGCTCCCTGATGTTAGCATGTTGCACATGTAGGCGTATAATTACGATTATATTAATCAACTGTCATTGTATTGGTTTATCAATGAATAACTGATGAAGGACTGCGTTTCATTCTTTCCATATTATTGCACTAATTATTCAAATATATCCTTTCATTATTATACTTAGGATTTAACATTAGACTAAAAGAGATCTTTTTTAATTAAGCTAGATCAAATTATCTGCAGCAGCTAGAATTAGTCCACGAGATAAAGAGGCTACTTGTTTGACTTTCTGAGGTAAGTAAAATAGGTTTGTATTAATCAGTCTAAACTGAACTACTGATACAAAGTTGTTGTTTCCCAATCTGTCTGACCGAACACCCCCAAGGTCCCGAGCAAGGCCAAGGCCATATCCGAGCGCCCCCACAGAACTGTCCCTGCTTTACTACTAAGAATGCCCAGGTGACCGAAGCTGCTCCCAAGCGAGGAGCTGAGGAGAGTGCGGAAACGGCCGGGACACCGAAGCCCCACCCCAAGGCCCTGTGCCCCTCAACAATTATAGGGAAAGTTGAGGGGCAAAGGAAAAATGTGATGCTTTGGCTCCCAGTCTGCCAACCTCTAGGTTGGCAGTAGAGAGGTCAATCCACGGCAGAGACTCCGCCACTTGAGATCTAGAAAATATATAAGTAAAAGGCACAATCAGAGTAAGCTATGGGTATGGAGAGAATGCTGAACTCTCACTGATAGACCAGCCCATCATCACATGACTAGAACCCAATGTCCCAATCCTCTCAAAATTGGCTAGAAGAGGCCCTAGAAAGCCGGGGATAGGTCCCCTATTTCAACCCCACTCGCCCAGGACTGGTGGTGTGTAGTAAGAATGGAGACAGACTGGAACAATGTGACTGCGTGCCATCTATTGGATGCTATCTTCTTACTTGAATCTTACTTGAAGTCGTCTAGAGGTCCCGTCCTCACAGTCGTGGTCCGCCACCGCTGCGTCCGTCCCGTGGGTCCCTTCGAAGGAGGTCCGTCTGGTCCGGTATAGAGTTTGAGGCCGCCCGGCAGTTAGCAGTGTATCCAGACACTGGTGGTTCATCTGGGAGGGTCTTTAGAAACTTGTCTAATAACCCTTTGAACCTGTCTACCGGGCAACCTACTATGTCTCGCACTTCCTTGGGCAGCGAGTTGAAATATTTGCTATGGTTGTGATGGCCAGTCTTCCTCAGTAGTATCTGTTAAGTCACTTCCAGGCTATGTTACCCTCCAAGGTTCAAACCCACAGGATAGAGTGCCTAAATCTGAAGGGTTGAAATTCATGTACAAAATAATAGTTATGAACTTGGTGTCTCATGGCTTTAGTAGGACTTGAACCCACCCCCTTTAAGCCTCTCATCATTATCATGTGAAACAGCCGCTCTGCCAATAATAGTATAGGCCTACTAAAGTTTTCCAGAATGGCAAGAATGCAGGAGGGAAAAAATTATAATTTGCCAGATGTCAAATAGTAACTGATCTGGCAACAGTGATGTCTGACCCATGCTCAGCCCATGCTACAATGACAAGACAATCTCAAATATGTACTGTTCCACTGAGTTGGGTGTATGAATATAGCATTGATATAATATATATTATAGATCAAATACACGGTTAAAACAACTAAACATTATCCATATTGCACAACAGTAATAAACAAATTGTGTAGGCTATTTCCATTTATTAAGTAATCTTGAAGGAGGGAGCATGAATCATTCACAAAACTATACTAAATACATTATAGTTATATGTTAACATGTGTGCCATACACAAACATTTACTTGCTGATGATATATATGCGTATACAAGTAATTATTAAATAACCTGGACAGAGTTTGAGATTGTCCCGGCCCAGTGTAAACATGGCAGTCCCAAGTCAGCTCGTCAGGGACAAATTTCCCAATATAGATGAAGAAATATTCCAATATGTTGAAGGTAATCCATATTTAATCATATTACGAAGTGATCTACTATGCCATTGACCTTTCTGACAAGTATATATTACCCATAGACTCGTAGTTGATGGGATATTTGTAGTTCTATAATTGCAGTTTTGTTCCATCATGCAAACGTGCCTCAGTAGTGTTAATTATATAGGCTAGTCAAAGTGGGTGTAGAGACTTATTACGCGATATGTGTCATTATGTCAAGGAAATGCTGATCTATATAACGTTGATTAGCCTATCCAAAAAATATACAATATTTGATAATATTCAAGACCTCTTTCGCTGCCATATTAGAAATAATTTATTAGGGAAAATAGGGACCAATAGACTCGCCATATTTTTATCATTATAGTCCGTATGGAGGAATTTAGTTATCGACACTTGAAAAAACCCGATTAGGCTACACCGAAAAATAACACAACAATAATAGGCTAGGCTAAGTCCCGACCGTAAACAAAGCATTGTGCACAATGAATCCTTCGACTTGACTCCTCTTCTTCTTGTTTTGAAAGATGTGAGTGCGATTCACCCAAAAAATTGTATTTTTTGTATTTTGATAGGCCTAGGCCTACCACAAATTTTCAGTGTTTTTTATAAAATAAATTGTTTATTTGCATCAATAGGCCTATATAGTGTTTGTAATTAATTAGAAATCTCGGGAAAACCTATTTTCCCCATTAGGCCTATTGATCGATGTTGAGACACGCCCCCGATAGTGATTTGAAAAGAAATTAGCCTAACCTAACCACCTTACCTAACCTAACCTAGTATTATGGGTGGGGGCTGCTGCCTCCACACCCCCGCTGGTTTAGTACTAATCCCTTAGTAAATAAAAAACAAAATTGGCTGTCGATTATACGAAGGTGAAAGAAAAGTCAATGAAGTCTACGGTGTTTACTCTGCAATCTTCAGCTTTGATTGTACATGAAGAACTTCATTGTGCTGAAGAACTTCAGAGAGTGGTCACTGACTTTGACAGGGTATGTGAAAAGAGAAAGTTAAAGGTCAATGTAGGGAAATGTAAGGTAATGGTGTTTGAGAGAAGAATGCATGAAACCATAGATTTTAAGAACAAATATAGAATCAAGAAAGAACACAAGAAAAGTTGTAAAATAAAATTGAAAAATGAAGTAGGCCTACTAGAAGAGGTTGAAAGTTTCAAGTATTTGGTAGCTGTACTATGCAAATATGGTAAAATGGAGAGTGAGATTAACTGAGATAAAAGAGAGAAAAATGCAAGGGAGAAAGGTGATTGGTGAACTTGATATTATTCTCAAAGGAAGAATGGTTAGCCAGGAAGTCAAAGAGTCACTGAGAAACAGTGTGCTGCTCCCAACACTCTCGTATGGAAGCGAGACATGGACGGCAAGTGACGAGGACCTCTCCAAACTGAGAGCTTTGGAGATGAGCTTTTTCAGAATGGCAGCTGGCATGAATAGGCTAGATGGGCCAAGTAATAGGGAAGTGTACGAGTCCTTTGGAATGGAAGAGCAGGCTTTGGGCATTGATTGTGGTGTGGACCGTGTGGTTGAGTGGATAAAGAGAAGTTGTTGTTGTTGTTGTTGTTGTTGTTGTTGTTGTTGTTGTTCCCCCCCAAGCTGCCTGGCCGAACAGCCCCAAGGCCCCGAGTAAGGCCAAGGCCATAAACGAGCGCCCCCACAGAACCCTCCCTGCCGACCACAATAAAGCCTGGGTGACCGAAGCCACTCCATGGCAGGGAGCTGAGAGGGTGCGTAAACGCCCGGGAAACCAAAGCCCCACCCAGGGCCCTGTGCCCCTCAGCAATTATGAAGAGAAAGTTGAGGGGCAAAGGAATAATGTGACGCTTTAGCTTCCAATCTTGGTAGATTGGGAGGTCAATCCACGGAAGAGACGCCGTCACTTGAGATCTAGAAAATATATAAGTAAAAGGAACAGTCAGAGTAAGCTATGGATATGGCAGAGATCGCTCAGGTCTCACTCTGATAGACCAGCCCATCACCATATATTTCTCATTATAGGCTAGTCCGAATGGAGGAATTTAGTTATCGACACTTGAAAAAACCCGATTAGGCTACACCGAAAAATAACACAACAATAATAGGCTAGGCTAAGTCCCGACCGTAAACAAAGCATTGCACACAATGAATCCTTCGACTTGACTCCTCTTCTTCTTGTTTTGAAAGATGCGATTCACCCAAAAAATGGGATTTTTTTTATTTTGATAGGCCTAGGCCTACCACAAATTTTCAGTGTTTTTTATAAAATAAATTGTTTATTTGCATCAATAGGCCTATATAGTGTTTGTAATTAATTAGAAATCTCGGGAAAACCTATTTTCCCCATTAGGCCTATTGATCGATGTTGAGACACGCCCCCGATAGTGATTTGAAAAGAAATAAAAGAGAAGAGATTTAAAGAGAAGTACTTTGAGGTGGTATGGTCATGTTCAGAGAATGGATGAAGACAGAATGCCAAGAAAGATATATGGGAGTCAGGTGAGTGGAACCGCTAGTAGTGGAAGACCACCTATAGTATGGGAAAAGAAAGTGGAAAAGTATATTGAAGAAAAACTTCCACGTAGTGGAAGGGGCATTGTGGCACGGGCAAGGGAGGCATGTCTTGACAAAGTAGCTTGGAGACGTTTCTGTCATGGCCATCCTCTAGTGGGGGTTTCCCAGGGGGAAACAAGGCGTCGGAGATGATGATGAAGATGATGATGATTGTACATTGATAACGGGAAAGTACCGTATTGACAACCTTGTTACAAAAATTCAATTTTTGTACCATACTTTTATATTAGGTTTTTCCGAGGGTTTAACACATTTTCATATGATCTTTAGAGCTATCGATAACTGGAAGTACCGTATTGACAACCTTGTTACGAAAAAGATATTTTAGTACTGTACCGGTACCATACTTTTTTTATTAGGTTTTGCCGAGGGTTAAAACAAATTCTCTTATGATCTTTAGAGCATATAGATTCAATATTTATCTTCAAATATATCAACAAAATTTGTGGTATTAAAATAACATTGAACCAAAAAATGGCGTGAGCGTTACTCACAAAAACCATAAAACGAAATAGGCCAAGGCCTACCAGCAACCTGTTTTTGCCCCCTTAGGGCCTTACAGATGTACATAGGCCTATTTGATGATGACAATAAATCAGGGGGGGGGGGCAATGCCCCCCTCAACCCATCGTGTGTCCAATGTACTCCACAATTTCCCTTACCTAAGTATGTTAAAGCGCGACTCGCCCAATAAATGTCGCCACTTGACGCCGTATCTACAGATTAATGAACAATTGGTAGGCCCTAAGACCTAAGTTAATGCAAATCCTCTAGGCTACTCAAACCATGGAAAGCAACAATAAAACACTAGCCTATATTCCTTGAAAAAAATATAAAGAAAACTTGGTAAATAAGGCGGCTCTAGCTGTCTTGAATGTTACCTAATACCTATAGGCTAATGTTGAAGAGTTTTGGCCTACCTACTTGAATAGGGTATAGTAACTGGTGTAGGCTAACTGTGTAATAATATTGATAATGTCTCTAACTCTGCCCTCAGGTGTCCTTACAAGTACTGAAGATTTTGAGACGAGTGAGGACGTGTACGAAGCCATTGGAAGCTTGCTAGCAGATGCTGTGGGCGTAGAAAAAGATGGAGAAATTTGGTAATTTCAAAATATATTTTTTTTTGGGGGGGTAAAACGCCAATTGTGCCGGTTATCAATAAAAGTACATACTATATTGCACATTTTAAAACTTTTTGTGGGATGGATGTAGTTACCGGGTGTACCACTACCGACATACAACATAAATCATCTATAGATACTTATAATAAAATAAATACTTATAAATCTTTAATACTAGGTTAGGTTGTTTGGTTAGGGTAATGTATTCTTTTATTCAAAGGCAGTCAAAATAGACGGGAACATGATGGTGAGACGGGCGGTACACCCGGTAACTACATTCTTGCCCTTTTTGTATATAATTTGCAATAATATATTCGTAAAAAGCACACCTAAAAGTCTTCATAAGTCACTTCAATCACTTAAATCAGCTTATGATAGCCATATAACATTAAGCCATATAACATTACAAATCTTCATGAAGTTGACGGGAAATTACCAAAATGAGCACTAGACAGTCACAGAGATGGGTGCTTATGGGTCACAACTTGGTGCTACCCTTTTTCATTGTAAATATATTGGCTAACTTTATGAAACTATTACCTATGAATCACCATCCTTCTACTTTGTAATTATGTAACCAGTTTATATGTAAATAATAATATGTACATGATAATTGGCCTATGTTAATAATGTACTTAACCTGACACTTACTAGCTCTGGAACTCTCGGTATAATCCTGTGTAGCGGGTGGACCTGTACATATATCTCAATAATTTAAAAATGTTCCAATATGTTTTTACATTTTACATTCATAAATAGTCCACTAATATACTAGGTTAAGTTAGGTTTTGTTTAGGGTAGGTTAAAGATATTCAATGTTTCTTAGTAAATAGGCATCTGAAAACAGTTCCACCCGCTACACAGGATCTTACCGAACTCTCTCCCTGAATCCATCTTTCCCTCATCCTATGACTTAAATTGCTTCAAACTCTGTGTGTCCAGGCATTTGGCTTGAATGTTCCTTGATTTGGCCATGTCATTCTTTCAATTCTGAGGGAGGCACTCTTCACAGGCAGTTTTACCTTGTCTCCCTCATCTATGTAAAAAAAAAAAAAAAAAAAAAAAAAAAAAAAAAAACACAAAATCAGTACTTAATTATATTCCGAGAACCTTGCTTCAAGTGTTCCTTCTAGCAGTCCGGGAGGCCAAACATTTATATTATTGCTGTTTTAACCCACAATAATTGCCTCTACATGAAATGTATTGTACGGTACATCATATAAAATTGGAAAGCTCATACTATAACATTACCAAAAAACAAATATGACAAAACATATAAACTGTACAGTAATTATTATTATTATGATCTAAAACTTTCAAAATAAATAAACCAAAACTGGGACGATACAAGATAAACACAAAGGAACTAATCAAAATCGCTACAGTACCGGTATGTAAAAATAACGCTAAATAAAATAAAATTTGAAATAAAAGAACACAATCCACCACATAGGGTGTACATGCGCAAGTTAATCTGGTTCCCAAGAAAAATAATCGCACATATAACAATGCACTATCGTGATGTTCAAGGAATTAGTCAGTTTGGGAAGTCTGTGTGAATAAAGAAAATACAATTTGTATCAAATTTTATAATAAGGTAATTTGCAATTTGATAAGATATCTATAATAGTACAAAAAACATACAGCACTCACTAACGATAGTGCTATCGGGTAGGTACCTGTTAGCATAGCATGCCTCAAGTAACCCCTACCAGTTACTACCCTACACAGCACCCCATACCATTAAACACATCATAGAACACTGCATTTCACACAACCACTTACGCCAACAACACAATCTACACTCAATGAGAGGTGTGGAAATTCCCGGCGCGACCGAAGCCACTCCAAGGACCCGTGCCCCCAGGGGATGGTTGTGACGGTTTGGCTCCCGAAACTGCTCCCCGCGGCCGGCATCCGGTTTTCCTCCACTGGTCGTTAATTTTGTCTTCGGCCGTGGAGAGTCGGCAGCCATCCGCGGTTGGCAGCCTCGGGAGGTGGCCCCACGGCGTAGACGCCGCCACATCAGGACCTATCAGGACCACATCAGGGCTCTGTGGGAAAGCCCGATCGTGGCCATGGCCTTTCTCAGGGACTCGGGGCTGTTCGGCCAGGCAGCTTAGGGAACAACAACAACAACAACACTCAATGAGAGCTCTGTGGGAAAGCCCGATCGTGGCCATGGCCTTCCTCAGGGACTCGGGGCTGTTCGGCCAGGCAGCTTGGGGAAAAACAACAACAACAACAACTACCCTACAAATAACCTACATGTATCGTACAAATAAACTAAGGAAATCGCAAAAGCAAGCAATTGATACTATCGACAATCAATAGATGCAATATAATATACCTGTAATAAAGAAAAATAATAAAATTATTGCAAAATATGAAGGAGCAACAACAGATTTAAACAAAGAGTACTCTTTTAACAAGAACAATTAATTTGAAAATTCAATAATAACAATAGAAACATATGAACAAATACAGTAATACATACAGACAAAAAGTAAGCAGAGGTTATACAAGAAACATAAAGTTAAAAATGCTTGATTAAAATTATTGATGTAAAATTTTAAAATATACAGTCAAAATTATTGATGTCAACTTTTAAAATACAGTCAGAATAATTGACCTTTAAAAGATTAAATTTATGTAACAAATTACTTACCTCAAAACTTAAATTGACCAATTATAGAATATTTCATCGTTCTTCAGATTTACAGTAATCAGACTCATTGTAAATAAAGGGTTGGCTTATGTAGGCCTAGCTGAAATAGGGAATGGTGCCTGGAAGTATTTCTCCCTCTCCAGGACAAGTTTATCACTATTTGAGACAGTGTACCATGGTTAACAGACTTTTTCCTTTGAGGTGACACTGTTTAGGTAGCATGTCTGTACTGACACCTAATATGGTAACCACCCAGTAAAGTCAAACAGTTACCAAGGTAAAGGCTGAATGTTCTTGTCATTTTATGCAGAGTAGTAATACATACAATGAGTACCGGTACTGTATATTGTACCCATGCAAAACATGGAAACAGTATTTTGAACCAATACCTTTCAGCTGATACCAATATCTTAATGTGATAGCTAACCCGTAACTATTTGGTAATCTCTGTAGGGTGCTTTGTGAGAATGTGATGAAGTGCCTACACACCCCAAATGGCACCCTGGGAGAGCACAAGGCCCTGGATGCTCCGGTACAGCTGGCAGAGATGGCTGCTGGTATGGAGCTGGAGGAAAAGGCCGTCAGGTCCGTCTGGTCCAGGGAGAGGGATGATGTGCTGGTAAGACTAATTAATTAACTTTTTATTTTAGTTTTTATATCCAGTCAACCTTGGTGATCCCTGGTCTCTGGTTCTTCTGGGCGACATAGATGTGTGTGAATTTGCTTTATTTTTGCGTGTGTGTGCGTGTGTTTTTTTTTTTTTTTTTTTTTTTCTGTTAGGTCTCTGTGCCTGAGTATATGGATGGATATTTGGTATAACCCTGTGTAGCGGAGAGACCTGTACTTATATCTCAATAATTTGGTATGTACAGTATTGTAATGCCCTCGAAAATGTCCCGCAACCACAATAATGTACTACCCGAGTTGACGTCAGGTATAGCGTAAAATAGTCGTGGATGGTAAGTCCAATAAACTCATCACGTGAAAACACCACGAGACTATCACCTGGTTCTTAAAATTCGGACTAAGGTTGCTATACTTTTAGTACGTCCGTGGTAGTACAGTGGGTTAGCGCGCGGGCCTGGTGGTGATGGTGGGTAATCACTAACCAGGGTTCGAACCCCACCCAAGGCATCTCAAAACCTGTGGGTTTTTAGGAGGGTTAAATTCCCTTCAGAGGTTCGTACCCCGCACCAGGTACCAAGAAAGGTTGATCCTAAAGTGGGCCTGGGGATATTTCGGTCCTGAAAAACCTAGCATTTCAAGTATATATGTATGTACCGGTATGTATACTGTATACTCAGGCCCATTTCCCCCCCCCCCCCTTTTTTTTTTTTTTTGTTTTTTTTTTTTTGTTTTTTTTTGTTATGGTGGTGGCTGACATAAGACAGAGTCCAAATAGGGACAACATAACATAAAACAATGAACACACAAAAACAAAATGCAAAAATCACACACATCTAGGTCATCCAGGAGAAGACCCAGAGACCAGGGTCACCAAGGTCCCTCCAGCACTCCCCCGACCCCCGACCACTCGGAGAGGTTCCGATCTCAGCAGGCAGACATGCAGCGAAGCCACAAGCCCGCCCACCACACTTCCAGGCGCACCCTTCATATAAACCATCTCCCCGGGTCAGGCGCCTGATGGACTATTATCTAGTCCAACTTGCGCCCTACCCCTTCCCCCAAATGACAACGTGTTCACTCATCTATTCACAAACATTCTCCATTCATTCCTTTTTATTATTACCACTTCCCTTGCCTGATCTATAGTCATTCCTCTATCATCCAAAGCTTGTCTTACACAGTCTCTCCATCTCAATGGGGGTCTTCCTGCCTCTCTATCTCCCCTTGTATCTGACTCACTCACTAATTGACTGACTCAATAATTTGGCCACCTGTTACAATATATTTTTACATTTTACATTCATAAACACAGTAGTCCACTAATATACTAGATTAGGTTAGGTTCAAAATATTGTTCAATGTTTCTTAGTAAATAGGCATCTGAAAAACAGTTCTCCCCACTACACAGGATCTTACTGGATATTTTAGATTTTATATACAGTCAAACCCCCTCCTTCACGCGTTAGAATTTCGCAATTTCTCTGTATCACGCTCACTTCAATAGCTGCCAGCTTGCGACCATAGCGCAATAAAACCGACCATAGTGCACCCACAGTCTAACAAATACCACTTTTGTCATCCCAAAATCAGACAAATAGCATATATGTATAGCATACAGTATAGGATATTATATGTACAGATAAATAGAATGGTATACCAAGAAATTTTAGTCACCTTAGAATAGTTTTACGTATTGTGCCTTTCGCTTACGTAAGCTACCGTTATGGCTGATTTACCTTATTAAACATATTGATAATGGTTTTTGCAATGTTTAATCACTTAATCACCAAATGTTTAACTACCGGTACTATTTAGTAATTTACCCACTAAAAAACACTTACAGATGGCAAAAAGTAGGATACAAAGTAAAACATACCGGGTATGGTTGAATTGGAGGCCTCGAGGAACCAATTAGAATGACTGTAATCCCATTGATTATTAACCCTTTCACGCTCCAGGACGTGATTGCATCCTTACAGGGATACTTTTTAAAACCTTTTTGACCATCAGGGGTGTTTAGAAACCTTTAGTTTAATTACCTCAACCTCTGCAGTTGTCTTCGAGCGAGTTGTGGGTAGAAAACTAATTTTGGAGAGGTAATTATGAGATTAAGAGAATTCTATTTCTGAATACTAAACGGCAACCCCCGGACCTGAAAGGGTTAAGTTCCACTATCACGCATCCTCCAATGCACGCACTCATGGCACCAAATAGACGTGATAGCTGGGGGTTGATTGTACTATATGTAAGCAGGGTAGAGACCGTATTCAGAAATACAAGCTTTTTGGAATTGTGAAGCATTTCAATCTCCCTATGCTACGGGTAGACGTCAAGAGTTTAGACACTCGGGTCTAGCAATTCATTGCAAATGTCCTGTAAAAGTCCTTGTAACAAGGGCACGCCCTAGCCCTGTCAATCCGGGGAGTGATAATAATAATAATAATAATAATAATAATATTTATTTAGTTATTCAGTGCACAGTGTTAAAAATTGCATCGTACCGATGCCTCAGTCTTTCAGAATATGGATCATATTCTTAGACAAACCCCATCATTGTTGTTGTTGTTGTTCCTCAAGCTGCCTGGCCGAACAGCCCCAAGGCCCCGAATAAGGCCAAGGCCATAATCGAGCGCCCCCAAAGAACCCGCCCTGCCGACCACAATAAAGCCTGGGTGACCGAAGCCACTCCATGGCGGGGAGCTAAGGAGGGTGCGGAAACGCCCGGGAAACCAAAGCCCCACCCAGGGCCCTGTGCCCCTCAGCAATTATGAAGAGAAAGTTGAGGGGTTGTTGGTGGTAATTACTATAGTTTTGATATCAGGGTGTCAAACAAAAGCCAAACCCATTATTTTTTAGTCTATATTATTGTATATGGATAGCTAAAATTAGGGTTTATAGATCAGATTATGTCTTTGGAAGTGATATACTGTATTGGCAATGAAAGTGATATACTGTATTGGCAAAAACAATTAATGTTGTTAATTTTCCAGTATTCTTGTCTTATTCATTCAAGTCTTCAAATAAATTGCTCCAGTTTGACACCATGTTTGACATACTCCTAGCCAGTTAATATAATATACTAGTTGTAATCACAATGAGAAGTACTGGAACATTATTACAGTTTTCTCATTCCAAGTATATACAATATCTATCCATCTTATTAACTTGCTTGGAATATAGAAGAACAATATTACAGTAATTACTATCGATAATGATGGGATTTGTCTTGGAATACGAGCCAAAGCCTGAAAGAGAGAGCTTGATTACATTAGTATTATTTTGTAAGTAATGTTTAATTTGTTGTCTCACTAATTGAGTTTGCTTATGAAAATTGCAGAAAGTTGACCAGAGGAAGTTGGATAAAGCCGAGGCGAAGTTAAAAGAGAAGAAGGTGAAGCGGACCAACACAGACAAGAAGGAAGTTCCTTCTCCCATCATCCTGGAGATGGCCACAGCTTCTCAGGTACAGTATTTAACATCGTCAACCCACTCATATATTGCTATTATTTTCAACTCTTTCATTCAACTTAGGAAGGACCTGCCTGAGTCAAAAGATTTTAATAATATGGCTCCCACTAACCATTTTTTATGAGAGAATTGCAATGCTGAATAAAATCATGTAGAAGGAGCAAAATAGAAAAATAATACTGAAGTTACTGGATAGAAGTGGTAAATAAGTGCCCCACATAGCAATAAGTGATCTGTGTGTGTTTACAGGTTGTGAGCAAGAAGGACCGAGCATTGGACGCCAAGGGTACTTGTAACACCAAAGACATCAGGATAGAGAGCTTTGACGTGGCTTATGGTGACAGGTGAGTGAGTGTGTGTGTTTGGTGTGTGTGTATGGTGATTTGGTGTGTGTGTGTTTGGTGATTTGGTGTGTGTGTGTTTGGTGATTTGGTGTGTGTGTGTTAGCATACAGGATTTGAGCTAGGCTCGTGTTGTCCTGTCTCCAGTTCTACTTTTATTCAATTTTACTTTAAAAGTATAGATATTTATTGCTCTCACTACCTTCCCCTCCAAACTATTCTAACCCTCTACAGCAGTGTTATTCACTAATTTTTTCAAGAGAGCCAAAAGTTCAGGACATATTCAGAGTGAGAGCTGCATAAGCCATAAGGCAAATAAACCACAAGGATAAGCAGAAAAAAAATATACAGTCGATCCTCTGGTAACGCGGCTAATGTGTTCTGGTAACCTCCCGTGTTACCAAAAACCGCGTTAACGAACACATATGTTTACATGTTAAATGTACCTTTGTGTTCTGGGGATTTCCACAAAGTCCACTTTTTTTCCATAGAAGCCTATGTTATAATAATTAAATCAATTATAAAGGTTATTTGACATGTGCATTGAGTTGATTTGCCCATTGCAACAACTCTTACCTCTGAATAAATATTTTGTTTAGACTAGGCTAGTTAAGGAGAGAGAGTCACAGCAGTGCCGCCATTTTCGGATCGAAGCTCTGAAATCCCGCCATCATATTTCACATCTCACAATAACTACACATTTTAGAATGGTCTACTCTTCACTCAACGCACGAAAACAACCATATCTACCTTTGGTATGCATAACAACTTGGTTAGGCCATTTATTTGCAGAGATATGAGCATCGGTAATTGGCGAAAATCGGAACTTCGGAATTCCCGCCTAACTCGCCGTCTTATATTTCTCACCTCACACAATAACTACACCATGTAGAGTGTTCTAGTCTTCACCCAACGCACGGCAACGGCCATATCTACCTCTGGTATGCATAAACACTTAGTTAGGCCATTTATTTGCAGAGATATGAGTATCGGTAAATGACGAAAGTCGGGAGTAAAGGTTCGGCGCCCGGCTAGACCCCGCGTCAGTGTAAGTGTTGACCGTGTTAGCAAAATTTTGGATATTTGGGGTGTACCCAGGAAAGATACTTACTAAAACGCAGGGATCTTTACTTTGTGTTTGTAGATCTGGAGAAGGCCTTTGATAGGGTGCCTAGAGATGTTGTGCAGTGGGCTATGAGGAAACTTGGTGTGGAAGAGTGGCTGGTGCGTGTGATAATGAAGATGTATGAAGATTCGCAAAGTGCGGTGAGGGTGAGGGTGAAGGGTGTACTGAGTGATGAGTTCGCAGTCTGTGTTGGAGTCCATCAGGGTTCAGTGTTAAGCCCCCTCCTCTTTATTATGGTCTTGGAGGCACTGTCTAGAGTTTTTAGAGGCGGACTCCCGTTAGAACTGTTTTATGCAGACGATTTAGTCCTAATAGCTGACAGTATGCAAGATGCTGAGGCCAAATTCAGAGAATGGAGAGAGGGCATGGCGAGCAAGGGTTTAAGAGTCAATATTAACAAAACCAAGGTTATGCATTGTAGATTGAGACGAGGCAATGTGGAAAAGAGCGGTGCATACCCATGTGCAGTGTGTGGAAAGGGTGTGGGTGTTAACTCAATTCAATGTAGCATCTGTAGATGTTGGGTACACCATGGGAGTAAGCGCTGTAGTAGAATAAAGGGACCCCTGCCGAAGGAAAAGTCAGAAATAGAGAAATTTGAGTGCATAGTGTGCAAAGGAGAGCTTGTGTTAAGTGATGATCCTGTGGCTGTGAATTTTGGAAATGAGTCATTGGAGCTGGTGAACAAGTTTTGTTACCTAGGAGATACCATCTCTGCCGGTGGTGGGGCAGGCTGCCACTGTTGCTAGAATTAGATGTGGCTGGGGGAAGTTCAGAGAAATGAGCTGTCAATCCTGACCATGAAAAGAATGCCTCTCCCCTTGAAGGGAAAGGTGTATGCCTCATGTGTTAGAAGTGCAATGACGTATGCCTCAGAAACATGGGCCGTTAAAGTAGAGGATGTCAGCAGAATGGAACGTAATGAGATGAGGATGGTGAGATGGATGTGTGGGGCCAGGCTACAGGATAGAATAACAAATGTTGAGCTGAGGAGACGTTTAGGTATAAAGAGTATTAGCGAGGTGATGCGTACAAGTAGACTGGGATGGTATGGACATGTGGAGAGAATGGATGGAACAAAATTGGGTGAAAAAATGCAGGTCTGTGATTGTGGAGGGAGCTGCACCAAGGGGTGGACCGAGGAAGACCTAGGATTGGACTATTCGTGCCGATCTCAAATCCAAGAACTTGACAAGTGAAGCAGCCCTTAACAGGGTTGCCTGGAACGCCGCCATTAGTACAAGAGGCTGAAACTGCACGTATGTGTGGAACACTCGGTCTTAAATTTTATGTATGTATGTATGTATACCGCGTGCCACCAAATCCGCGTTTCCAAAACGCGCGTTACCAGAGTGATCGACTGTATATAGAAACTAAATTACATATTTTTGTGGGTTTCCATAGCCACAGATTTATAGAACAAGACTAGTAACAATTATTATATTGAAATTCTTTAATACAACTAAATTATCTCTCTCTCTCTATCTCTCCTATCTTGCGAGCCGCCAATCAGGTCATTGCGAGCCGCCACTGGCTCGCGAGCCGCGCAATGAAAACCACTTCTCTACAGTCTACACCCTATATGGGAAGCTACATTTGTTCATATTTGATTTGCATCTTGTTTTCTTAACTTCAGTTCATGTCTTCTGGTTCTCTCATTATCCTTCTCAGTAAAGTCCACTTTGTCAATCATTTCCATGCCCCTAACACACCTATATATCAGTATCATATCTCCTCTCTCCTTCAAACTTAGGAGATCAAACTTTTCCTATCATTCCTCATACTTTAATTCCCTCAATGTTGGTATCATCATAGTTGCAACTCTCTGCACTTTCTCCATCTTTTATATATGTTTCTTCAGGTGTGGTGACCATACTACTACTGCATATTTCAATGTAGGTCGCAAATAGTCTGACTCTTATTATCTTGGATAGCATTTCTTCATGTAAGTGCAGATCGATCCCGCATAGCGCGAGAAATCGGTCGATGTAAGGCCTTGCGCCATTATAAATTTGCACTAATTTAATAATTGATCCTATGGGAAAAGATACATTTGGTCGATGGATCCTCTCTATTGTACCTATATAATTATACTTATTCACACCCAAACATAGCGTACCTTAATTCTACAGTTGTGTGTTTTACTGAATATGGTAATAGCTATCTTGATAGCGTAATGCATAGTGCTCAGAATTTTGATATGAGTATCCTGGGTTCGAGTCCTCGGAGTGCCACATGTATATATTAGTTGATTTCATTAATTGAGTTTAGATGTGAAGTTGGTTGGTGTAAAAAACATAATAATATACCGGTTGTACGTATAATTGGAACTATTGATCTTGTCTGATGGATTAATGAACAGTATTTTGTTTTCAGAGTACTCATACAGAATGCAACAATATCCCTAGCATATGGAAGAAGATACGCGTTGGTTGGGAGAAATGGACTCGGCAAAACAACACTCCTGCGTATGATTGCAAAGTAAGTGTTTAAAA
This sequence comes from Paralithodes platypus, assembly GCA_032716605.1. Taxonomy (NCBI): domain Eukaryota; kingdom Metazoa; phylum Arthropoda; class Malacostraca; order Decapoda; family Lithodidae; genus Paralithodes; species Paralithodes platypus. The sequence continues at coordinate 36,134,932 of CM064484.1, forward strand.
GATTTTCTATATATGGTACCGGTACTATATGGCATTTTATGCTGTGCTATTGTTTTTTACATATAAATTAAACAGATAATTTGTATTTTGTATTTGAATAATGTAAAATACTATTTTTGAAAATTGTTAATTCCTTTGATGCAGAGCTCTGAATCAATCCCCAGTAATTAAATGTAAATGTTTGCAATTCTTAAAATTTAACCTTCACACTCCCTTCTCCTCCCCTCTCCTCCTCCCTTTGCCTCCTCTCCTCCTCCCCTCCTCTCTCCTCTCGCCCCCCCCCCTCCCCTCCTCCTGTGTCCCTCTAATGTCCTGCCACGGACATTAGTTCCAGGGCAGTAGTTCCCTTTCCAATGTTCCCTTACCCACTCTAAACCACTGTTTGGACACTTGATACTCAGTGTTTTGGAGGACAAGCAGCCTAGAAGGGTCACTAGATCTGTTGTTGCTTGATTTCCTGTGTACTCCTTTGTACTCCTCTCTCCTCCCCTCCTCTCCCCCCCTCCCCTCCCCCCCCCTCCCCTCCCCTCCCCTCCTCTCCCCTCCCCTTCTCTCCCCTTCGTTCCTCTTCCCTCCCCATCTCTCCCCTTCGTTCCTCTTCCCTCCCCATCTCTCCCCTTTGTTCCTCTTCCCATCTCTCCCCTTCATTTCTCTTCCCTCCCCATCTCTCCCCTTCGTTCCTTTTCCCTCCCCATCTCTCCCCTTCGTTCCTCTTCCCTCCCCATCTCTCCCCTTCGTTCCTCTTCCCTCCCCATCTCTCCCCTTCGTTCCTCTTCCCTCCCCATCTCTCCCCTTCGTTCCTCTTCCCTCCCCATCTCTCCCCTTCGTTCCTCTTCCCTCCCCACCTCTTCTGTACCCTGCCCTCCTCTTCCTACCCCACCCCTTCCTTCGCCACCCCTTCTCTCCCCTCCCCTCCTCTTCTTCCCCACCCCTTCTCTTCCCTCCCCATCCCCTCTCCCTCCCTCCCTTCCCTCCCCTCCCCTCCCCTCCCCTCCCCTCCCCCTCCCCTCCCCTCCCCTCCCCTCCCCTCCCCTCCCCTCCCCTCCCCTCCCCTCCCCTTCCCTTCCCTTCCCTTCCCTTCCCTTCCCTTCCCTTCCCTTCCCTTCCCTTCCCTTCCCTTCCCTTCCCTTCCATTCCCTTCCCTTCCCTTCCCTTCCCTTCCCTTCCCTTCCCTTCCCTTCCCTTCCCTTTCCTTCCCTTCCCTTACCTTCCCTTCCCTTTCCTTCTCCTTCCCTTCCCTTCCCTTCCCTTCCCTTCCCTTCCCTCTCTCTCCTCTCCTCTTCTCTCTCTCTCTCTCTCTCTCTCTCTCTCTCTCTCTCTCTCTCTCTCTCTCTCTCTCTCTCTCTCT
>CM064484.1:36141279-36166467 GCA_032716605.1 Paralithodes platypus
ATCCCCAGGTATCCAGCTCCAGGCAACCCCGGGCAGTTGTCACCCAGAGGCCATCCCAAGATCTTAATAGGGGTGGGACCTAGGGGCCTCGGGGCACCCCACCAGAAATAACCGCAGGGACGCAATCCGTGTGCGCACACGGCACTACGGCTGGCCCGGTATTATGCGCCTAGTGATAGGGCAGCCTCCCGGTGCGCTATCGCCGGGTTCGGGCCCCTGTACTGCTAGGCGGAAAGTGCCAGTCTGTAAAGACCCTATGCCCTGTACCCTCTAAGTCCTTCTGGTCAGGATGCACCCCCAGGGGTTCAGAGCGATTGAAGCATGTTTTATGTGAGGTGCCTGCTCTAGCTAACCCCCAACCACAGTTGTTGACTGTGGGCCTAGCCTTTGCCCAAAGGGCCTTAGACAGCAAGGCAGCAGGCAGTTTGTGTGGGGTTTGCTCCTCTAGATAGGTTGCCGTCCACGGCTGACGAGTCCTGTCTACCCGGATTGTGTAGGGTTGTCTCCCCTAGATGGGTTGCCGACTAAGGCTAATGAGTCCCATCCACCCGAAAGGTACGAGGTAAACTGTTAAATAATTCTGTCACCTAAATTCGTCTGTCTTCAATCTAGTTTCTGATAGCGGTACAAAGCATCCCAGAAATGTTGTTGGAAGAATTTTAACCATCCATAGTTGATGATAAAAGCTCTTGTGTGGATAGCCCCCTTAGGTAGATTGATGATGTGATACCATGTTACCAAGTGACCTTCTGAATATGCCTATTGCTGGATATATGAAGGTATGCTTTAAGAAGATTTATTGGGAGGGGGATATTTTCTTGACATTTTGGTGTAGAATGAAATGTCTATTAAATGTAAATTGCGAGTTAACTGTATACTGTATGGCATTACTTCCCTTCCTCCCCCAGACCGGACTTGCTACTACTTGACGAGCCGACGAACATGTTGGACATGAAAGCCATCATCTGGTTGGAGACGTACCTGATGGGTTGGCCCTCTACCCTGCTGGTGGTCTCTCACGACAGGCACTTCCTTGATATTGTACCCACAGACGTTCTACATCTACATCAACAAAATATTGATATGTACCGGTAAGTCTTGGGTATTATGAAGAACTCCATTAGGCCTTGGCCATTCTTTAGCAGGGGTTTCCCAGGAAGTAGGAAGGTGGCAGAGATGATGATAATGAGATTATTCATTAGCCTCTAGTTTCTAAATCTATAATTTTGTACAGTACTGTACTTATTTTGGCTTTTAGTCATGTAATTTTGCAAACCATTTTTCAGGTACAGTATATGCTGTATTATATAATAATCTAATTAATTAATTTCAATCCCAACACCAAACACCTCCCAATGAAAAATTAATGAAAACATGTGATGAAATTGTCAAAATTATAATTAATTATCGATATGATTAAATTTGACTTTGTAATGCTTAAGTAAGTAGTGAATACTGCTTCTTGGATAAAAGATATTTTTACAGTGCTGAGATTATTTGAACTGTTTTGATAATCTATTATTATTTTAAATGACTGCTTTTCCCCCAGAGGAAACTATGAGAGCTTCCAGAGCACCCGTCGAGAGCGCCAGAGGAACCAGCAGAGGGAGTACGAGGCTCAGGCCCAGTTCCGTGCCCACGTTCAGGAGTTCATCGACAAGTTCCGTTACAATGCCAAGCGCGCCTCACTTGTACAGTCCAAGCTTAAGATGCTCGAGAAATTGTGAGTGCGAGAGTTTTTTTCTTGAATTGTACAAAATTTAAACAAAGTTATTTACATGTTAGTAGTTAGGGAGGAAGCTGCTAAAGTGTTGTAATGATGACTACATTGATGATATAATATTTTTATCTGCAATTCACCCCCCTCAGACCGGAATTGAAGCCAGTAGAGAAGGAGATTGGGGTGACCCTAAAGTTCCCGGAGGTGGAAAAGCTGAATACCCCCATACTACAGCTGGACGAGGTCACCTTCCACTACAAAAAAGGCACCACCATATTCTCCAACGTCAATCTCTCCGCTGCCATGGACTCTAGAATATGTATAGTAAGTACATAAGGGGAAGTAGTCTACTGGTACATGACATTCATCCAGAAAGGTGTATGCAAGAGTAATAATAACAGGCAGACTACAAAAAATAACTATTGATTAAAACGGCGGGTGCCCAACCCCGAAAGGGGTTGAAATAGGGGAGCTATCCCCCCGCCAAAGGCGGCTTTCTAGGGCCTTTTTTAGCTAATGTTGAGAGGATTGGGTTCTAGTCATGTGGTGATAGGCTGGTCTATCAGAATGAGAGCTGAGAATTCTCTGTCATACCCATAGCTTACTCTGACTGTTCCTTTCGCTTATATATTTTCTAGATCTCAAGTAGCGGCGTCTCTTCCGTGGATTGACCTCTCTACTGCCAACCTAGAGGTTGGCAGACTGGGAGCCAAAGCATCACATTTTTCCTTTGCCCCTCAACTTTCCCTTCATAAATGTTAAGGGGCACAGGGCCCTGGGTGAGGCTTTGGTGTCCCGGGCGTTTCTGCACCCTCCTCAGCCCCTCGCCTTGGAGCGGCTTCGGTCACCTGGGCTTTCTTAGTGGTAAAGCAGGGAGGGTTATGTGGGGGCACTTGGCTATGGCCTTGGCCTGCTCGAGACCTTGGGGCTGTTCGGTCAGACAGCCTGGGGCACAACTACTAATGATGAAATAGATGAAGAGTAGGGAGGTTAGAGAAAGAATCAATTTGACCAGATCTTGTAACATCAATGAGATAGGTAGGTTAGAGAAAGGACCAATTTGACCAGATCCTGTATCATCAATGTAATTGTTGATAGAGAAGTAGCAAATTAAGAATAACAAAACTCTGTCAAGCATTTATGGATTTGGAAATTGGAATAGACTTGCATATGATAAAGTGGATTGGGAAGGTTTGTGGGATGATTGGACAGTTTATGGTGTGTTTGAGAAATTCCTTATAACAGTACCGTACTGGATCGAACCCTCACTGTCAAAATTATATTAGTTGATGTCAAGTCCGGGCAACTTGACCTAGCGATTTGTGACGAACGCCTACGGTAATGTTCATGGCCACCCCTTCTCGGGAATTACGGCGTCTGGCAAAAAAGAAAAAAAAAGTACTGTACCTGTACTGTCAAATATTTTATAAGGGTGCTTTTGAATATTGTGGAGGTGGGAGATCAGCTATTTGGTAAATGATAGATATGAGGTTAACATGGGAGTGAGTCAGGTGTGTCAAGTAACAATGACTTTTAATATATACTGTGGTTGGAGTGATCAGAAAATAAAGATCAAGATCACTGGGCATAGGAGCTAGGCTGGAGTATGGGAGGAAGGGAATGGAAGACGTAAATTATGTTGTAAATATGGGTAAATTACATATTCTGTATTCGAGCGCTTGCAAATTAATTTGAAGTATGAGCGGTTTCTTAAATAAGTAAAATTATTATTTATATTATTAATATTATTATTATTATTATTATTTCCTTTTGGTAGTGGATTTCCCAGGCCCAACCATGAGTATAACTATACTATATTGTTATTATTACTAGAATAATTAGGCAAGCATCATGTGGTGTGACTTACCGGTACTCAGTGAGTCACTTGTAGCGTGCTTTGAGTATTGCTGGCACGAGAATTATGATTTCAGCTGTCAAGATATTTCTTACAGTTTCTTACAGTAGATCCTCTGGAAAAAGGCAAACTATGCCTGTGTATCCAGCTCAGTACCAGTACTTGCACTGCTGCGGTCGTTCACGGTGTTGGCGGCGGCGGTAGCAGACGCAACATTTTTACTATTCTGTATTTTTGTTTTATAATCAAACTTCAAATCTTGTCTTCCCCATGCTTTATCAAGATTACTTTCAAACTCCCTTATTGATTCGGAATCGACTACATACTGGGGCAGTGCGTTCCACTCATTTACCACTCTATCACAAAATGAGTTCTTTGCCTTCTCAAGCCTATTTCTTTCTTTGTAAATTTCTTAGAGTGTCCTCTCGTTCTTGTTCCCTCCCGCATCAAGAAGATACCTTCACACACATCCTCATCGTACTTTCCTGACACTATCTTAAAAGTCTCTATCATATCCCCTTTCTTTCTCCTATATGCCAGTGTCGGAAGCCCCAGTGTCCTCAACCTCTGCTCATAGCCGCGTTCTTCAACGTTGGTACCAGCTTGCTAGCTCTCCTCTGCACTTTCTCCACTGCTTCTATATCCTTTACCATATATGGAGCCCACACCTGGTTCGCATATTCCAGGTGCGGCCTAACCAGCGCTGTATAGAGATTCCTGAAGATTTCTTCGTCAAGTGACACAAATGTCCTCCTTATCAGCCCTACAATTCTATTGGCTTTGTTTATCTTTTCCGCTAAATGTTCTGAGAAATTTAACTTATTGTCTATCACTACTCCTATATCCTTTTCTGCATTCACTTCCTCCATCGCTTCATACATACTGTATCCTACCTTGTCTATCTTGCTGGTCCCAATCCGCATGTACAGTAAACCCTCGCTCTTTCGTACTTCACTCTTTCGGAATTCCAAGGCTTTCGGACAAGCATTTCAATTCGAACTCATGGTTCAGCCTTTCGGATTTGTCCGAAAGGCTGAGAAAAATTATTTCGCATTCGGACCGAAGAGCCGAGTTTCAGCCTTATATTTATTATATATTATATTTTTCAATTCCATTGCATTAGAAATGATTCAAAGACTACAAAAAGTCCAAATAAGACATAGTTATGTTAATGTATAAGGGAGTTACGTAGATGCATTAGAGAGATAGATAGATAGAAAGAGAGAGTTACAGAGGGGGAGTGAGCGATAAACACGAACTATTATGAGACGGACTTTATTGGTCCTGAAAAGACAAAGGAGACTTTTATATTGACTCTTTTTCATGTTATTATTTGTGTGCTAGAAGGATAATATTGTTTTCAATTCCATTGCATTAGAAATAATTCAAAGATTACAAAAAGTCCAAATAAGACATAGTTATGTTAATGTATAAGGGAGTTACGTAGATGCATTAGAGAGATAGATAGATAGAAAGAGAGAGTTACAGAGGGGGAGTGAGCGATAAACACGAACTATTATGAGACAGACTTATTGGTTCTGAAAAGACAAGATAGATAGAAAGAGAGTTGCAGAAGGGGAAGTGAGCGATAAACACGAACTATTATGAGACGGACTTAATTGGTTTTGAAAGACAAGATAGATAGAAAGAGAGTTGCAGAAGGGGAAGTGAGCGATAAACACGAACTATTATGAGACGGAGTTAATTGGTTCTGAAAAGACAAAGGAGACTTTTATATTGACTCTTTTTCATGTTATTATTTGTGTGCTAGAAGGATAATATTGTTTTCAATTCCATCGCATTAGAAATTATTTATAGATTACAAAAAGTCCAAATAAGACATAGTTATGTTAATGTATAAGGGAGTTAGTTAGATGCATTAGAGATAAATAGATAGAGAGAGAGTGGCTAGGGGCGAGCGAGCGATAAAATACTAACATATACGAGACGGACTTATGTTTCTGAAAGACAAAGGAGATATTTTTATTTACTCTCTTTTTCATTTTATTATTTGTGTATTAGAAGGGTAATATTGTTTTCAATTCCATCGTATTAGAATTGATTCATAGATTAAAAAAAGACCAAATAAAACATAGTTATATATATGAATAAGGGAGATAGATGCATTATTTCAGACATTCGGACAAGTCCGAATGGCTGAAGTGTGAGTTCGGACTCGGCCCTTTCGGACTTTTGACTCTTTCGGACAGGGGTCTCCCCCAATTAGTTCGAAAGAGCGAGGGTTTACTGTACTTGCATTTTTTTGGATGAAAAGGCATTAACCCGTGGAGCCCCGGCTAGTTTTGTAATGTTTGTTCACCAGAACCCGGCCGGTTTTCAAAAAATGGTTTTATTCCAGAAACAATAGCGAATGGGTTAGGAATGAAGGAAAAACCACGAAAAACAGCTCAAAAAGCTTAAAAAATGGTCCTACAGAGCCCCCGAAAACGTATTTTACAAGAGTAAAAAATTGAAGGCAATTACCCCAAAAAACAGGTTATTGCGCGCACGTGGACTTTGAGAGTTTTCAACCATCGGCACGGTTGCGTGGGATACGTACACAGTTCCCATACAAATCTGAGCCCTCTTGAGTGGCTACACCTGAGGTTACGGTCGGCGCAATTAGGGTGACGCGTCAGGCGCGTCTCTGGGGCTGTGCGTTACATACATCGCTGACGCGTGAGATGCGTCGCTGGGGCTGTACGGGTTAACCAATGCTCAGACCATCCCTTCATGCCCTCCACATCTCCTTCCCATATCTTCCTTACTCCTCACTCTTCTATACAGCTTAGTGTCATCCGCATACAGGTATACCTCACTTCCATTAGTTATAACTTTAGGTAAGTCGTTGATAAATATAACGAACAGCAGTGGTCCCAACACAGATCCCTGAGGTACCCCACTTGTAATTTCCCTCCACCCCGAGCCTATTCCATTCACCAGTACCCTCTGTCTCCGATCTTTCAGGAAGGCTTCTATCCATTTCACACATTTCTCCCCTATATTATAGCTTCTAACTTTCTCTATTAACCTTTTATGTGGGACCTTAACGAAGGCCTTCATAAAATCGCAATATACCACGTCTATTACATCACCATCTTCTAGAATTTGCATCCAATCATCTACCATCTTAATTAGCTGTAGTACCGTCGACCTCCCCGGCAAGAATCCGAACTGTCTCCCACTGAAAAGTTGGTTTGACTTCATATGATCCATTATTCCTTCTCTAATTACCGTTTCCATTAGTTTACACACAACACGTGTCAAACTGACTGGTCTATAATTCCCTGGGTCATTTCTCTTTCCCTTCTTAAATATAGCTGTTATGTTCGCCTCTCTCCAGTCCATCGGGATTTGTCCTGTATTAAACGATACCTCAAATAACATTTTCAATGGCTCTACTAACATCTCCCCTCCTTCCTTTATGATTCTTGGGTGTATCCCATCCGGTCCCGGTGACTTACTTCTGTTCATTTTTTCTAAAGCGCTTCTTATTCTAGCATGGGAAAACTCTATTAGTTCTAGTGCCGGTGCCTGTTTGATGGGAATAGTAGGCACTGCATCCTCCGACTCCACTGTTAGTACCCCCCCAAAGTATTTCCCCAGCACCTCTGCTTTCTCCTTATCAGTCTCCGCTCTACTCCCACCATTCAACCCCCCTACCAGCTCTGGGATCCCTACTCTTCTTGTTAACTTTTCCTAAATGTACTTCCAGAATATTTTTGGATTATCCTTCACATTTCTAGCTATCTCTCTCTCCCTCTCCTTCACCCCCCTCCTTGTTTCCCACCTTATTTTATTGTTTATTTGTCTGCGTTCCAGATCCACTTCTTTAGCTTCTATACTAGACCCCCTTTTCTTTTTTAACAATTTTAATCTTTCCCACAATCGTTTCTTTCTTCTAATCAATATCCAAAGCTTTCTTTTCATTGGCAATTCTGGGTTAGTTCTTTTCCTCAATTTTGTTTTATCCTTATATTCCCTTACTGGTACACTTTTGGATACAGCATTCTCCAGTTTGACTCTAATTTTCCTCCACATTCCTTCAGCGTCTTCACCGTTCAAGTATTCCCCCCAGTCAATGTCCAAACACCGTCTCAGCAGCTCATAATCTGCTCTATCATACATGTATATTTTTCTATTGCTTCTATTATCCCTCTCTGATTTAATGTTACAACTAAAGCTTATACAGGCATGGTCACTACGACCTATAGGGCTATCCACATTAACATGTTCCACTATATCCTCTTCATTGCTAAAAATCAAATCAAGTACACTCCCCTGCGTCCCATCTCTATATCTTGTCATCTCTACAATATGTTGCTTTAAAAAATAATCTATCACTTTCTCTATAAACTTATTTTCCAGGCTACCCTGTCCCGCTGGAGTAGTACAATTTGCCCAGTTGATCCTTGGCAAATTGAAATCTCCAATCAAAATTTATATTTGTTCTCTCTATTATCTATCTCCTCCATTGCTTTCAGTAGGTTATCATCCTCTCCCCTGCTATTATTTGGGCTTCTATATATAGAGGCAATTAGAATTGATCCTCTTGCACATTTTACTTCAATACACAAATACTCACAATACTGCTGTCTCATATCCACCTCATTAACCTTGAGCTCTTTTCTTACATAAATAAACAGTCCTCTTCCGACCTCTGCTCTAATAGCATTTCTCTCATATAACTCCAAACCCTCCAAACTATATTCCACCAGTTCCCTTTCAATTCTAGCATTTTTTGGTCTTACTTCCTGTAGGGCTATGACATCAGGTTTTTCCTCTTCATCCTGCAACCTACATATAAGTTCTCTTTTCTTGTCCTGGGTAAACACATCCACATTACTAAACATATTCCTTAATCCATCCACCATTCCTTCAGCAATTACACCATCCCGCTCCTCCAGTCCGTACCCTACTCCCCCGCTAGCACTACTGGGTCTGCCTCTTTGTCTCCCGTCTCTCCCTGTGATATGATGGTCGTATGTATGTACAGTATATACTCGGGCATATACCCCATAGTTGGGGGTGGCCGACTCGAGACAGAGCCCGAACAAGGACAACACAACACAACATAAAAAACAAAATACAAAATTCACAGTTTCACACACATCTAGGTCACCTAGGAGAAGACCCAGAGACCAAGGATCACTAAGGGTCTCCATTACTCCCCTGGCCCCAGACCTCCCGGAGAGGTTCCGGTCTCAGCAGGCAGACACACAGTAGTAGCTGAATTATATGAAGTCATTAGTTTGTTAGATTAATTAATAATCTAACAAACTAATTTAGACTTCACATAATTCAACTACTATTGTGTGGTAATAATTAGGAATGAATGGAGAATGCTAGTGAATAGATGAGTGTAAACGCAGCCGTTTGAGAGAGGGACATGCGCCAGTTGAACTAGATAATAGTCCGTCAGGCGCCTGACCCGGGGAGCCGGTAGTAATGAAGGGTATGCCTGGAAGCATGGTGGGCGGGTTTGTGGTGGTGGCTCCGGTGCGTGTTTGCCTGTGGAAATCGAAGCCTCTCCGGGGGATCTGGGACCTGGGAATCTAGCTGGATACCCAAAATGGGCCTGGGTCTCTAGGTATTTCTCCTAGATGACCTACTGTAGATGTGTGTGATTTTGTGTTTTGTTTTTCTGTTGTGTTGTGTTGTCCTTGTTTGGGCTCTGTCTAACAATGACAAATGTGGTAAGTGCCAGAGTACTGTATATACATACTGTACATACATATTAGTTTGTTTAGTATCTGGTCCCTGGTATTACATGCAAAGTCATAAGGTTTTTGAGTATCTAACCCTAGGTACTGAATACAAAGAGGTAAGCTTATTGAGTATGCAGCCCCCCCAGGTACTGAAAAACTTTCTGGTGTCTCCCCTCAGGTTGGTGAAAACGGGACGGGTAAAACAACGCTACTGAAGATCCTACTAGGAGAATTGGATGCCACCAGTGGACACAGGGTTTGCAACAGGTACATAACAACATAACTGTCCCTCACTATCCCATGCCACGATTTACTATATTATCATAGGGTTTTAGGTGTTTGTGTTTGAATTTTGGCTGGTCCGAGAATGCATCCCCATTTACCCAATTAATTTTAGGGTTTGCTATACAATTTTTCTATTTAAGATCGGGTTTTCAGGAACGTAACCCAGTCGTAAATCGAGGGAGACCTGTACTGTAAAGCTAGTATCATACAAGCGTTTTGTCCCTCAAATTTTATCGTCAACACTGGTCTGGCAGCTTATGAGGTTAACAATTTTAACCCCTTGTGAGCAGGCATAATTGCCCGAAATTACCTTCATTCTCTGCTCATTTTCATGCATAAGCAAAAGCCAGAGTGTAATACAATTATATATCTGTGAAAGGCAATATATTTCAAATTACACCTGAATCATCTCTGTACGACGTCTGGTTGTCTTGCAATGATCTTGCAAACGAAGGGTAAAATCTCTAAAAATTAGCAATTTTTAGCTGTTTTTGCTATGTGTGACGCTGCAGATGTGCGACGGAAGTCTCTGTCACACCTCAGTATGTCCCCTGAGTCCATGGGCTCCGGACGAAGCCCTCCTGCGATGCTTGCAACAGCTGAGAATTGGGTTAATAATTCTGTCACCCAGTATAATCTATCGTCAGACTAGCTTCCAGACTACCAGCCAAATAGATTCCAGGAATGTTGCTATCGATAATTGCCACAAACAGGGAGATATTTTATGCTACTTCTTTATAATAGCCATCATGTTGATTATCTTTCACTATTACAGTGTTTGTTTTGTATTTTAAGCAATGGATATGACAGATTTGTATTGATAATGAGATAATGATAACCTTTAACTATTTTGATGGTGTAATGCTTAGAGTGTTTAAGATCTGTTTGTGGTAACCCAGTTTCGAATCCCGGTAGGACCACAGGCTTTCATTAATTTCATTGGAAGGTGTTTGGTGTTGGGAGTGAAATTAATAATTATCGAATAGAAACTTGCACATACTGGAAGAAGCATTGTGGCACAGGTTAAGGAATTAGCGGTAAGTCTGGACAGAGAATCCCATTGCCGTTTCTGCTATGTCCATCCTTTAGCGGGGGTTTCCCAGGAGGAAGCAAAGTGGCAGAGACAATTATAATATTAGTTTAACCCTAAAATTTTATATGTTGCAAAGGCCCTTTTTTTTTTTTTTTTTTTTTTTTTTTTTTTTTTTTTTCTCTCTTGAGTGACATCACATTTATAGTGTAGATCTGGAGGGGGGGGGGGGGGTTGTCCATCACTCTCTCTGGTGATTTTCACCCTCACCAAGCATTCACTATGCTATGTTCATCTGAGAGAGAGAGAGAGAGAGAGAGAGAGAGCTAGAGCTAGAGCTAGAGCTAGCTAGCTAGCTACTAGGCAGTCTGGCCTTACAAACTATATATATATATTATACATATACAGTACACACATATATACACATACATACATATATATACATACAGTACTGTACAGTGCATACACATACATACATACATAATTTTTTTTTTTTTTTTTTTTTCCATATCACCATAGCCCTCTGTAGATAGAGGTCAAGCCTTCCCTTGAAAGCGTTTATTGTGTCGCTCTCCACCACTCTCGCTGGTAGATTATTCCACTCTGTCGCCACACTGTAAGTGAAGAAACTCTTTGTGACATCTAGGTTTGCCTTTTTGGTTTTTAATTTCATTCCATTTCCGCGAGTTTGATTAGTATTGTTTAATGTGAATAGTGCATTTACATCGACTTTGTCGAAACCTTTTAGTATCTTAAAGCACTCAATAAGCTGACCCCTCAACCTCCTCTTTTTTAATGAGAACAGGTTCAATCGTTTAAGTCTTTCTTCATATGATTTATTTCTTAATGAGGGTATCATCTTTGTCGCTCTACGCTGTACTGACTCGAGTCTTACAATGTCCTTGATCAGATAAGGTGACCAGAACTGCACACCATATTCAAGGTGGCGCCTCACCATACTTTTGAACAGTGGCACTATTACGTTCTCATGTTTATATGTACATTTTCGTTTAATAAAGCCCAATGCTATGTTTGCCTTATTTGCAGCTGCTATACATTGGTCGGAAGTTTTTAGGTTTTCAGATATTAGTACCCCTAGGTCTTTTACTACCATTGCGGTTTTTATTTGTTTGCCATTCATTTCGTATTTGTATTTCATATTTCTGCTACCAACCTGCAGCACCTGACATTTATCGACATTGAAGGGCATCTGCCATTTTTTCGACCTCTCTGATATCTTGTTTAAATCAGATTGCAACGCATTTCTATCATCTTCGTTCAGGACTGTATTTCCTATTTTTGTATCGTCGGCGAATTTGGATATGGTGTTGTTTACCCCTACATCAATATCGTTAATGTAAATGAGAAACAGGACCGGTCCAAGGACTGAACCCTGTGGAACTCCACTAGTGACAGGCTCCCACTCCGATTCCACTCCATTTATCACCACTCTCTGTCTTCTGTCTGTAAGCCAATTTTTTTATCCAAGAATGAATTTCACCTTTGATACCTATCTTATCCAGTTTAGCCAATAGTTTTCGGTGTGGCACCTTGTCGAAAGCTTTTTGAAAGTCCAAGAAGATTATATCTAGTGATTTCGTCATGTCGTTATATGTGAATAGTTTGTTATAAAATTCAATCAAATTTGTTAGGCATGACTTATATGATCTAAAGCCGTGTTGACTATTTTTGATTAGGTTGTTTGATTCGAGGTAATCTACTATCTTATCTCTAAGGATTTTTTCCATGATTTTTCCTACAATTGAAGTTAGACTAATTGGTCTGTAATTACTCGCTTTGGCCTTGCTACCCTTCTTGTATATCGGCGTAATGTTCGCATCTTTCCAATCACTCGGTACAATCCCCTGTAGTAATGATAAGTTAAATAGTTGTGTCAGGGGTTTTGCTATTTCGTCCTTAACATTCTTAATTATTTTCGGGTGGAGCATGTCGGGTCCCGGGGTCTTATTTACATTTAAATTACTCAATTTGCTTTGTACTTCACTAACACTGATGGTGAAATCTCCTATCACATGAGTTGAGGTGTTATTTTCAGGGGTATGATCGATAACTTCTGTGAAAACTGAGCCAAAATATTTGTTGAGCATATTTGCCGTGTTTGTGTCACCTGTTATTGTCTGGCCATCTTCTATTAGCGGTCCGATTCCGCTTTTGATCTGTTTATTTTTATTTACGTAACTGTAGAATTTTTTGGGGTTCGTGGCACTCTCTCTGGCAATAGTCATTTCGTAATTTTGTTTGTTCGCCCTAATTATTTTTTTCACTTCCCTTCTACTATTTTTGTACAGTACAAGTTTTTAATTACTTCAGTGTTTGTGTTATTTTTTCAAGTTTGTGGAGTTGATTCCTTTTCCTTATTGCCTTGCCAATGTCTCTACTGTACCAAGGGGGCATACTTGATTTTGTATTACGTTTTGGTTTCATGGGTACAAATTGTTTATGCGCTTCTGTAATTGTAGACTTAAAATGTCCCCATAGTTCATTTACTTTGTTTAAATTTATAAGGTTTGAGTGTATGTTTGATAGCGATTCCTTAAGTCCGTCATAATTTGCGTTTTTAAAGTACGAAACCATTCCTGTTGTTTTTACTGGAATATTTGCTTATAACGTTGATTCTTAAGATTTTATGATCGGACGTTGCCAGATGTTCACCTACATCCAGGTTTGATAATAGATTTTCTTGGGTAGTGATTACGAGGTCTAATATATTCCTGTCTCGCGTCGGCTGTTTTACGTGTTGAGTCAAAAAATTGTCCTGGATGAAGCTTGTCATTAGGCGTGACTCAGCATTTTTTCCTGGTCAGGGTATTCCAGTCAATTAGGGGGAGGTTATAGTCACCTAGTAAAACTGTTTCGTCGGAATTAAGGGTTTTCTCTAGTATTTCATAAAAAATTGTATCATCGGCAACAGTTAGTCTCGGTGGTCGGTACGCTGTAGTGATATTTAAGTTCATGTTTTTTTTATTTATTTTGACGCACACTATTTCTGCATTACTTTCGGGGAGAGTCACCTCAACTGGGTTTAAGTAGGTTGCAACGTACATTGCAACCCCCCCTCTTTGTTTTCCATTGTTACGGTCTTTATGAAAAAAATTATATGGCTATATGTGATATTCGTGAAGTAGATCTTTATTTTTATGGTTGAGATGTGTTTCCGTTATACAAATAACGTCAACTTTGTCATTTAATAACAGACATTTGAGTTCGTCTATTTTGTTTCTTATTGAGTAGGCATTTATGGATATTATTTTTATATCATTTCTCTCAGCATGCGCTGGATTTGTTTTTCTTATTGGTAAGGATGGGTTTGGGGTTGTGACTTGAAGCCGCGGCGGGTTGTCAAATTCATTCAATTGATTGGGTTGGCTTGGGTGGGGTTGTTTAGTTTGATTTGTGGTTCAGATGGGTAAATTTTCGCAACTTGTGGGCCATTGGGGTTGACGGTTTCATGTAAATGGTTGTGATGGACTTGGAAGGGTTGGGCGGGGTTATTTATTTCTCTTAACTGTGCGGGTGGGTTAGGATGCGTGAGTTTTAAACCAAAGGGGGTATTTATTTCATTAGTTTGATTGGGTGGGGTTGTGGGAGGGCTTTTCCGGGGGTAGCGATGTCAATACTCAGAGGAGTCTATTAGCATAGTTATCTCTCGGTCCTGACTGGTGTTGTTTTCATGGGCAATGTAGGTTGCGTGATTTAGGGTGTCACTCATGTGCTGAATGCCTTTTCTGATAAATGAATGTCATCTCCGCTGTACAGGGACGAGTTCCCTACAAAGGTGGTCCAATTGTCCACATACAGTACCTTCTCTTGTTCGCACATGACCTTGACTGCGTTGTTAATTTCTATGGCTCTATTTTGTCCGTATGAGCTTGTTTTAATCCGGGGTATGACACCGCTTACCACACATTTCGTGGTCTTCCTTTTCATGACTTTAATTAGGTTCTCGAAATCTTTTTCTATGGTCTTAATTGGGGCCTTACCTCCGTCAAAGCAGTCATTTGAGCCAACATTGACGACTATACAGGTGCCCTCTGGTATGGCGGAGTTAGTTATGTCTTTCAAGATATGTTCGACTTTACCGCCTGGAATGACCTATACTGACCTTTTTCCACTGTTCTTGGTGGCAAAGGCAGCTCCTTGACCTCGCATGAGACTGTCACCATAAACTAGGGTGAGTTTGATTTGGTGATGGGCTGGTCTATCAGAATGAGAGTTGAGCGTTCTCTGCCATACCCATAGCTTACTCTGACTGTTCCTTTTACTTATATATTTTCTAGATCTCAAGTGACGGCGTCTTTTCCGTGGATTGACCTCCCTACTGCCAACCCTGGCACAGATTGGGAGCCAAAGCGTCACATTTTTCCTTTGCCCCTCAACTTTCCCTTTATAATTGCTGAGGGGCACAGGGCCTTGGGTGGGGCTTTTGTTTCCCGGGCGTTTCCGCACCCTCCTCAGCTCCCCGCCTTTGAGTGGCTTCGGTCACCTGGGCATTATTAGTGGTAAGCTGGGAGGGTTCTGTGGGGGCGCTCGGTTATGGCCTTGGCCTTGCTCGGGACCTTGGGGCTGCTCGGCCAGACAGCCTGAGGAACAGCAACAACAACAACTAGGGTGAGTTTCAACAACTAGGGTGAGTTTCTCCTTCCCGCTGACTCCGTGATTTGATGGTTTCGTTGTTTTCCCGTCAGGAATTTTCTTGCCTTTCGAGCTTGCTTTCACGTGGTCAGTTACCTCGTGTGCAAGTCTGTTTTTGATAGGGTTACCTGGTGTCGCTTTCCCATTCCCATTCCCATTCCCATTCACGTGGTCAGTTACCTCGTGTGCAAATCTGTTTTTGATAGGATTACCTGGTGTCGCTTTCCCATTCCCATTCCCATTCACGTGGTCAGTTACCTCGTCTGCAAATCTGTTTTTGATAGGGTTACCTGGTGTCGCATTCCCATTCCCATTCACGTGGTCAGTTACCTCGTGTTCATTGTTTTCGGCGAGAACAGCAAATTTGTTTTTGATAGGGATACCTGTTGTCGCTTTCTCATTCCCTTGGGATTTGTTTTTGTTACGCCTGTTGACTACTGTCTGAAATAGATCATTGGATGGGTTTTCGTTTTGAGGATTTTTAACAACGTCGACTTGCTTACTCTCTATGTCATTTACTCGCTCTTTTAGTAAGAAATTTTGATGCGAAAGTACACCTACAGTCTCCTTTAGTGTGAGATTATTTCGCTTCAGTTCGTCAGCCTGTGCCTTGTGTGCTTCTAATGTGCACTCCAAGAGCAAAATGTTTTCACCAGTTAAACACATAAAACACTTGGCATTTGGATACCCATGATGCGGATACCATTCCTTGTAGTAGTTCTTGTTACAGGAGGGGCATTTAATTCTGATCGGTGCCATGATTTGGGGTTAGTGAGGGAGAATTTGCAAAAACGAAAGGTACAAAATGTTGGAGTGGTCACTTCCCTTAACCCGGGAACTGAAGGGAGACTCTTAAGAGTTCCTCCGGCGGACTGCGGGAAGACTCTTAAGAGTAAGGGGGAAAAAAATCCATTTAAAACACCCAATTTTTTTTTTTTTTTTTTTTTTTTTGGCCCCTGGGCCATGTCAAATATCACTCCTCCACCTCCCCTCCTTCCCCACTTTCCTCCCCTCCTTCAGTTATCACCTATTTTCCCTGTTATTCCCTTATTCTGTGGTATATTTTCGTGCTAACATTAGCGAGTTGGTAGCAGGGCGTTGTCATCACTGTTACCAAGCGTGGGAAAGAGCGAGAGAGAGACTATTGCGGAACAGTGTCTCTCCAGACAAGGGGAGGGGTGGAGGGCAGGGAGGTTGCCTCAGCCATACATTATGTAACTCCCGGCCTGTATCGCCGATTTTGACCATCCAAACACTGTTTCCACTTGTTTTATTGTTGTAACAGGTTAATACCTTTATAATCAACCTATAATAGGCACATATGGATAAGTATTAATGCTATTTATGGTAAAATAACGATGTTAGTGATGGGAACAGCTCAAATACGTCAGCACAGGAGTGTGGTGTCTCATACCCCCATGCGCACTTCTTAGGTTAAAGAGTTGTTCCGATGTTGCTGATGCAGGTTGCAAGGTGTTGGTGGGGGGTGAGGGTAGTTTCTGTTACGTCGGCACTTTAAAAAGAAATTTGGGGGGGGTTTTGGGGGTGGGGGGGATGGTCCTAGGGGTCCTTATTTTATACCCCTATTTCCCCTCATAAACCGAGGTTTGAAGGGGGGGGGGGAGGAAGTAGGGATGAGAGGGAAAGAAGGAAAGGGAGAGAGGGGGGGAGAAAATGAATTGGGATGAGAGGAAAAGAGAAAGAGAGAGAGAGGGGGGGGGGGGTGAGAGTGAGTGAGAATGAGAGAGAGAACGAAAGGGAGAGGGAGATGGAGAGAGAGAGAGAGAGAAGGGGGGGGGGTGAGAGTGAGAAAATGGAAGTGAGAGAATGAGAGAGAACGAAAGGGAGAGAGAGAGAGAGACAGAGGATTAGAGAGAGAGAGAGAGATTTACATAGATACACTGGCCACACAGACCTTACAATCCAAACAAGGTGGTCAGGACTTAATTCTAGTAGAGATGGCATATCCGATAGAAAAGGAAAGTTGAAGGAAAGGATAGAAGAGAAGAAGGCTCTCTCCCCACCCTCCGTTCCCTCCGGCAATTGCCGTACATGAAAAAGTTGGAAGTGATTAACCTTGCTGGGCTTCGAAATCCCCAGAAGGAATTTACAGGAAAGATTGGAAAAAAAGGGTAAATACAAAAAAAAAAAAAAAAAATCATGCAACCCTTCGCCTTAGCAGCATGTAAATTTTGGGGTTAATTGGAATCACCCTTAGTAGTATGTACATATTTAGTGATGTTTATTATTCTTATTTTTTATTTGTGTATTATTTTTTTTCTTTTCTAACGCTCTCTTCAGCTGAACAAATAATAACGGTGATAATTACTGCCTACTCCATACCAATTTTTCTGTGGTATGAGTCTAGATTTTTCTTAAATGTATCTATAGAGGAGCTGTCTATTACTTTATTTGGAAGTTTGTTCCACTCATCAAAACTGTGAGTGAAGATTTTTTTTTTTGTATCTAGATTCGCTCTCCAACCTAATAATTTTAAATTGTTTCCTCTTGTAGATGTGTCTTCGGCTTTTTTGAATAACTAATCTAGATTAATGTTACTGAATCCTTTTAGAATTTTATAACAATTGGCCTCTCATCCTTCGTTTCTTAAGTGAAAATAGATCAAGTTCACTGTCTTTCATCATATGATTTATTTCTCAATGAAGGGATTAGCTTAGTGGCTCGCCTTTGCACAGATTCCAATTTTTTAACATCCTTTATGAGGTGAGGTGACCAAAACTGCACAGCATATTCGAGGTGCGGTCTCACCATACTTATGTATGAGGGCAAAACTATGTCTTTGCTGTGATAGTGGAAGTTTTTTCTGATGAAACCTAGTGCCCTGTTTGCTTTGTTTGCAGCCGCTGTGCATTTTTTATCTTTTCTTCATTCATGTAGTATTCATATTTATTGTTTTTAGAACCTATTTGCAATATCTGACATTTATTTACATTAAACGGCATTTTCCACTTCTCCGACCATTCTGTGACTTTATTTAAATCAGCTTGAAGGTTTATTCTATCACTTTCGGAAATGATTGCATTACCTATCTTCGTGTCATCCGCGAATTTGGAAATTAAATTATTTATGCCATTATCTAGATCATTGATATATATTATGAACAACACTGGTCCCAATACTGAGCCTTGGGGGACTCCACTAGTTACTTGGCTCCATGTTGATTCCACACCGTTGATAACTACTCTTTGCTTTCTTTCACTTAGCCAGTTTTTAATCCAATCATACGTTTTGCCCTGTATTCCTATGTCTCTTATTTTCTGTAATAATTTATCGTGTGGGACCTTGTCGAAGGCTTTTTGAAAGTCTAGATACACTATGTCGAGGCTTTTGGTGAAGTAATTTAGTTTGTATAGGCTGTCATAAAATTCTAATAAATTAGTTAGGCATGATCTCTTTGCTCTGAATCCATGTTGACTATTGTTAATAAGGTTATTGTTCTCAAGGAATAATACGATTTTATCCCTTATGATTGATTCACACATTTTTCCAATTACGGAAGTTAAGCTAATCGGCCTATAGTTATTTGGTAGTGTTTTGTCACCATTTTTAAATATCGGTGTTATATTAGCGGTCTTCCAGTCGGTGGGTACATGTCCTTGTTTAAGTGACATATTTAGTATTATGGTTAGTGCCCCTGCAACTTCTTCTTTGACTAATTTAAGAATTTTAGGGATAAACATGTCCGGCCCAGGTGATTTATTGACATGAAGTGAGTTGATTTTTTTAATTACTTCTGACTGGGTGATAATACAATTTTGAAGAACATACAGTGTAGTTACATGTTTGATTATTTTCATGTGGCACGTTTTGGTTACTGGCAGTATTAAATACAGAAGAAAAGTGTTGATTAAGAGTAGCAGCTATGTCCCTGCTATCTGATTCTAATTCACCTTGATTATTTAGTATCGGACCGATGCCACTTTTAATTTGTTTGTTGCTATTTATATATCTATAAACAAAAATTGGATTAGATTTGCTCGCATGTGCGATTTTAATTTCGTAATCCCTCTTTGCAGATTTAATTAGCGATTTAACTTTTCTTCTCGCAACCGAGTATTGATTTTGGATGGTAATATCTGTATCCATTTTTAATTTATATAGACGATTTCTTTCACTAATTGCTCTACTAATATTGTTATTGTACCATAGGGGTTTATTTATACTTTTATTGTGTCGTTTACGCATAGGGATATATTTATTTTGGGCAGTAAAGAAAAGATCTTTGAATGTTATCCAAGCTTCTTCGATACTAGAGAGACTATTTATGCGTGTATGGATATCGTTTATCTCTTTTCTTAGTCCGCTAATATCAGCTTTGTTGTAGTCAGGTATGAATGTTTCACTAATAGTGGTGGTGTGAGTCATGTTGATCTGGAACCTGATGCTATTATGATCACATCCACTTAACTGTTCACCAACTTGTAAGTTTGACGTTACCGGTATGTATTCGTAAGTTGTGATAACTTAATATAATATATTGTCAATCCTAGTGGGGGTCTGAACTAATTGATACAGGAAATTATCGTACATAAATTCTATCATTCTTTCAGATGCCTTTCCGATCCGATTTTATCATGCCATATAATATTAGGTAGGTTAAAGTCGCCTATGATAACGGTTTCTTTGGCATTTAATGTTTTTGTTAGGGAATTGTAAAGTGATATATCCTCTTCGTTATTTATCGTTGGGCGCCTATATACAACTACAATATTCATGTCGGTATATTTGTTGCTTATTTTTACGCATAATAGTTCGGAATTATTTGAAGGAATAGGTATTTCTATTGAATTAATAGATTCTTTGACGTATAGCATAACACCTCCTCCTCTTTTTGATAACCTATCTTTATGGTAGATTTTGTACGAGTTAATTTGATATTCATGCATAAAATCGATATTATTGAAATCTAGAAACGTTTCGGTAATCGCAATTATATGGATTTCTTCGTTTGATAACATAAGTTTCAGTTAATTTATTTTGTTTCGTAAACTCCTAGCATTGAGATATAGTACATTGATCGTTTCATGAGAGGCCTTTATTTTAGTCTGAGTGTATTTTTTCAGCGGAGTAAGCTGTTGAGAGATTAGAGTCAATTAGAGAGAGAGAGAGAGAGATTCAGATTCATCTAGAGAGAGAGATTCAGATTCAGATTCAACTAATAGCAGTGGGAAGATGTAGAAAGTTATAGAGGAATGTTTGGTGTCATTAAATGATGAATATCATTCCTCCTCATAAAGGTTTATTTGTAAAATAATTGGTGGGTTGGTGACAACAAATATGAAACCACTTAGAATTTCTCCCTTCCCTTTCCATTATAAAGATAAAATAGGCTCAAAATAACAAAGATTATAAATTATGCCCATAGTTTCGAGCCCGCACTGGCTTAATGTTATTTGTAGGACAACTTGACCTAGCGATTCGTGACAAACGCCTAATGTTCATGGTCACCCATTCTCGAGATTAAGGCGTCTGGAGAAAAAGTAGAAACCTTTAGTTTGATTACTTCAACCTCTGCAGTTGTCTTTGAGCGAGTTGAGGGCAGAAAACTAATTTTGGAGAGGTAAATATGAGCTTAAGAGAATTCTATTTCTGAAAACTAAACGGCAACCTCCGGACCTGAAAAGGTTAACACCAATAACACCCCAAATTAAATTTATGAAAGCATGAGATGGAGAGACTGTGTAGGACAAGCTTTGAATGATAGAGGAATGACTATAGATCAGGCAAGGGAAGTGGTAATAAACAGGAATGAATGGAGAATGCTTGTGAATAGATGAGTGAAAATGCGGTCATTTGGGAGAAGGGGTCGGGCGCCAGTTGGACTAGATAATATTCCGTAGGCGCCTGGCCCGGGGAGCCGGTATATATGAAGGGTGCACCTGGATGTTTGGTGGGCGGGCTTGTGTGTGTTAGGCTTCCCTGCATGTCTGCCTGCTGAAATTGGAACTTCTCCGGGAGGTCGGGGACCGGGGGAGTGCTGGAGTGACCTTGGTGATCCCTGATCTCTGGATCTTCTGGGCAACCTAGATGTGTGTGAGTTTGTGTTTTGTTTTTGTGTGTTCATTATTATTTAATTTTTTTAATTATTATTTTTAATACGGTATTATTTTATTTATTTGTTTTGTGTTATCCCCGTTAGGGCTCTGTCTCGAGTCGGCCACCCCCAGCTAAAAAAACAACAAAAACAAATGGAGAATGTGCCTTAGTAGGTAGATAGATAGATATGATTCTCCCAGGATTCAAACCAAGGATATCACATACAGAACTTACACGTTCTAACCATTACACCATCAAGATGATTGTAAGATAATATTAATATGAGTGATACTTTGTTTGCAGATCGTTGAGAATAGGTTACTTCACCCAGCATCACGTGGACCAGTTAGACATGAGAGTCTGTCCTGTTGAGCTGCTACAAAAAAAGTTCCCAGGTCAGTCATCATGTTAAAGAGTTCATATTTATATTATTTTGATATTTCATCATAATCCTCATCATCATCATCAATCCAACGACCCGCTTCCAGAGGAAGCGCCCCAAAAGGGCTAGCCATGGCAGAAACTGCTTCCAGGCTCCCAGACATGCCCCCCACTGACCCACTCCACAGTGACATTTCCACCAAGTGGATTATGACACTTAGCACTGAAGGAGCAGACCCAGAGCAGTCCCTCACCCGGATGGCACTTCCATCATTGTTAAGCAAATTTTGTTACCCCTGTGGGGCCCTGGCTGGAAGCATACCAAGCACAGGAAATTTCTGACGATAGGAACCATTGGCCCACTTAATCTTCCTCATAGTGGAACCAGCGTACTCCCTATCACCCTACACCACCTCAATTACTAACCATCAAATATAAATTACTGATTACCAAACACTGATACAGAAAAATGCACTTGCACACTACAGTACTGTATGTACTGTAGTTTATTTTTTTTTACTTAGAATTGCATAATCTTTAAGTTCTGAAAGTATGTATGTATACATACATACATACATACATACATACATACATACATACATACATCAAATTTTAAGACTGAGTGCTCCACACATACATGCAGTTTCAGTCTCTTGTCCTAATAGCGGCACCCCATTGTTAAGGGCTGCTTCACTTGTCAAGTTTTTGGATTTGAGATCAGCGCATATAGTCCGATCCCAGGTCTTCCTCGGTCCACCCCTTGGTGCAGCTCCCTCCACAATCACAGACCTGCATCTTTTCACCCAATTTTGTTCATCCATTCTCTCCACATGTCCATACTATCCCAGTCTACTTGTACGCATCACCTCGCTAATACTCTTTATACCTAAACATCTCCTCAGATCATCATTTGTTATTCTATCCTGCAGCCTGGCCCCACACATCCATCTCACCATTCTCATCTCATTACGTTCCATTCTGTTGACATCCTCTACTTTAACGACCCATTTTTCTGAGGCATACGTCATTGCACTTTTAACGCATGAGGCATACACCTTTCCCTTCAGGGGGAGAGGCATTCTTTTCATGGTCAGAATTGGCAGCAGTTCTCTGAACTTCCCCCAGCCACATCTAATTCTAGCGACAGTGGCAGCCTCGGCCCCACCACCGGCAGAGATGGTATCTCCTAGGTAACAAAACTTGTCCACCAGCTCCAATAACTCATTTCCAAAATTCTCAGCCACAGGATCATCATTTAACACAAGCTCGCCCTTGCACACTATGCAATCAAATTTCTTGATTTCTGACTTATCCTTCGGCAGGGGTCCTTTTATTCTACTACAGCGCTTACTCCCATGGTGCACCCTACATCGACAGATGCTATACCGAATCGAGTTAGCGCCCACACCCTTTCCACACACTGCACATAGGTATGCACCGCTCTTTTCCACATTGCCTCGTCTCAATCTACAATGCATAACCTTGGTTTTGTTAATATTGACTCTTAAAACCTTGCTCGTCATGCCCTCTCTCCATCTTCTGAATTTGGCCTCAGCATCTTGCACATGTATGTATGTACTCAGGCACATACCCCATTGCTGGGGGTGGCCGACACGAGACAGAGCCCAAACAGAAACAACATTTAAAGTTTCTATTCTCAGAGTCCGGGACCACTTTCGTATCTGACATAACTGGCGGGACACCCTGTATAGTGAACAACAGTACAGTACTGTATATGGGCAAGTAAGTCAGCTCTATCTACTGGTGGAATAAAACCAGGTATATTCCGTGGGTGAGGGCTGATCCTGTCCAGAGTGAGGTGTAGCATCCTCTACCCAACTTTTAGCCATTTCTGTCTGTCTCTTTTCCAGTGCTACTTTTCCTACTTATGGGGCAAGAGGCTAGGAATCTTCCTCCCCTTGTAAAATTCACCTACTAGACGAAACAGAGAAAAGGATGAGGGAACGCGAAAGTGGTCCCGAACCCTAAGAATTGCAACTTTAAATGTTGTTTCTGTCTAGGCTCTGTCTCGAGTCAGCCACCTTCAGCTATGGGGTATGTGCCTGAGTATATAGATAGATAAATAGATATTTCATGCATATCAATAACTGCAATAATGGCATGATACATTAACTGTTTCCACCCCAGGCAAGCCCGTGGAGGAGTACCGTCGTCAGCTTGGAGCTTTTGGAGTGTGTGGTGACCTGGCTCTACAACAGATGGCCAGTCTCTCCGGAGGGCAGAAGTCCCGGGTAGCCTTCTCATTCATGTGTGCTGCCAACCCTAACTTCTTCATTCTTGACGAGCCCACCAATCATTTGGATATTGAGACCATTGAGTCACTCGGGGAAGCCATTGGAAAGTTCAAGGTTAGTAATGCAAGGGTTGTATAATGTATATTATTGTTAACATCGTTCTTAACACCAAATGAGATTAATAAAAGCATGTGATCCTCCCAGGATTTGAACCCAGGATACCTCATACAAAACTTAAACACTCAAACCATTGCACCATCAAGAAATACATAAAAAAAATCCACACTAATCGGGGAAAGACAATGTCTAGAAGTGCAAAATATACAAAATTGTGAAACCTGTCGTAAGTTTTACATTAGGCCTATAATTTCAGAGTTTTACATCAGTAATTTAAAATTTGTCCAAAATACTGGGATGATAGTCCAAATCTGATACCAAATGCCTGGATATTAACCCGGGGAACGCGAAAATGCCCTAGGGGCAAGGGTACTTATTTGTGAATTTCTAGCCTTGGATTCTGACATAATTTGTTATATTTACGATATAAAGCATTATTTGTTTGCAATGTGCTTTTATTTTACATATATGATGAATATATGAACATTGAAGAGTGATAAAATAAGAGGGAAAAGTATTTGGGTGGTGAAAATCGTAAATATTCCCCACCCGGTCGTATTCTCAGGCGTGAGCTAGCGAGGCACACACCCTCCCCTCTCGCTGTCTCTGACTCAACTGAAGCAACTGGGACATGTCTCGGTGTTATATAACTATATTTTATGCAACCCACTTGTGCTACATTACTGCGGGAGAGAAAAATAATAGATAAATTTGAAAATAAGAGGAAAAATAGGTCATAATTGAGGAGGGGGGGGAGGGAAGAATAAAGTGGAGAAGGATGGGAAGGGGGGGGGGGGTGAGACACAGATGGATGAGTGGTAGGAAGTACTAGAGGGGAATTATCTCACCTAATGACATATCCTTTGTTTTGAGAGCCCCTGGGGTGTTTATGAAGGTTTTTTTTTACGGTCTTACTTCCGTGAGGCCTATCGCGTTCCCTATGGTGACCATTCCGTGAGGCCTATCGCGCTTGATGGATTAACCTCTGAAGTGCGCATGGGGGTAATTAGACACCTCTCCCTGTGCGCATGTATTTGAGGTGTTTCCGTCACTAAAATATTCATTGTACCATTAATAGCATTAATACTTATCCATATGCGCCTATTATGGGTTGATTATAAAGGTAT